>CM035409.1:214779220-215379220 GCA_020310875.1 Ceratopteris richardii
TGGGTTATCCATTGCTCTACAATGGCACAAAGGTATCTATCCTATGTGTGTCGCTCGTGATGCTCAATTTTCAATCCATCTATGGATGGTCGGATAGTAGTGTCTCTGAATTGTTCAAGTAAAGTAGAATTGAAACTTTCATTGCTTTATCACAATAGATTTATTTACTAATATCATTGTATTTGCTTATCCCTTATAGGCTTTTGAAAGATTAGTTCTTGTCAGATGGTAATGACATGCCTCCAATACATGGGGATGCAAAGAACGTGGTTATGGACTACACAATGATTCATGCATGTCTAAATGATTTGTGTTCTTTTTCGCAAACGAGTAGAAGCACATCCACATATGTCCAAAGTGTGGAGTGAAAAGGTTTAGGGAAGAACTTGTGGATGGAGTCCCCACGAAGGTTATTTGCCACTTTCCTATCATCCCAAGAATCAAGAGAATGTTCAAATGCAAATACGTAGCCCTGTTAATATCATGGCATGGAAAGAGCATACCTACAGATAGTGTAATGTGAGTGGTTGCTGCTTTCGATGCTTGGAAACACATAGATAGTAAGTGGCCTTTGTTTGCTAGAGGCTCAAAATATACATCTAAGATTAGCTACGGATGGTGTAAATCCATTTGGTTTACATAGCTCTTCATGGAGCACATGACATGTATGTTTGGTGAACTATAACATCCCACCATGTCTGGCCACAAAAAAGGGTCACTTGTTGTTAGCCCTCATTATACAGGTAAGTATGAGGTCAAAAACATGGATGTGTACCTTGCATTGCTTGTGGAAGAGGAACACACTTTATGGGATGGGATTATTGTGCATGACATTTATCAACCTTTAATAAGATGGGATGTGTGAGTGCAAGGCAGACATGTGGATGATGCATGAATGGCTCCGCTATGGTAAATGTTTAGGTAATATCAATCAATTCTTCTTCCTTAACCTGGTTATGTCCATTGATCTAGGGCATCTTAGGGGTTTCTTTTCTCATACAAGTTTATCAATTTTGGGTTACAATGCTTGTATTCTATGCGGACTATGACTCAAAGCACGCCATCCCAAGGCTCTTTGAAAAACTATATATAAAGGATATCATAGATATCTACCTGATAGACATGTCTTATGTGCAGTTATGACATGATGCATCACAAGTTTGTAAGTACTATTTTGATGAATGAATTTATTTATGTTAAGCATGCCATGTTTGTTGATCTCACATTTTGCATATTTATTGTAAAAGTTGGTAGTAGATCGTCCTTTGACACGAGCAAAGGAGACTTTCAAGTATCATCATGGATTGGTTTTGCTATTGTAGGACTTGGAAGGACACGATATGTTCATCTCATGGGATAGTCTACCATGAGATGAGCTTCTGAACTTGGTTTAGTATTTTTTAGTCATTGTTTATGAAAATCGTTTGAATTTGTCTGATTTCATGAATATGCTTTGTTGAAGGACTACAAATATAGATGTTTTGATCCCTCAGGTTTTGTGTATGGTAGTGGTGTGCCATAGTTTTGTATTTGGTTGATATATGGTAGTGGTTTGCTATAGTTTTGTACATGGTTCATTTATGGCATTGTTCTATTATGTATTTGAGTACTCTTTACAACTCTATTTTGGTTGTATATAATGGGCACATATCCGTTTATACATTACTTTTCATTGTGCTCTTGCATATTTCTTTTATGTTTAACAATGTGTTTTGCTTTATCAAATCTTGTTTTGGTTTTCGATCGTGTAAGTACATGGTCCGATAACCATTAGAGTACATGTCATGACATGTACTTGATTTTTTTTAGCAAAGTGTACTATTCCTTGCTACATAACATCATTGTCATATTGTTTCTGGAAGGGACATTGCACTTGTCCCAAAAAAAAAATTGCGAATATGCTATCCGCAATCATGAATTTGTCAATTTCTTGTTGGTACATTTGGCAAGCCTAAGTGCTTGGCCAAATATTCAAGACTACACCTTATTTCTCTTCACCTTGTTGGATTTCGAGGTCTGCAGAAGCACACAAACAACACAAGGAAGAAGAAGAAGCTTGCAGCACAACACACAAACTGAATGTATTACCACTAGAATGTACAAAGATAAGTGACCCATTAGGGTAATAGGCATATATACAAGCCAAGGGGAAAAAACCTCCTAAAGAGGGAAAAAATTGCCCCAGCGGTCCTAGTGTGTTCACACACATCACTACCTAAATATATCAACAAATCCCCCCTTGGAGTGATGCGGTGAACAAGGAGTTAGCACTCATGTATAAGGAAGTGCCAAGCTATGAGGAATCAATCCACAAAAGGAAGTAAGCCCAAAGCTTTGCGGAAAACTTCAAACTTCTCCCTATGTAGAGCCTTCGTGAAAAGGTCTACAATGTTCTCTTGCATGGGCACATATGCCAAGCTGATCTCTCCAACAGAGAACCTCTCCCTGACATAATGATAACACACCTCAATGTGCTTAGAGCGAGCATGGAACATAGGATTCCTCGCAACTGCCAATGGGCTCTAACTGTCAGTGAAGATGGTGGTGGCAGAAGACTGACCAACACCCAAATCAGCCATATGCCGTCTAAGCCACACACACTCAACAATCATTGTGAAAGCTTCCCTATAGTCAGCCTCACAACTGGAACTAGCCACAGTAGGGTGCTTCTTGCTCAACAAAGATAAACATGAGCTACCAAGCATGAAGTAAAAGCCACCAGTGGATACATGAGTGCCATAGAAACTAGCCGAATCACTGTCAGAAAAAGCATGAAAATCTAGTGGTAGTGATCCTCCCGTGGGGTAAAACAATCCAAGTAGTCGAGTACCACTCAAGTAGCAAAAGATGCGCTTAATCGCCTGCCAATGCTTCACACCTGGGCAATGCATAAACCTGCTCATTTGTGAGACAACAAACTGAATATCTGGCTGAGTAATGCATAAGTAAATCAAGCATCCAAGAGCCTACTAATAGAGAATAACATCAAATGCATCTCTAGCATCATGAAGACTCAATCGTAAACCTGTCTCCATAGGAGTGGCAATGGTTTTACAAATTTTAAGGCCAAAATGCTACAATAATGTGTCAATATATTTCATTTGACACAAAGCCATTCCACCATCAACTTGCATAAACTAAATGCCCAAACAATGATGCAAATGCCCCAAATTAGAAATCTCAAGTGAGGCATGCAAATCAGCAATATGCTTGTCATGAGGACCAGTGAGCAGCATGTCATCAACATACACAATTATGATCAGAAGCACATCATTAGCATGCTTAACATATGAGGTGATTTTAGTTAGATTGTTCTCAAAACCATGTGCAATCAGATAGGCATTATCTTTTCATACCAAACATGTGGTGCTTGCTTTAAACCATTTAATGCCTTCTTCAACCTACACACTTGATTTTTGTGCCCTTTCTACACAAAGCCATGGGGTTGAAAAACATACACTTCTTCATGCGAGTCACCAATCAGAAATGCATTTTTAATGTCCAATTGATGTAAGTTCCAACCATGCTGAGCTGCAAGTGCACAAATGCTACGAACACTAGTCGTTTTGCATGTAGGTGCAAAGGTCTCATCAAAATCAATGCCTCTTTCTTGCGCATAACCCTTTGCAACAAGCCTAGCCTTATGCATGTCAACACCAGGCTTACACTTCACCTTATATACCCACTTAGTTCCAATGGCCTTCTTGTCAGGAGGCAATTCACATAAAGACCAGGTACCATTTTTCATTATAGCATCTTATTCAGATTGCATAGCAACCTGAATTTTGTGCTTCATCAAATGAAACAGGCTCATTCTCATCACAGAGACTAGACGCAGACATAGCATAGCAATCTGATGCAAAAGAGGCACTATGAGAGCCTGAACGAGTATGATACGATAGAGGTGCATCTAATTTGCTATCACGCAAAGTCTGCACCAATGATTTGGCATAGTTTTTGCCTCCGCAATATCAACTCTCTCATCAGCAAGTGCATCATGTAAATCTGCATCATAAATGGAATGATCTGCATCATCACATGAAACATGCAAAGGCTAAGAAGTTCCACATGTAAAAAGAGGAAGCAAAGTATCATACATGTCTTTGGAGCTAACAGATGCCTCCTTCATACATGAATGCATGTTGACATAGCCTTAGAATCATGTACTGCACATGCAGAATCATTCACAAATTTTTCATAGTCTATGAGCTTATACAGCCCACGATATAAAATGCCAAAAGCAATAATCATGTCACATTTTACAGATCTTGTATTGTCCATCTGTGTCATGAACAAATTTCACAACCAAGCCAATCTTGGCTAAAGCTTAAACAGGTAATAGATTCTTCTTGATCCTTGGCACAAATAGAGCATCTGACTATGTGAAAGAACTACCATCAGTGGTAGTCAGAATGATCTTACCAACTCCCATGACAAGATAAGAGGAGTTGTTGTCACATGTGATGGTATTCCCTATAGGGGTAGGCTCAAGTGAAGTGAAGAAACTACGCTTTGAGGTGATATGTTTGGTTGCCCCACTTCAAAGTACCAAACATCTGAGTCTACTGCAGATATACACTACTCAAGAGAAGATGGGTCAAAACTGCACATAGTAGTAAACACCCATTCTTCATTATGCAAAAGATTAGCAGACTCTATTTTGGGTGTAGAGGCCTCTCCAACAACCATTCCAATTTCTTTCTTCTTTGCCTCTTTTTTGCAACCAGTTTTGGACAGTTCTTTATGACATGGTCTTTTCCTTTACAGTACTTGCAAAAGAATTTTTGCTTTCTTGATTTCTTCTCATCTTTGTCTTCCTTCTTTGAATGTTCAGCATTTGCAAATTTTTGCTTACTAGTAGATGAGCTCCATTTACCTTTGCTCTTCTAACTAGCTAGGAAAGCTTGATCTGCAACACTCATAATGGACTTGTTCTTGCTATATTGATCTTGTTGCAACAGAACAGGGACGAATTTCTCAAATGTTAAGGCATTTGGATTGCCTTTCATCATCAAATGAAGAGTAGAAGCAAAACTCTGGTATGAATCAGGAAGACCATTCAGAAGAGTCTACACAAGTGAACCGTTAGGCAAGACTTCATCAGCAAAAATTAATTGTTCATTCAAATATTTGATCTTTGTTAGAAAAATGTCCATAGAATCACCTTCATTCATATGCTCACTCTCCAACTATTTTCGAAGGTAAGCAACATGAGCCTCATTCCTAGCCTGGTACAATGTGGTAAGCGTATCCCAAGCATCCTTAGTTGTTCTACCAGAGCGAATGTGAGGAATAATGGCACCTTTGATAGACAAGGCTTTCAATGCATGTGTTTGAGGATCTCTGCCATCCCAACGAATTTGCTCTATAGTAGGTGCAACAGGAACCAAAACACAAATAGGAATCTGTAGAATATCACCATCTTTGATGCCATCTGGATCAACTTCAGTACCTGTATTTGCAGGTGTAATAGGATGTTTTTCAACACCCTGCACAATATTCCATAGTCTTTTTGTGACCAATACATGATGCATCATATAAGACCACAATGGGTAATTCGTACCATCCAACTTATCCTCAACAACCAACGTACGAAATATATCACTGCTTTTAGCCATGGCCACTGACTAAAATACCTTGATGTAGAAAAACGATTGTATCTAAAAAAGTTGAACAAAACTACCCTGATAAGTTTTGCTAAACTTGTACCAGGCTTTGAGATGCTTATACTAACGAACCGAGCCTTGTATATATCTTTGGCACAAAAAAGCAAAATAACCTACACAAGCACTGCAATAGTATGTTCGGAGGTCGAAACGAGCTCAAATGGCCCAGACAACAAAGTTGTTTTGATCTCCTAATCACCTTGAGTATGCACACCAAATTTCCTGTGATTTTGAGACTGTGACGAGAGGGGGTGTTGACGATGCCCTAGATGAAGCGGCGATCTGCTCTAATACCAATTGTTGGAGTTCGAGGATTTGAAGACTTGGATGAAGAAGGATGCTCAAGCAAGGAGCATTATCTACATGGGAGTCAATGATTACGTGAATCGTTATTATAATAGGCATATATACAAGCCAAGGGAAACGAGCTCAAATCACAATTTTGGCCCAGACAACAAAGTTGTTTTGATCTCCTAATCACCTTGAGTATGCACACCAAATTTCCTGTGATTTTGAGACTGTGACGAGAGGGGGTGTTGACGATGCCCTAAATGAAGCGGCGATCTGCTCTAATACCAATTGTTGGAGTTCGAGGATTTGAAGACTTGGATGAAGAAGGATGCTCAAGCAAGGAGCATTATCTACATGGGAGTCAATGATTACGTGAATCGTTAGGATAATAGGCATATATACAAGCCAAGGGAAAAAACCTCTTAAAGAGGGAAAAAAGTGCCCCGGTGGTCCTAGTGTGTTCACACACATCACTACCTAAATATATCAGCACACCTCACAAGAGAAACCATATGTGAACATATTCTTGTCATCTTGACATAGTTACCTTAGATAAATGTAAAAGCAAAAAGGAGTAAGGAATCTTGTGAAGTTAAGGAGCTGAACCCAAAACTCAGTTGGTAGAAGGAATCATTTCAATAACCCCTAAAGTGTAGGAACACTTTTAGGTGAGGGAAATTCAAAATTTGAACTCAAGAAAGGAGTATAAATAGAGGACATTTTAGTTGTGGGGATATGAACCGCTACTGAGAGTCATTGAGCTACTCTATTGAGCATACCTTGAGCTCAAGTTATGTGAGAGTAGTCCTCTACACTGCTCATGTATCATATGTGCATTATTAGATATTAATTGATACATTTCTTCATGACCATTTTTATCTATTGTTCTCTATCATATCTTCATTATTTTAGTGATATTGCAGAAGCATTTTCTCAGTGTGTACTTGATGATTTACTATAGTTTAACTTGGCATAGTCAGAGTGAAGTGTCTACTATATAACTACAAGGTTTTATTATTATTAGTTCAGCCAATCTCGAGGTATGAATTGGTATGAATTGATGAAGTTGACTATGTTACCGTTAGTGTCCATGTGAAAGGACAAATAGCCACCGGACACTTCTTTGTATATGTTCTTTAATAAAACATATAGTGGCGTGGTCAGTCACAGACTGTAAGTTCGACCGCATTTGTAAGACCTAAGAAGTCTGTCTTCGTGCTCCCTGTGTACTGTGTTTTCTGCGTATTCTACAGCCTCTGTGCGGAGTACTGTGTGCGGTGTCAGGAGCTTGGTTTGTACTCCGAGCATATCGTCGTGGAGCTCTCAAGAAGGAGAGTGCAGTGTGGTGCATCGCCATCGAATTAATTCACTGGTATGAGAGCAGTTCGAGGCAAAAAGCTTTGTTCCTTTTGTGCGAGCGAAGCGAGCACCCCCCCCCCCCCCCCACCCCCGTTGGCGCCGTTGGCTGCGCGCGAGGGAGGACCTCAACGATCAAGGAATATAGAGGTTCCCGGTACTTCCCGGGAGGTCACCCATCCCAGTACTGTTCCCCCCAGAGTTCGCTTAACCGTGGCAATCTCTTGCCACTAAGCTACACTCTTGTGGTGTTTGAAGAAGGGGAAAGACTAAGGTTGACATTACCTTGAACAAGTTTTGGTCCCTCAAAGCTTCATGTTTGCTTTTAAAGCCTATTTCTGAAGCAATTTTGGGGTGTTTTTGGAGCCATTTCGGAGTACTTTCGCACGTAGTTCTCTTCACACAGGTCCAAGAACATCAAGAAGAGTGTTCCTTGTACTTCTCAGACAATAAATATCAACCTTTGGGGCTGTATTTTCAGCCACACTCGTAAAACTACAGATTTCTCGAGGGGTTTTCAGTTTTGGTGGGAGCAGTCACTGCAAATTTATGCAGGTTTTTAAAGCCTAAAACATCAGAGTTGACAGACACTTGCAGGTGTTATTGGCTAGTTTTTGGGCTGTGTATTCAGCCTTTTTAGTGTCATTTTACTGCATATATTGAGCACATACACACCATGTACGCTTCTGTGGATACCGCTTATGTACGTCCATGTGGGCATTGATATAGCGGTTACGTTCTTTGCATAAAGCCTTTTACGTTTGATAAAGAGGGTCGTGGTGAGGTTTTCTTAACTGGGAGACACCCAGATGTCAGGGTCTCTTCGGTGATGCAGGTGGAAGACTTACCCAGCCTCGCCATAGGAGATGTATGATAGTTGTTCATAGGTGCTCGATAAGCCTAGTTGGCTTCTATTGGGTAACTGATTATATGCAGTGGAGTCAGTGATTCACTATGCAGGTAGTAATGTCAGTACTTGCAGTTTTATGATACTTTGACACTGGTCATATGCTAATTTTGCAGAGGATACTCTGGCAAAATTTTTCCAGATTTCTGGTTTAGTCAACTATATAGTGGTCGATTTACTCCTTGATACACTTATTTGTTGGTGTTTGGACTCTTCTAGCTCCATTATCATTCTATTCAGTTCTCTACGATCATGGCATCAGAGGTCTCAGGCACATCCGGTGGATCAGGGTCTAGTGCTAGCGTTCCGAGGAGGAGCTATAACTTGCAGGGCAAAGACCATTTTGAGATCCGAAAATTTGATGGCACAAACTTTGCTCTATGGAAGAATCAGATTAAAGATGTGCTGATTCAAAGAAGGCAATGGAAGCCAGTAAATGGGATTTCAAAGAAGCCTGCTAACATGGATGAAGATGATTGGGATGAGCTAGATGAAATGGCCAGGTCTACCATTCGCTTGCACCTGGTAGATAATGTTTACTTTACAGTATTAGACTGTGAAAGTGCAGAGGAGCTTTGGAAGAAGTTATGCAATACATATGAAAAAGAGACGGCATCAAATAAAGTATATCTGATGAGAAAATTATACGACCTTCGTATGAAGGACACAGATAGTGTTGCTGCTCATCTAAATGAGTTTGATGCCATATTCTCCCAGTTACATGCTCAGAAAATGGATATGGACAATGAAATGAAAGCAGTATTGTTGTTATGCACCCTGCCATCATCATGGGATACATTTTGCACAGCTATTAGCAATAGTGCACCAGGTGGTAAACTCGTCTATGATGACATATGTGGAGCACTCTTGAGTGAGGAGATTCATAGAAAATCTATGGTTGGCACTCAGAGTGGAGATGCATATAATGTTCGTGATTCTTACCAAGGAAAGAATCAACGTGGCAGGAGCAAGAACAAGGAAAAGAATGGTGAATGGAATAAGAGCAGAAGTAAATCAAGGAAGAGGGATATTGAATGCCATTATTGTCATAAGAAAGGACACATGAAGAAAGACTGTTATGCATTAAAGAATGCTAAAGGTAAAGGACAGAATGCTGATGGGCATGTTAAACAGTTACCTGCACCATCTACTTCGACTGTGAAGATTGAAGAAATTAATGCTATTTCTGATGATGCTGATGTGTTGCCACTTGATAGTACTGTGCCATCTGAGGCACTTATGGCTGATTCTCTTTCCCACACCTGGCTGCTAGATTTTGGTGCTTCTTTCCATGTGACACCACATAGAGAATGGTTCTCTAATTATGCAGCAAAGTCTCTTGGTACCGTGAGACTTGGTGACTCTTACCAGTGTGATGTTGTGGGGATTGGAGATGTGGTTGTGCAGTTCATTGACGGTTCAAAATTTACTATGCATAATGTATGCCATGTACCTCAGTTATCACGTAGTTTGATGTCAGTTGGTCAACTTGATGACCTTGGTTACAAGGTGGTCTTCTATGCTCAGTCCTTTCGTATATCAAAGGGCAATATGGTTATTGCAAAATGAAGGAAAGTTGGCTCACTTTACCATTTATTTGTATCACAGAAAGAACACTTGTTAGCTGTTACTGAACAGCCTATGGCTTGTATTTGGCATGGTCGTTTGGGCCATATATCTCGTAGTGGAATGGAAAATCTTTCTCGTTCTGGCTACTTACCTGTGTTATCTTTCTCTGATTTTTCATTTTGTGAGCATTGTCAATATGGAAAGCAAACCAGAAATGTGCATAAAATGCACATTGACTCTTCAATTCAGCCTTTAGATCTTGTTCATACAGATGTGTGTGGTCCTATGCCCACTAGGTCCTTAGGTGGTTCTCTTTACTTTGTCACTTTCATAGATGATGCTACTAGAAAAGTCTGGGTATATCCTATCAAATCGAAGGATGATGTATTCCCTACTTTCAGAAAATGGCTTGCTTCAGTTGAGACTGAAAAAGGAACTAAGCTTAAGGCTTTACGTTCAGATAATGGGGGTGAGTATACCTCACATGAATTCAACCTTTTCTGTCAGTGTAGAGGGATTCGTAGAGAGTTTACAGCTCCTTATACCCCAGTACAGAATGGTGTAGCTGAGAGGATGAATAGAACTATTCAAGATAGAGTAGTCTCTATGTTGCATCATGCAAACCTCTCACAAGGTTTTTGGGCAGAAGCAGTATTGACTGCATTTCATGTGATTAACCTTTCACCTAGTACTGCCAAAGGTCTAAAAGTGGCACAAGAGTTATGGACAGGGAAACCACCATATTATGATCATCTTCGAGTTTTTGGGTGTGAAGCATATGTTCATATACCCAAGAATCTTAGACAGAAGTTGGACCAGTCAAAGAAATGCATTTTTCTTGGATATGGTCGAGAAGGACAATTTGGATATCGCTTATGGGATCCTGAAACACGGTCAGTGATCAGAAGTAGTGATGTCATTTTTAATGAGTCTAAGATGCATAAACAGCCGATTAAGGAGGTTGAAGTGAGAAGAGTGGTGTTTGAGGATACTAGTCCTCCGGTTAGCATGCATAAAAATGCTGCACATAGGGATGTTCAAGAGAATGTCCATTCAGATCAGTCTGCACATGTTCCTGTTCAGCAACCATTGAGACGTTCTGCACGTGTCTCATATCCACCTGATAGATATGTTCGAGGTTTAGATTTTGTTATGCTAACAGATGTCGGTGAGCCCTCTTGCTACAAAGAGGCTATGCAGACAGAGGATCATGTCAAGTGGGAGCGTGCCATGAAGAGTGAGTTGGATTCTATTCACAAGAATGGTACTTGGGACTTAGTACCTTTGCCAAAGGGCAGGAAAGCTTTACCATGTAAATGGGTATATAAGCTAAAATTCACATCAGATAGTGCCTCTCCAAAATATAAAGCACAACTTGTTGCAAAGGGTTTTAAGCAACAACATGGTGTTGATTTTGAGGAAATCTTCTCTCCAGTGGTCAAGATGACTACTTTGCGCATGTTGCTTGGATTCGTTGCAATGGAGGACTTAGAGCTAGTCCAAATGGATGTGAAAACAACTTTCTTGCATGGAGATCTTACAGATGAGATCTATATGGAACAACCAGAGGGTTATGTAGTTCCTGGCAAGGAAAGTCTAGTTTGTAAGCTCAAGAAGAGCTTGTATGGACTTAAACAGTCTCCTAGACAATGGTACCAAAAGTTTGATGCTTTTATGAAGTCCCAAGGCTATTCTCGGAGCAATGAGGATCATTGTCTCTACACAAAGAGATGTTCTGATGGCAGCTTGATATGCTTGATACTTTACGTCGATGATATGTTGATTGCTGGGAAGTCCTCTTATGATTTGTCAATTCTCAAAAATAAGTTGAGTCAGACATTTGATATGAAGGATTTGGGGGATGCCAAACATATTCTTGGCATGCGCATTACTCGTGATAGGAGTAAAAGACGCATATACTTGTCTCAAAGTGAGTACATATCCAAAGTACTTCACCGATTCAATATGCAGGGTGGAAAGGCATTGAGTACACCTTTACCCACATATGTGAAATTGAGCAAGGATGACTGCCCCAAATCAGATGAGGAAAAGGAATTCATGACCAAAATTCCCTATCAGTCTGCTGTTGGTAGTCTCATGTATGCTATGGTAGCTACGAGACCAGACATTGCATTTGCAGTGGGAGTTTTGAGCAGATATATGTCTAATCCTGGCAAGAAACATTGGGAAGCGGTCAAAATGATTTTGAGATATCTGAGTGGCACTAAGGACAAGTGTCTATGCTTAGGTAGAGGGAAAGCATCCATTATTGGTTACACAGATTCTGACTATGTTGGTTGTGTAGACAATCGTAAGTCTACATCAGGGTACATTTTTCATTTTGCTGGAGGTGCTATCTCTTGGAGATCTCGTCTTCAAGAATGTACAGCTGTTTCCACCACAGAAGCAGAGTATGTTGCAGCAAGTGAGGCATGTAAGGAAGCATTGTGGCTTTCTCGTCTTGCTTGTGATATGGGTTTGCCTCAGCATGTACCTCACTTGCTTAGTGATAGTCAGAGTGCCATTGCTTTGGCTAAGAATCCGGTCTATCATGCAAAGACCAAGCACATTGAGGTGAGGTATCACTTCATTAGAGATTGCTTAGCCACTGAGAGCATTATTCTTGAAAAGGTTCACACTCAAGATAATGCTGCAGATGCTTCGACTAAAGCTCTACCACAAGATAGCTTTCGACACTGTTGTCACTTGATGGGGGTTACTTGATTCTTGATCTTACGCAGTCACTTGTACACTGTGTAACATGCCCATCAGGTGGGAGGTATAGTTTGTATACTTACACTCAGGTATTCTTTATCATTCTTTCTTTTTTCTCCCATAGTTACTCTGGCCATATTGGCCTTTAGTGGGAGATTGTTACCGTTAGTGTCCATGTGAAAGGCCAAATAGCCACCGGACACTTCTTTGTATATGTTCTTTAATAAAACATATAGTGGCGTGGTCAGTCACAGACTGTAAGTTCGACCGCATTTGTAAGACCTAAGAAATCTGTCTTCGTGCTCCCTGTGTACTGTGTTTTCTGCGTATTCTACAGCCTCTGTTCGGAGTACTGTGTGCGGCGTCAGGAGCTCGGTTTCTACTCCGAGCATATCTTCGTGGAGCTCTCGAGAAGGAGAGTGCAGTGTGGTGCATCGCCATCGAATTACTTCAGACTATGTCTGCATATCATCTTGCTCTTGAAATGTTGGGATGACCCCCTTGAATTGGTAAACTCATTACTCAATGTATAGTGCCTCTAAATTCATGAAATAACTTTTGTTAGTTAGCTATAAACTTGAATTAGATGTGCACAAAAGCTATCTGGTCAATTCATACCAGGTTGTGAGCTTTGGACAAAACTCTAAGCACTTCTATTCCCAAAATAGAAGGTTTCTCACAGTTCTAATACATCCAAATCATCTATATTGATGCAAAATTTTGGAAGTGATATTCCAGAGTACCTAGTGGGTATGAATGCATTATTGTGAGGCCAAAGGAGTCTACTAAGTATCTTTGGAGTCAACTTGGTAGGTGTAGAGCAGGTTTTGTGCAACATCAGCTCATCTCTAGACTGTATCCAACCATCTCCTCATAGTGGTATCAGAGCAACATCAAATCAACATGGGAGATGGATTTCCTTCATCCATAGATAAATTTGATTTCCTTCTTCCATACTCGGCTTAGTCACTTAGAGTGGAAGCATATCTTCAAGGGAGAAACCTCTATGGTTACATTTCTAGAGATGAGATGATGCCAATCCTTAGAAGCAAAGGACAACCAACTCAAGAAGAACAAGAAAGGTTAGCCACATGGTGCTCAGAGGATGCTCTATCCATGTTATACATTCTTAACTCAATCTCCAATTTTTTACTTCCACATATCAGGAATTCCAAGAATTCAGAAGAGACTTGGAATGCTCTTGAAGCATTGTTCTCATCAAACACCAAGGCTAGGAAGAATCAACTCTGGATGGAGTTCACCACACTCAAGAAGATACCCAAGCAAATTGTCACTGATTTTGTCAGCAAAATGAAGGACATAGCATATCAACTTGGGGACATTGGAGAAGTCATAGATGAAGAGCAGATAGTGAGGCAAGTGATCAATGGAATAAAGGAAAATGACAAATGGGAAGCTTTTACCACAACCATGGACCTATACATGGATATGCAAGTTTCTGATTTCAACACCCTCATGGTTCAATTGTTCACACATGATGCAAAGCTTATGAAGAATGGAGACAACTCAAAAGGTAATCAATCCTCTGCTCTATATACAAATAAGGACAAGAGTAAGGATGGTAAAGGCAAGAGTAAAAAGTTTGATGATGAGAATATTACCTCTCAAGCAAACTTTGCAGGTAGAGGTAGAGGTTCAAGAGGAAGAGATAGAGAAGGAAGACAAGACAAGGGGAGATCTCATGGCTCCTCCATCTACCATATGTGAGTTAACTAACCACATTACTGAGAATTGTTTCAGGTATTCTAGAAATCAAAGAGGAAGAGGCTATGACAAAGGTGGCTATGGAAGCTCAAGAGGTAGATGCAACAATAACAATGGTTACAACAAAAACTCATGCAACACAACAATTACCAAGGAGGATAGAGAGGAAGGAGAGACGATAACAACTATGTAGATGATGAAACTCAGGAGGACTCATTACTTCTGATGAATATGCCTATAAAGCAAGGTAAAGCAGATGAACATGTATTCTATATAGAGTCAGGTTGCTCAAATCATGTAGCAGGGAATGTAGCTGTACTCTCAAACTTGGAGGATCCAAGGAATAGACATGAAGTCCAAAGAGGAGATGACACAAGGCATCTAGTGGAGAAGATAGGAAATGTAAAGACCTCAGATGGTAACATGAACCTAATGAGCAAGGTATTGTATGTGCCTACCATAACCAAAAACCTCATAAGTGTTAGTCATATTATTGAGAAAGGATTGCAAGTCATATTCACAAAGAATGGAGCATTTGTTGAGGATCCACATCAGGAATTCAACAGGATAGCAAGAGGAGAGAACTTGAGTAGACTATTTACATTTGAGCTCCAAGATACTAGGAACATTGCTTGGGAAATTGGCACAAGAGATTATCAGAATTGGGAAATTGGCACAAGAGATCATCTCATATAGATGAAAGGGCTTTGACACGAATCATTCGGGATCAAATGTGCTTGGCTTACCAAATGTCTCCAAGCAACACATGATTTACAAATGCAGTGCTTTTCAATTTGGCGAATCTCATAGTCAACCTATTGGAGCTAGTCCATATAGATGTATGGGGGCCAAGCAAGGAACCATCTATCTCTGGATCCAGGTATTATGTGTCTTTCATTGATGATTGTAGCAAATGGACAATACTCTACTTTATGAAGCATAAAGATGAAGTGTTCTCTTGTTTCAAAAAATATGACTTTGAAGAGGCTAAGGTCAGATGGAGGGAGGAGAATATTTCTCCCATGAATTTTATGCTTATCTCCAAGAGAGAGGAATCAAACGAGAGATTTCAACCATGTATACTCCATAGCAAAATGGAGTGGCAGAAAGGAGAAATAGAACCATAGTGATTGCAAGATCTTTGGGTGCATAGCATATGCATACGTACCTTCACAAATCAAAGACAAATTGGACCCAAAGGAAGAGGAATGTATATTCATTGGTTATGACCTTAATAAAAAATCTTTTAGATTATATAATCCAAGTAATAAAGGTTTCATTGTTAGTAGAGATTTTGTTTTTGATGAGAACAAATCTTGGTTTGAAATGACTACAGGAAAATCAAACTTCCCTATGACCTAGAAGAAGACTTTCCAACATTCTCAAAGAGGAATGAGCATACACATGAAGACTCAAGTGATTTTGATGATGATCAGAAGGCTCCAAGAAGAGAAATCAATTCTTGGAACTCCAAAGCCAAATCTAAAGTGAATGAAATGAGAGATATGGTAGAATCGTCTCAGCAAACTATAAGAAGGTCCACTAGAGAGAAAGGGAAGCCACACTACAAGGAATACGGGTGCATAATTGTTGGTGCAGACCAATCACCAATTGAAGGCTTGGAAGGTTAAAGAGTGAAGGAAGGATCAACTATTGAAGCTTGGAAGAAAGACATATTCAGAGGATAAGAGAAGTGTACACATATGTACATTAGAATAGTCATAGGTGACTTAGATCTTTGTTTGAGTAAGAATCTTGTACAAATTATCTATAAATACTTTGAGAAAAGTCGGGGCATGTATGAGAGCATATGTAGAAACCAAGATTGAGGAAGTTAGGAGTCAAGAGATAGAGAAAAGTTAGTTGAGTTAGCTCTCATCACTCAGTTGTAAATTTCTGAGTTAATGAAGAAATTTTGCGCCCGATCTTTTCGTGTCTGCTCCTTCTGTGTTTGATCAATTGTGAAATCCTTTTGAGGATATCTAAGTTGTTAGTTAATGAGCCTGTGACCTGAATTTCAGAGTCTAATTGTAAACAGGCTAGGAGAATTGTGAGTAGGAACATTCATATGTGTTGAGTGTCTACAGTTCTCTGAAACAGGCGCAAATTTCGAGTTTAATCTTTTGGTCAGTGCTCACTCCATAGTTTAAAGTTTTGTGCAAGCAAGCACTTAATCTTTAAGTTGGAAGGTGATCTACTCGTGGCTAAAAGCATTTGGCAAAACGGGTTAGATATTGTGAGAACCAAAGTTAAGAAGTTAGGGGTGTCTAAATCGACTTCTCAGAAGTGCAGATTCAGACATAGGTAACTTGTGAAGACAATTTCTCAAGTTATACTAAAGCTTTTGAAGTAATTCAACTTGGAGGTGATGCGCAATCTCTAGGAGATGATTCGTACAAAGTTTCATCAAAAACTTTACACATTTGATAAGTCAATGTGAAGAAATTCTGCAGCAGACTTTTCTGTGTTTCATCTTCTTCACATATTTTCTCAGACTTGATAATTTGGAGATAGGACCTCTAACTTAGTGAAGGTTTTGACTTACTCTTGGTATAGAGGTGCTCTAATCATAAGAGTAGGTTGTTCTTTTGGAGATTAACACTCTCCATCAGTGGTATCAGAGCAGGAGACATCAAAACAAGGAAAGGAAGGTCCCGACTGCTGCAGATTCAAGAAGTTCAACATTTGAAGAGCTAAGAAGTGAAAGCTTGGAGTCAAAAGCCTGAGAAGAAGACTACTCGACATCAAGAAAAGCAAAAGGAGTCTAATTCGAAGTAAAGGTACATACATTGCTTGTAAAGCTTGAAGTTTTCAATACACAGGTGGAAACAAGATGGGAGATGCTCTACAGATAGAGAAATTGGATAGGGAAAACTATCCTGCATGGTCAATGAGGATGGAAGCTCATCTTATGAGCAAAGATTTATTTGGTTATATCACAGGAGAAGAAGAGAAGCCAGAATTTAGAGATCCTAGTGTTCCAACTAGGGAAGAGTTAGCAGATCTGAAAAATTGGATGAAGAAAGATGCTCAAGCTAGGAGCATTATCTATATGGGAGTCAATGATTACTTGTTACCTCATATTAGAGGTCTTGAAAGTGCTACTGACATATGGAATGCTTTGGAGGAGCATTTCCAGAACACTACAAAGTCAAGGAAGGCATCCTTATGGGCAGAGTTTACTACCTTCAAGAAGAAGGCCTCTCAATCCATCTCAGACTATGTAACAAGGATGAAAGATATTGCAGATGCTTTAGGAGCTGTTGATGAAGACATTGAGGAAGATAAATTGGTAAGGCAAATCCTTACAGGGTTGAGAGGTGATGACAAATGGAAGCCATTTATTTTGTCTACAGAACTATCACTTGACCATTTCACTCCTGATTTAAATCAATTGTTAGGTCATATGCTAACATTTGAGCAGGATGTTAAAGGAGATGGTGAAAAGAGTACAGGACATGCAATGTATTCAAAGGATAAGAAGAAGAATAGCAAAGGAAAACAACAAGCAGGTGAAGATGAAGGAACAACTACTCAAGCCAACTTCCTAAGAGGAAGAGGAGGTGGCAAAGGTAGAGGAAGAGGCAGGAACAACAAAGATGGAGGCAAAGCTTGCTGGATTTGTGGTAAGACAAATCACTTAGCTAATGATTGTTGGCACAATACTCAGAATAATAATGGATATAGTCAAAACTATAATGCAAGAGGAAGAGGTGGCAGAAATCAAAGAGGTAATTACAGAGGTAGAGGTGGAAGAAATTACTTTGGAAGAAATGCAGGTAGAGGATTCCAAAGTCAACAATACAACAACACCTACTACAATTATGCTTCAGATCAAAAGGAAGATTCAACATTGATAATGAATGCAACTTGTGAAAGGCAGAGTGAAGATCAAAGAGTCTTCTACATTGACTCAGGGTGTAGCAATCACCTGAGTGGTAACATATCTTTGATGACTGATTTGGAAAGTAAAGTATTTAATCATGTTGTTCAAACAGGTGACAACACAAAGCATAATGTGAAGTCAATAGGATCAGTGAAGGCCAAGGATGGAAGCACCTTATTGAGTAAGGTCTTGTATGTTCCTACAATCCCTAAGAATTTGATAAGTGTAGGTCAAATTGTTGAAAAGGGATATGAAGTAAGGTTCACTAATGATGGAGTATATGTGGAAGACCCTAGCCAAGGGTATAAACAGATTGTTTCAGGGAAAAAAGAAGGAAGACTATTTACATTGAAGATTCAGGGTAACATTGGTCATGCAATGTTCACATATGGAGGACATAAGATCTCTGAGTTAGATCTTTGGCACAAGAGGCTTGGACATTTCAATGAAAGAGGTATTAAAGATATGGTTAACAATGGTTCAGTGCTTGGATTGCCTAATGTTGCAGGTCAACATATGACATACAAATGTGAAGCATGTCAATTAGGTAAGGCTCATAAACATTCCTATTCCAAGCATGGTTTTATGCACTCAGAGAAGCTTGAGTTGGTACACACAGATGTGTGGGGACCATCAAAAGATTTCAGTATAAATGGATCAAGGTATTATGTGATTTATGTTGATGATGCTACTAGGTGGATCACTATCTATGTGATCAAAGATAAGTCAGAAGTGTTTAATACATTTAAACACTATCATGCATATGCAGAAAGAATTACAGGTCATAAGTTGAAAAGACTAAGGTCAGATGGAGGGGGAGAGTATTTCTCAAATGAGTTCAGTGATTACTTATGGAATGCAGGTATAAAAAGGGAAGTTACTTGCAGGTACTCTCCTCAACAAAATGGTGTTGCAGAAAGGAGAAATAGAACAATTGTTGAGTTTGCAAGATCCATGATGAAGGAGAAAAATTGCCCTAATTATTTGTGGGCTGAGGCTGTAAATACAGCCACTTATTTGGTCAATAGGTTACCATGTAAAGCCTTGCAGGGTATGACACCATATGAGGCTTGGTGGGGTAAAAGACCTACCTTGGATCATTGCAGAGTTTTTGGGTGTGTGGCATATGCATATGTGCCATCACAATTAAGACACAAATTGGAACCCAAAGCTGAAAAGTATGTTTTCATTGGCTATGATGATAAGCAGATGGGCTATAGATTGTGGAGTCCATCAACAAAGCAATTTATGGTTTCTAAGGATGCTACATTTGATGAACAAAGCACTTGGTATGCAGGTACAATCAACATCAATACAGGTGATGAAGAAGAAGTGAGTCAAAGAAAAGGTAAATCAAAAGTTCAAATATTTGATGAGCAAGAGAATAATGAAGTGCAGGTTGAGGTGGAAGAGACACCAAGATTTGATCCTGAATGTGAAGAGCCAGAAACCTCAAGGAGTGGAGAACTCAGAAGGTCAACAAGAAATAGGTGGCAACCTACAAGGTATAGTTATGATACTTCATTTCTAGCCACAAAAGATTATGCTTATATGGTGAATACAGATGAAGACCCTTCTACATATGAAGAGGCAAAAGGTAAGGAAAAATGGGAAAGTGCTATGCAGGAAGAATATGATGCACTATTGGAGAATCAAACTTGGGATTTGGTTCCTAAACCAAATAGTCAGAAGATTATTGGATGCAAGTGGGTCTACAAGACAAAAAGGTTTGCAGATGGAAGTGTGTCTAGGTACAAAGCTAGACTTGTGGTCAAAGGCTTTGCTCAGACATATGGTATTGATTATGATGAGACCTATAGTCCTGTGGCAAAGATGACAACCATAAGGACACTTATTGCTATTGCTGCATGTAAAGGTTGGAAGCTATGTCAACTTGATGTGAAAAATGCTTTTTTGAATGGTTATATTTCAGATGATGTATTCATGGAGCAACCTCAAGGGTTCAGAGATAAAAGGTATCCAGATCATGTGTGCAAGCTCAAGAGAGCTTTGTATGGCTTGAAGCAGGCCCCAAGGGCATGGAACTATAGACTTGTGAAGTTCCTAAAAGAACTTGGTTTTCAGGTGTCTAAAGCAGATAGTAGCTTGCTTGTTAAGGCAAGTGAAAATGGTTTCATATACATGTGCATATATGTTGATGATATAATTCTTACAGGTACAGATGAAGAAGGAATACAAAGGCTCAAGAGGCAAATGGAAAAGGAGTTCAAGATAAGTGACTTGGGAGACTTATCATACTTCTTGGGCATGGAGATAACATATACTCAACATGGAGTATTTGTGACCCAAGAAAGGTATTTGAAGAACTTGTTAATCAAGTTTAAAATGGATGATTGCAGGGTAGCACCTACACCAATGGAGGTGAATCACAAATTGAGTAAGTATGGAGGTGAAGAATTCAAGGACATGAGACAATATCAGAGTTTGGTTGGTAGCCTTATCTATGCTACTCTAACTAGACCTGATTTATCATATGCAGTAGGGGTTTTGTCTCAATTTATGCATTGCCCAAGGAAAGAATATTGGATTGCAGGACAAAGGGTGTTGAGGTACATTAAGGGTACACTCAATGAAGGTTTGTATTATGGGTTTACCTCAGATACAAATATCAAAATTTATAGTGATGCAGATTGGGCAGGTAATCCAGATGATAGAAGATCTACATTTGGATATATGTGTTATGTGGGAGATAAACTTATCTCATGGTGTTCTAAGAAGCAACATACAGTTGCTTTATCTTCTACAGAAGCAGAGTATAAAGGCATGGTTGAAGCTGCAAAGGAAGTGATTTGGCTCAAGACCTTGATGAAGAGTCTTGACATTATGCATGGAGTACCAATCATATATGGAGATAACATGAGTTCATTGTATTTAGCTGCTAATCCTGTTTTTCATGCCAGGACCAAACACATTGAGATTCAGTATCACTTTCTAAGAGAGAAAGTGATGGATAAGGAGATTGAAGTCATACATACTTCAACAAAGGATCAGATAGCTGATATGCTTACAAAAGGCTTGGATGGACCAAAGTTACAAAGGTTCAAAGACATGGCAGGTATAAAGAAGATAGTGAAGACCTCAATTGATGATTGAGGGGGAGCTGTTGGTGCAGACCAATCACCAATTGAAGGCTTGGAAGGTTAAAGAGTGAAGGAAGGATCAACTATTGAAGCTTGGAAGAAAGACATATTCAGAGGATAAGAGAAGTGTACACATATGTACATTAGAATAGTCATAGGTGACTTAGATCTTTGTTTGAGTAAGAATCTTGTACAAATTATCTATAAATACTTTGAGAAAAGTCGGGGCATGTATGAGAGCATATGTAGAAACCAAGATTGAGGAAGTTAGGAGTCAAGAGATAGAGAAAAGTTAGTTGAGTTAGCTCTCATCACTCAGTTGTAAATTTCTGAGTTAATGAAGAAATTTTGCGCCCGATCTTTTCGTGTCTGCTCCTTCTGTGTTTGATCAATTGTGAAATCCTTTTGAGGATATCTAAGTTGTTAGTTAATGAGCCTGTGACCTGAATTTCAGAGTCTAATTGTAAACAGGCTAGGAGAATTGTGAGTAGGAACATTCATATGTGTTGAGTGTCTACAGTTCTCTGAAACAGGTGCAAATTTCGAGTTTAATCTTTTGGTCAGTGCTCACTCCATAGTTTAAAGTTTTGTGCAAGCAAGCACTTAATCTTTAAGTTGGAAGGTGATCTACTCGTGGCTAAAAGCATTTGGCAAAACGGGTTAGATATTGTGAGAACCAAAGTTAAGAAGTTAGGGGTGTCTAAATCGACTTCTCAGAAGTGCAGATTCAGACATAGGTAACTTGTGAAGACAATTTCTCAAGTTATACTAAAGCTTTTGAAGTAATTCAACTTGGAGGTGATGCGCAATCTCTAGGAGATGATTCGTACAAAGTTTCATCAAAAACTTTACACATTTGATAAGTCAATGTGAAGAAATTCTGCAGCAGACTTTTCTGTGTTTCATCTTCTTCACATATTTTCTCAGACTTGATAATTTGGAGATAGGACCTCTAACTTAGTGAAGGTTTTGACTTACTCTTGGTATAGAGGTGCTCTAATCATAAGAGTAGGTTGTTCTTTTGGAGATTAACACTCTCCATCAATAATGACGGTTAAGGCGACACAATTTCGTTGCTATGAAATTGCAAAATGCAAAATTAAGGAGCATGGAGCGCGGATTGTCGATAAAACGACGAGCCAAACAACGTTTTTTTGAACGTGTGGCGCGACGGGGTGTGTGATGCTCGCATAGAGCATCGCTAATGTTATGATTTTATGCGACGCTAAAAAATCACACACCATACATATTAACATATACTTAAATACATGTATATACACATCCACATGCATGCACATGGATGCAAATGGAAATGCATCCACACACACATGCATGTTTCATACATATACACATGCATATACATACGTTTGTATATGTTTATACACATACACATACATATGCACATATGTATATATACACACATACACATATATCTGCACATACCTACACACACATATACACATGCACATACATACATATACACATATATACATGCACATACACACATACACATAGAGTTACACATATACATGCACATACATATACATACACATGCACATGCACATACTCATATACACACATATACACTTACACATGCACATGCACATACATACATATACACACACATACACATGCACATACATACATACACACATACATATACACTTACGTACACACATATGAATGAATTATATAATTAAAGTAATAAAACACATGCTTAATATAAACAATAATAACAATCAATAGAACAAAACTTTTCATTACTTAATATCATACACAATTCAAAACATACATATAATCCAATGTCATAATCAAGAATCCTAATCATCATCATCATGATCATCATCATCATCAACAGCATCATGATCATCATCATCATCAACAGCATCATGATCATCTTGATCATCCTCATCCTCATCATCATGAGATGATCGAGATCATCCCTCTTGTGTCTGTCTCTCAACCTCATCCATATCTTCCACTCTATAATACTCTTGTATTACATATAACAAACATAAATAAGTAAAACAATTAAACCATTCATAAAAATAAAATAATTATATAAAATTTAATAATACTCAAAGGAATCCAAATGATCTCGCATATACTCGTACAAACGCTGATATCCAAAATGTGTAGCATACTCAATCTCATGTTTTGTAGGATATCGACCGTAATCCTTTCATTGCATTGAAACAAATAAAAAACATTAGTTTCTTGCATTTTAAATGAAATAAAAAATATATTCACAATAACACATATACTTGCAAATATAGCTACAAAACCATGATGGTCCATTTGGCCTAGGTTCAATGTGTGGCCTGACTCAACTCTCTTCTTTGCAGCAGCTTGTCTATTTAAGAAAAAAGAAATACATAAATAAAATAAAAAATTACTAAAATGTATGAAAAGTATAAATATAAACTATTAATTTGTATACCTTCTACTGAGGAAATGACTCCTAAAGACATAGCTATCTACAAAAAAACTGCCACGTCTCAAGTGGTATATTAGATCGCCTCTTATTTTTCTCCACCATACAATATCTTTATAGGTTTCATGTGATGATGCAGATCATTCCATTTCTGATGCAGAATTTCATGATGCACTTGATAAGAGAGCTGATATTGAAGAGGCAAAAATAATCAAAAAATGGCTGGTGCAAACTTTGCATGAGAGGAAATTAGATGCAGCTATGTCATATCATACTCGTTCAAGCTCTCATAGAGCTTCTTTTGCATCAGATTGCTATGCTATCCTTGTCTCTAGTCTTTTTTAATGAGAACAAGCCTCTTTCGTTTGATGAAACCCAAAATTCTAAAAATTGGATGGCTAATATGCAATCAAAATATGATGCTATCATGAAAATTGGTACTTGGTCTTATGCGACCTCCTGGCAAGAATGCCATTGGAACTAAGTGGGTATACCTAATTATATGATTGCTAATGAGCCTTACCTAATTGACATGCTTCACATGTGTATGTCATGTGTTGACCTACAACATTAGGTAATCCATGTACTGAACCATTGTTAATCATTTCTTTAATACCTCCTCCAATGAAGTGTCCAAGCCTTTTGTGCAAAAGATCCAACTCGAATATCTGTTGCTCTCCATGTATGAACAAGGCATGTCCACCATTACCTTATACCTTTGATGTGAAAAGGCTTCCCTGTTTTTTTCTTGTAACAATTTGCTTATACCCTTGGTTAAGGTGTTCAACATAAACTCCATCATTAGTGAACATCACCTCATTTCCTTTTTCTACAATTTGCACTACACTGATTAACTTTTATGGAATTGTATGCTCACGCAAAACCTAACTCAAGATAATGCTTCCATTTTCAACTTTCATTGATTGTTACATACATCCTTAATCTCTATTATAGCATAATAGTATCTCTGGGAAGTCATTACCTTCAAATTTTTGAAGATGCTTTTGATTATGGATTTTTTGAAAGAGAGTCAGAATTTTTTGGAAATCTATCAGTAGTTACAAAGTCCAGACTCACTGCCTATGAAGCAGCATACACAAAATATCTGAAGAAAGATGTGAAAGACAAACCAGAGGCAGCTGTACAATGGAGAAAAGCTCTATTCGAGATGGTGAATAATTTGAACATTACAGAAAGAAAAAGTCATGATCTATTGTCACAGGTTTATCAAAGAAAAAAGAAGTGAAGGAAGCTCTCACTACCTATCAAGAAGAATATTTTTTGTCAGGAGCCAAAGAGTCTAAGAGGGGAAGAATGTTAGAAGAAGCATTTTTTGAAGGGAAATTATTTGAAAAATGTCAAAAACTTGTAGAAATATTTATACAAATGATGTAAAAATGAGGAAGAGTCTTCCTCATGTAAATTAGAATCATATATATTTTTTCTAGAATTTTTGGAAGCTCTTTGATAGCATATTTTTAGATTAGAAGGGAAAAGGACCAAAATTCAAGTGTGAAAGAGGACACTTGAAAATGTATAAAAGATAATTTCCTCTATTTTGAGAGGGTTGGTTGTATTGTTTTTGCTATTCAAGTAATGTGAAGAGCTCTCCTGCAGAAAATCATGTTTTCTCCTTTCATGTACTTTCTTTTGATTTGTTGAGTCTATTCTTTGTGTGATCCATGGAATTTGTGAGCTTCAATTGTGTATTTCTGAGTAATGTGTGTCAAGAGAGGTGATTCTTAGTGTATTGAGTGAGAAAGTGTAGAAGAACAAAGCTGGACATGGAAATTCTCAGTTTTCATAGAATCGCGATTGTCTCGTCTGTGTGATACACATATTATTTTTGAAATTTGACTTCATAGTTGTGATCTATGTGGAAATGGCACACTTTGGGCACAAAGATCATTGAAAATGCTATTGTATAGCTCAAGATAATCAAAACCCTAGATACTCCTCTCCTTCTTCATAATTTCTCAGAAAAACAGTCATTTAACTCTTATTCTTGGATTCCATTAACTAGAAGGGGTTGTGGTCTTTGTATACTTCCTGGATTGACAATTTAAAGATGTGTAGTTGATCCTTTATGCTAAAATGATTGGAGAGGACAACTCCAAAGGGTAACAACAAACATTTCATTGGTTTCATTTAGGTTTTCCATGTTATTTTCGTGCCCTCAATCTTTTTCTTGTAAATTTCTTGTCACTGGCTCTATCTCCTTCCTGTTTAATTCTTGTTTATCAGGTGTGAACAATTTATTACCAGATCTCAAAATCATCCAACTAATTCACGATTCTGTGTAGAGAATCGTGTTTGCCACGATCCTGTGAATATAATCGTCTTAACTACAATCTTGAGAAGATTCTAGTTTTTCTCACGATTCTGTGAAAGAGAATTGTCTTTTTCACGATTCTGAGAATAGACTCGTCTTTCTCATGATTCTATGAATAGAATCGTGTTTTTCATGATTTTGTGAAGACAATCGTGATTTCCATGATTCTGTGAAGGGATTCGTGTTTGGCACGATTTTGTGAATAGAATTGTGATTTCCACGATTCTGTGGATAGAATCGTGTTTTTCACGATTCTGTGGATAGAATCGTGTTTTTTATGATTCTGTGAATAGAATCGTGTTTTTTACGATTCTTTGTTGGCCATATTCCTGCTTTAGGTCCTGCTACCTTTGGAAAGTTCAGCCATTTTGCTGGGATTTGTCCCGCATTTCTCCTTTCCCAAAATACTGTCCATTCCCTTCTTCTTGCTATTGGACAATAGGCTGGATTGATCTTTAACTGAATAGGTGCCTCTTTCCAGATTTTCCTGCACTCCTTATTGGCATCTAACCACCTGTTCCTCCATTTAGGATTGGATTTTTCAAATAATTCCTTAGTAACATTGATATCCTCTTCATATTCTAAATACTTATTTGATGACAATCCTACCCTTGGAAGCTGGTAATTTTTAATACTTTCGATAATCATACAAAAGGTATACCTAGACCATCTGCTGCCCAATGGTTTTGGTCTGGGTTTATTCCTTTATTGAGAGCAAAATTCACAATTTGTTCTTCATACTCATTATGCATTTTTCTGATAAATTCCATTCTTGATTCTCTATCTGTTAAAAGTTTTTGAACAAACTCATCTGAATATTCTTCATCAACTGTTTTGTGTTCTTGTTCATCAAAGTGTTGAGTTTTGTTATCTTCTCCCCCTTCATATTCCTCTGTTTGTGTGGTTACTTCCTGCTCTTCAACCCGTTTTTGTGAATCTTCTAACTTTTTATGTAGCTCCTCCACCATCATCATCAAGCTTCGATTCTGAGATGTCCATAACTCTTTTTCTATTTTCCACTCACTCCTTTCTTTTTCTATACTCATTGCCATTCACCCCTTTCTTTTGCTATATCCGAATGTAGTTTATTGTATCCTGTCATTGAGCTAGCAGCATGTACACTAGCTTGCTTTTCCAATTCCTTGGCTTCCTTCAGTTCTGCTTGTAGCCTTAGGATTTCTTTACTCAATTCCTCCCTCTCTTCCTGTGTTACTTGTACAATCTTACTTTCTTCTTTTATTTGACCTTCTTCCATCAATAATCTGTTTATTTCTTCATTTGCTTTGACCATAATCTGATATGAGCTTTGAAGTGTTCTGAATCTTCCTTCCATTTTCTTCAGCTCCATTTCCATTTTGCTGCTATGCTCTATCTGCTTTGCACATTTCTCTTCAAGAAATTGAATTTTGTTTTGTTGTTGAACCTCTAGTTCTTCTAATGAGATTATTCTTTTGGTCAAATCCTCATTTCTTTCCTAGACAATCCTCAGCTGTTCCTCTAACTGTTCCTTTTCTTTCTTTTGCTTAGTAATAATTCTATTACCTTTCACAAACTTTGATTCAGCCACCATTCTTGATATAATCATGTTTCTACTAGATGGTGTGAATTGCTCTATATTGCTCATGATAATTTTACAAGCATACCTGATATCCTTGGGTATCCTTTCTAACCCAGCTTCTAACTCTACTTGCTTCACTTCTATCTGCTTTTCTTCTTTGCAGTCATTTTCTTCTTCATCCTCTTCCTCATATTCTATGACCTGGTACTTTTGTTCTTCATAGCCCTTTTCTTCTTCCCTTTCTTCTACCTTCTTTTCCACAATTTCCTGTTGTTTTCCTTGGGTATCTGGTCTTTCCTCTTCCTGTACTTTGTTATCTTGATTTGAGGTTGGTTCATCTTCCACTAAATTCTGTATCTGATCATTTATTTGATGCTCCTTTTGTCCCTCCTCTTGCTCATCGATATCCATAAGATCCAATTGTTCTTCTTTTTCCTGTTCACTTGTATGTGTGGATTCTTCTACATGATTTAGATCATGAAGTACCTCTTCTATAATTTGATTTATTTCTCTTTCTGTATTTCAGAAGGAAGTAGAATTCTTCACAGTGTTCCACTTCTTCTTGTATCCAGTCAGTTGCTTTACATGAATAGTCTTCCAACATTTTCTAATATTGGGCTTCATAGATTGCCCTTTTATTGTTTCCTTGAGTCAGATAAGAATACAATTGTTCCTTACTTGTTTGAGGTGGATGAAGTTCCTTTTGAGCAGCTTCATGTTCTTCTTTTGTTGCTTCCTCCTGTTCCAATTCTACTTTTATGGGATCCAATCTTCTCTTCTTCACTGGAATAACTTCTTCTGATACTCCTTTCCTTTTCCTTTCTGATCCCCTCATGCTTGTTTGGGCTTCTGCCTCTCTTATGTACATCATTTTAGAAGGACTTTTAATTCCTGATATCAAACTTCTAAAGTATTGAGCTTCTGGAGCCAATTTCAATTGATCCTCCATTCCTAGAACATGATATATAATCCTTGTTAAGAATTATGCTCCATTCATGAACTTTCTTTGCTCCCAATGTTTGGCTGCTTCCTTCAATTGATCATGGATGTATGGAGTTACATCCATTACTCCAAATGGCTTGGTCTTGTCCTTATTATTGAACATGATCAATGTCACTAACTTGTGTGGCATGGTGTATCTAGGCAGTTTTGGAAAACAAAAATATTGAAGAAACATTCTGATAGCATATTCTTCATTCTCTTTTCCTTTGAAATCAGCAAATTTGGAATATCCTGCATAGGTTGCTTTATTCTTCTTGACAAAACCGTTATCCAACTTAGTTCCCATGGAATAGAATTGGATGGCTGCCCTAATATGCTCTGCCTTTATAGTAATATTCACTTCTTTGTTTTCTTTGTCCTTGACTGAACACCTAAAATATGCATCATTACCCTTTCCAACTTCCAGCAGACTGTTCATAACCTGGGATACTCTCTCAAAATCAATAAAGAATAAAGGTTCCTCCAAGAGCCTATGTAATCCCACTGCTTTCCATCTCTTATAATTGATTGCAATTTTCTGAAATTTGTAAAAATCCTGGCACAACATGGTATACTTGTGACCTCCATAAAAATATGCTGACCAATGATACTAAGGGTTTCCTTTAATTCCTTGACTATCTTCTTTGCTTCTGGAATTTCCTGTTCTTCATCAGACTCCAACTCCTCCTTTTCCACTGTTGCTTCACTGTCTAAGAACCAATGTCCTCTAGACAAAGTTACTGAGTCTGCTTTGAAATCAAGAATTGGTAGTTCCTTTGGATTCACCATTCTGGAGAAAATATAACATCACAAAAAAGAAAAATCCACCCACATGAGTCACAAGAAAAATAAATGAAATCACATTTGTCTTGAGATGTAATGGAAAAGAATGAAAATTTAAATTTGAGATGAATCCTAAGTTCCTTATTTGTATCACAGATTTAACTCAATTGAAGTGATCATCACATGTGTAGCAAGATGTTTAGTGCTCTCCTCCCTTCTCTCTTTTTTATATTTTTTTTAATAATAAAAAAGAAAAAATGAATGAATTTTTTAAGAAATGATTTAAAAAAAAAAGAAGATTTAGATTTTTATAGGAAAAAATAATTAAACAATGACTGAAAAAATAGTGACTACTTAATCTTGACAAGTTATAACCTATATCTTGCTTGTGCTATATAACTTATGTAATCAAAAGAGTTATTGTTGTTCTTTTAAATTGTTTTTTCTCTTTTTTCTCTCTTTTTCTTTCTCTTTTTTTTTTTAATACGGAATTTTCTCTTTCCTTTCTCCCCCCCTAATTCTTTTTCTTAGAAAAAGAATGAGGTAAAATAAATGGAAATAATTTCCAGGATGTCATAATTCTTTTCTGGTGAAATTTTGAATTCTTCATCAAGAGTCCCAAGTGTGTATTAGATGACCATTTTGCCTTTTCCTTCATCTGTAATTCTTCATGCTTTTCAGCTATTTTAGTATCTTCTTCCTTGTTTTCCTTCCATTGCAGCAGATCTAATTTTTTTACCCAAAAGTACTTAATTCCTGTTGATTCCTTTTTAAGAATATAAACCTCTTCTTTTGATACACAGTACTTGGATATCTTGTGAAGAGATGGATAGGTATGTGCTTGAAGATGAAGAGGTGTTGCAAAATCCTTGATCTACACCAGCCAAATGAACTCCATGAGTATATGGTGGGCCCTTTTAGCTTGCCAATGGATGTATTAGAAACTCTATGTACCTTGGAAGATCACTCTCAAAAAGATAGATCAAAACAGATAAGTTGGAGTTAGTTTAGAGGTGAAAAACTTGCTATTTTGGTTCATACACCTAGCTAGTGTTTTGCATAATTCTCTGAGCACAGCAGCAATTAACTTAATTCCTCTTGGAGAAGTCTAGTTAACTTAAAGAGCTAACTTTCAAGAGTAATCTCATAAAAAATAATGAACCACACACTGAGAATGATGTTTAGCAAGTGATGACATCATCCCAATTTTCACGGGCTGCTACAGTTTGAGATCAGTGAGCAGAAAAATGCACATAACTCAAAATGTAGGTATTCAATGATTATGAAAATTTATACGGTTATACTAGAACAAAAGCGAAATCCAACAAGCTTTAAATCACGGAATTTGGATAAGTAACAACGGAGAAATGGCTCAGACAAGGTGAGTGAAAAAATCGGGTACCTGACAGAGAAGTGAAGATGAACAGACCTTGTTGACTTCAAATGAACATAACTGATGATTTCAACATCCAAATGACATGAAAATTTGTGAGCATATAGTAGACTTATAGAGCTAACTTTACCAAGTTAAATTATGGAAAATGATGTACCAAGCTCAGAGAAAACATCTCTACAATCTGACTGAGAAAACTGAGAGTAATGGCAGTGAGTAGTACACTTCACAAGAACATGGACATATGAACTCAAATAATCATGAAAATGAAAGTATATTGCTTGTACAATACAATGACTTACTGATACATATGTGTGCCTTGTAATCACACCTTGATATGGCATAAAGCTCAGCTCTTGGAGGTCTTCACATAGGTCTCTCTCACCATGACTAAAACTGCCATCTATTTATAGTTGAGTTTGGGAGGCTAACTTCCCTCAATCACTCTCCAATCAATCAGTGAGTGATTTGATTCTCTACCTACCACAAATCACAAATTCGTGGCTCCTCTTTCCCTTTTTGATCAAGTGGACTCAACCACTTAATATTCTCTTACTTTTACATTAAGTAAACTCTTCAAAAGTTACAAGAGGTAGTTCACATGTGAACTTTACATAGTCTTCATTTTAAAGCTTCTTTTATGACTTTGTGGGACTTAAGCCAATACTTAGGCTTGTCATAGACTTGCTCCAAGAGCTCCCCCTCAAGCCAAGTATGCTTGAGGTCTTCAATCTTCCAAGATTACCTGCAAACCAATCATAGCCTTGAATTTGCAAAGCTTTGTACCATCCAATGCTTTGGTTAGAATATCTGCACATTGTTGATGAGTGGACACATATGATATTTGAATCTCTTTGCTTAGAACCTTCTCTCGTACATAGTGATAATGAACTTCAATATGTTTAGTCCTTGCATGAAAAATAGGATTAGCAGCTAAGTGAATAGAACTCATATTGTCACCAAAAATAGTTGGAGTTCCAAACTCCAATCCAAGATCATTGAACATTGTCTTCATCCACATAGCTTCTTGTGTAGCTATGGCAAGACCTCTATATTCAGCTTCAGTAGAAGAGAGAGAAACTGTGGGTTGCTTCTTGGATGACCATGAAATAAGCTTTGAACCTGCAAAGGTAAGATAACCTGAAGTGCTCCTTCTATCTTCTTTGGAGCCAGCCCAATCTGCATAAGAAAATAGCTTCAAACCTAAATCAGATACATAAGGATAATAAAGTCCTTCATTTATGGTTCCTTTGAGATACTTGAGAATCCTTTTGGTAGCATCCATATGTGGTTTCCTTGGTGTGTGCATAAATTGACTTAGCACACTCACACTGTAACATATATCTACTCTTGTCAATGTGGCATAGTTGAGACTACCCACTAGACTTTGATATGATGTGATGTCCTCTATGAGTTCACCTTCATGTGAGTTCAATTTGTGATTGACCTCCATTGGAGTACTTGCAATCTTACAATCTTGCATCTTGAATTTTGCCAACATGTCCTTAATGTACTTTCTTTGAGTGAGAAACAAACCATGATCTTTGTAGACAACTTCCAAACCTAGGAAGTAGGTAAGTGAACCCAAATCACTTATCTTGAACTCTTCTCTCATATGATCTTTGATCTTCTTCATACCATCTGCATCATTTCCTGTCAATATAATATCATCTACATATACACATAGGTAGATGATCTCAGAATTACTCTTTTTAATAAAGAGTGAAGGATCTGCCTTGCTTGGTTGAAAGCCTTTGTCCTGCAAGAATGAAACAAGCATGAAATTCCAAGCTCTTGGAGCTTGCTTGAGACCATACAATGCTTTGTTAAGTTTACACACATAATCAGGATAAACTTGATTCTCAAAACCAGGTGGTTGTGCCATATATACCTCTTCTGTTATCAAACCATTCAAGAATGCATTCTTTACATCTAGTTGAAGTATCTTCCAATTCTTGGAAGAGGCAATACTAAGCAAAACCCTAATAGTAGGCATCTTTGCCATAGGAGAGAAGGTCTCCTCTTAATCAATTCCCTGAGTTTGTGCAAAGCCTTTTGCTACAAGCCTTGCCTTATACCTGTTAATGGAACCATCAGAATTCTTCTTGAGTTTATAGAACCATCTTGGGCCTATTACCTTCATAGATGAAGTCTTGGGCACCAAATCCCAAGTGTTGTTTTCCTCAAGTGCTTCAATCTCTTCCTTCATTGCATGCTTCCATTCTGTTTTTGCTTTGGCCTCTTCAAATGATGATGGCTCCTGTTAACAGAGAATGGGTCTCTCTGCAACAGTGAAAGAGGGAGAAAAAGAGGGAGCATCGACGTCGCCATACTTTACAACAGAACAGAAGAAGAAAAGAGAGTCGCACACAGCTCACGTCGCCATATCTATATCATAACAAGCAGACAAAAGGGACGCACATATTCCAACAACATAAAGAAAAGAAAACCTAAAACAAGAACACGTCTGAGGCCATGAGTGGCGACGAAAATCAGAGAGAGCATTTCATTAATGGAAAGCCATATTTATACAAATGGTGTGGCCTTAAAGGCTCTTCCCACTCAGCCTTCTCCCAACCCTTCAAATGGACCTTAGTCAATTACATAAAAATGTGCCCTTAACACTCCTCTTGGTTTATGTCTTGTGCTATGTAGATAGAATGTTTAGTTACTAATGAGGTGTCGAACCCATACCTTTCTGGTTTTTTCTTTTCCCTCATAGATCTTCTTAGGCCATGATGTGATGATTCCGCCTCATGTCCAAGTTCCTGCAATTTTGCTTTACCTTTAGACTTCCATGCTTTGATCTTTTCCATCTGAGATTCTTCATCATCCTCTGAGGTGTATTTTTCTTCAATCTTTGGTTGTTCTCTACCAAGCTTTGGAAAATCTTCTTCAAGATTGTATGGTAAATTGACCTTCCTGCATGAATCTTCATACCATGAATTGTTTTCATCAAAAACTACATCTCTGCTTACCAAGAATCCTTTGTTGGTAGGGTTGTATAATATGTAGCCCTTTTGATTGTTGTCATATCCAATAAATACACACCTTTCTGCCTTTGGATCCATTTTGCCTCTAACCTGTGAAGGAACATGAGCAAAAGCAATACATCCAAAAATTTTACAATGATCTAAGCTTGGTCTTCTTCCATTCCAAGCCTCATATGGAGTCATCCCATCAAGGGATTTTGAAGGCAACCTGTTAATCAAGTAAGTGGCTGTAGATACAGCCTCAGCCCATAAGTAATTAGGTAAATGCTTTTCATTCAACATAGACCTTGCAGCTTCAACAATTGTCCTATTCCTCCTTTCTGCCACTCCATTTTGCTCAGGAGTGTACCTTGTAGTTACCTCTCTTTTGATTCCTCTTTCTTGAAGAAAAGAATCAAAATCATGGGAGAAGTATTCTTCCCCTCCATCTGACCTTAGTCTTTTTAGTGATTTACCTGTTTGATTCTCCACAAGAGCCAAATATCTTTTGAAACATGAAAAAACTTCATCTTTGTGTTTCATAAAGAATAGGATAGTCTATCTGCTGCAATCATCAATAAAGGAGACATAATACCTTGATCCAGATAGTGAAGCTTCCTTGCTAGGTCCCCATACATCTGTATGAACCAACTCCAAGAGATCTCCATGCATATAACCTTTCTTCATGAATGGTAACCTGTGAGACTTTCCAAATTGACATGCACTACACTTATAAATCATATGTTGTTTTGACAAATTAGGGAGTCCAAGTACACTTTGGTCCCTGCAAATTTGCTTTAATGACCTTTCACCAATATGTGCTAACCTTTTGTGCCATACTTCCAATTCTGTGAGTGTCTGACTACCCTTTCTAGTGCAATGTTTCTAGTGCTCCTGCTTTTGTGAACCTGACTTGCAACCCTTTCTCTACTATCTGCCCAACACTTATCAAATTCTTTGTAATGGTAGGGACATAGAGTACCTTACTGAGTAGGTTGATGTTTCCATCAGGTGCTTTGACATTGCCTAAAGAGAGCAATGTTTCTAGTGCTCCTGCTTTTGTGAACCTGACTTGCAACCCTTTCTCTACTATCTGCCCAACACTTATCAAATTCTTTGTAATGGTAGGGACATAGAGTACCTTACTGAGTAGGTTGATGTTTCCATCAGGTGCTTTGACATTGCCTATTTTCTCCATAGGATGTTTTGTATCATCTCCTGTTTGTACCTCATGCTTATTCCTTGGATCTTCTAAATCTGATAGGAGTGCCACATTTCCTGCCACATGATTTGAACAACCTGAATCTATGTAGAAAACATGCTCATCAGATTTACCTTGTGGCATAGCCATGTTCATGATCAATAATGAATCCTCTTTGTTTGAGTCTTCTGTGTAGTTATTGAAGTCTCTCCTTCCTTTGTAGCCTCCTTGATAGTTTGAATGATTGTAGTTGTTGTAGTTGCCATGATAATTGTTGAACCTTCCTCTTGAGTAGCCATAACTTCCTCTATTGTATCCTCTGCCTCTTTGATTCCTAGAATTCCTAAAGCAATTTTCAGTTGTATGATTAGTTAGTCCACAAATAGAACATGGGTCGCAGTCCCCTGCCTTGTCTACCTCCTCTTCCTCTACCTCTACCATGTCTTCCTCTACCTGCATAGTTAGCTTGATATGTACCTGCTTCATCGTCCACTTTCTTTGCCTTTCCTTTGTTATCTTTGGACTTGCTTTTATCAATGTACAAAGCTGAAGATTGATTACCTTTAGAGCTTTCTCCATTTTTGATAAGCTTTGCCTCTTGAGTAAGTAGTTGTCCAATGAGTGTATTGAAATCAGGTACATGCATGTCCATGTACAAATCCATAGCTGTGGTGAATGCTTCCCACTTGTCATCTACCTTCAAGCCATTGATGACCTACCTTACAATTTGCTCTTCATCTATTACCTCTCCAATGCTTCCCATCTTATTTGCTATGTCCTTGAGCTTTGTGACAAAATCAGTCACATTTTGTTTGGGAGCCTTCTTGAGAGTTGTTAAATCAAGCCATAGTTGATGCTTCCTAGCTTTAGTACTTGAAGAAAAGAAAGCTTCAAGTGCATCCCACACTTCTTGAGATGTCTTACAACTTCTAATGTGAGGCAACAAAAAATCTGAGATAGAGTTGAGGAGATAAGACCTTGCAAGTGCATCCTTGGAGCACCATGTGCTCAATCTTTCTTGCTCTTCTTGTATTGGTTGACTTTTGTTCCTGAAACTTGGCATAACTTCATCTCCAGCCACATAACCATATAAACTTCTACCTTGGAGATAAGCTTCCATTCTTAATGACCAAGTTGAGTTATTACCTCTATCCAATTTGTCAATTGATGAAGGAAATCCATCTGCCATGCTGTCCAACCTTGCTCTGATACCACTGTGAAGAGATGGATAGGTATGTGCTTGAAGATGAAGAGGTGTTATGTACCTTGGAAGATCACTCTCAAAAAGATAGATCAAAACAGATAAGTTGGAGTTAGCTCAGAGGTGAAAAACTTGGTATTTTGGTTCATACACTTGTCGAGTGTTTTGCATAATTCTCTGAGCACAGCAGCAATTAACTTAATTCCTCCTGGGGAAGTCTAGTTAACTTAAAGAGCTAACTTTCAAGAGTAATCTCATAAAAAATAATGAACCACACACTGAGAATGATGTTTAGCAAGTGATGACATCATCCCGATTTTCACGGGCTGCTACAGTTTGAGACCAGTGAGCAGAAAAATGCACATAACTCAAAATGTAGGAATCCAATGATTATGAAAAATTGTATGGTTATACTAGACCAAAAGTGAAATCCAACAAGCTTTAAATCACGGAATGTGGATAAGTAACAACTGAGAAATGGCTCTGACAAGGTGAGTGAAAAAATTGGGTACCTGATAGAGAAGTGAAGATGAACAGACCCTGTTAACTTCAAATGAACATAACTGAAGATTGCAACATCCAAATGGCATGAAAATTTGTGAGCATATAGTAGACTTATAGAGATAAATTTACCAAGTTAAATTATGGAAAATGATGCACCAAGCTCAGAGAAAACATCTCTGCAATCTGACTGAGAAAACTGAGAGTAATGGCAGTGAGTAGTACACTTCACAAGAACATGGACATATGAACTCAAATAATCATGAAAATGAAAGTATATTGCTTGTACAATACAATGACTTACTGATACATATGTGTGCCTTGTAATCACACCTTGATATGGCATAAAGCTCAGCTCTTGGAGGTCTTCACATAGGTCTCTCTCACCATGACTAAGACTGCCATCTATTTATAGTTGAGTTTGGGAGGCTAACTTCCCTCAATCACTCTCCAATCAATCAGTGATTGATTTGATTCTCTACCTACCACAAATCACAAATTCGTGGCTCCTCTTTCCCTTTTTGATCAAGTGGACTCAACCACTTAAGATTCTCTTACTTTTACATTAAGTAAACTCTTCAAAAGTTACAAGAGGTAGTTCACAAGTGAACTTTACATAGTCTTCATTTTAAAGCTTCTTTTATGACTTTGTGGGACTCAAGCCAATACTTAGGCTTGTCATAGACTTGCTCCAACATATCTTTGGTTTCCACATCCACTTAGTGTTGCTGCATTTTGTTGATAAGCAATACTTGGACTTCCTAGATCTCCACATCCTTTCAGTCTGGAAGCCTAGATGCCTCTGATTATTCCACACTTTCCACCTTTCTTCTGTCCTTTCAGTACCTTTGGTTTTTTCAACTTTCTCCTGTTTTTGATTGAAGTAGATTTGGTCATGAAGAAGTGGTGTTTGTGATTTCTTTGTAGCTTCTAGTGAAAAAGTAAATCCCTCCAGATCTGGATCATAGATATCCTATTGATTTTCCTGTTCTTCAACACTCAACAAAAACATTAAAAACCTTTTGTCATTTATTGTTGTTGGAAGCAGCCAGAGGCATAAAAGACGCGGAAGCATGTAACGACGGAGCAGTGAGCCAGTGGAATCCTTTTTCAAAGAATCATGTTTTAGAAATACTTTTCAAAAACTTCCAACAGTGATTTTTATCACTATTGTAACATATGTAACATAGAAAAACCCTTTTCTTAATTTCTTGCTCCATTTTGTGCAAGCCGAGGAGTCCTCGAGCTTGAGGAGCTTAGGTAGAAAAAGCGTATCAATTTTCGTTATTTTTAGACACCGTTTACCCTTCCAAATAGCATCTAGGACCTAATTTTTAACTATGCCGGTCACTATATGTGAAACCGGTCAAAACTATTCTAGAAACTATAAAAAGAGCTAGAGAGCTAATTTTTGAGGTGGGATAGGGTTAGCTTGTTTGAGGTTAGAGTTCTTTTGAGCTTGTAATAGTGTTCTTGAGCAATAGAGTGGATTTCTCACCTTCCATTGTGTCTTGCTTGTCTCTTCGTAGTGTGTGTGTATGTGTGTGTGCATCTTTGTGCTTCTCACCTTCACTCTCACTTCATCTCACATTCACGATCTTCATATCACTCCTATCTCTTCCGCGGATTGACAATTAAGGAGGTGAAGCTTCTTAACGTGGTACTTACCATTGTGCTAGAGCAACACCAAATTTGGCGCCGTTGCCGGGGATCGAGTTTAGGACGAATGTGTGATGGTAAGAGTATAGCAAGAAGTAGCGTTGGAAGGTAAAAATTTCAGTTTTTGTTGTTGTTTTTACTTAGTTTTTAGTGTTTTTCACCTCCCCCACACTCCATCTTCATCACCGCATCATCATCTTTATCTCCAAAAAAATCAGAAAATTCACCATATCCACCCATTCTCCTCATTTCCCCTCATTTGTGCATGCGAGAGAGTGAGAGAGAGCTTTTGTGCTTGCATGCGCTTTTGTTTTCTTGAGTTTTCTTGCAGGTACAGAGCTCCAGTGCATCAGGAAAGCTTGGAAAAGGTAAAATTTTCAGTTTCTATCAGAAATTTCCGACTATGTTAGACCATCGCAATGGTCTGCAAAGTTCGGAATTTGAAGAAGGCGACCACACCAGCGTGTAGAGCACACTTGCGCCTCTAGAAATCCATACTTGCATTGCAAAAAATCATACTTTGGTGGACCATCGCAACGGTCTCAGATCATCGCGATTGTGTCACACCATCGCGATAGGCTCAAGCCATCGCGACGGCTCGGCCGGACCATCGCGACGGTCTCACGCCATCGCGACGGTTCATTTGCACCATCGCGACGGTTCGCGGACCATCGCGACTGTTCGATTGACCCCACACCATCGCAATTGGCTCACGCCATCGCGCCGACGGTGCCACGTGGCAAGTTGGACCATCGCGACGATACCCTCAGACCATCGCGACAACTCAAATTTTGGACCATCGCGATTGGCTCACGCCATCGCGCCCATACCATCGCGATTGGCTCAAGCCATCACATCTGTGACCATCGCGACGGTTCACTTTGGACCATCGCGATTGTTCACGTTGATCGTTGACTGACGCCATCGTGATTGTTCACCTGATCGAGCCATCGCGATTGTTCACTTTTGGACCATCGCGACGGTTCACCTTCACGCCATCGCGATTGTCCGCTTGACTCGAGGTTGGAAGATTACTCAACCCCCTCAGTCAATTCTTAGCTTAGGATAAACAGTAGCATTGTGGATTCAAGACGATAGGAACGCCTCATGTTCAAGAGAATTAAATTTATCAAGTGCAAGACTAAACATAAAGGTGTGTGACACGAAAACCTAAAGGAAAGAACATAATTCTGACAGAACGAGAACTCAAAGTACCACGGAAAGTCGAATTCCTGACGCATACATTAAGACAAGAATCTAAAGAAATCTAAAAAGAATCAAGAAAGTAATCACAAAGAATCATTTACGATTTGAGCGTGTACTGAGTGTGCAAGGAAGAAAATTAATGAGCCTTAGATCGGGCAAACATATAGGTAAGTCAGACCGACGAAGCCTTAGATCATCAGAGGCAAGTGTAAGAACTACTGCACGATCGTGGGCTCAACAATTGAACACTAGTTATCCCTACGAGAGCTCAGATACTAGCGAATCAGAAATGGCATTTAGCACAGAAAGACCAGAAGGAGGGTCGAATGTAGCCTATTTAGAAAAACCAGAAGGACCCTATAGGACTCAACTAGAGTTTCTCCGAACTAACCGATTAGGTGCTCGCATCTATGAGGATGGTTTGCGAAGGCAAGTGGTGCAAATGCACAACCCCGATCAACCCATTGGATTGGAACGTCCAGTGGTGAAATTTGAGAGAGACGCGTACATAGACAAAGAAGGAACAATGTACATCTTAAGTACGCAGCCAAACAATACCAATGAGTTTGGCGTAATTCAATTAGAGACGGAAACAAAATCTCAAGGAAAAGAACCATTAGAAGAGCCTAGAACACCTAGAGGGAAATCTGTACTGACACGAGTACTAAGCCCAGAATGGATCCCTCAGGACAACAGAAGCATAGAGTTGTTTGTAAATAAAGAAACTGATGAAGCCTTTTGGAGATACAAGACATAACTACTTAGTGAGGTAGGTATCATCACGATATACGAGTTCAAGGACCCGGATACACTTGGAAAGGTTGTATACCTGGATGAGACTTCAGAAAGAGTCTTTGTGGTGCCTGACCACGCTAAAAACACATACACATGGAGAGGTGAATTGGTATTCCCTCCAGCTAGAACGAACATGAACACAAGTCAACAAGGGGCAGGAACATCATCAGCCCTTGGAAATCAAAGAGAAAAGAATAAAGAAAGACCCGAAGTAAGCTTCACTCATCCCATAGGGAGAGATAGAACAACCACGGACACTAATAGAGCGGATAGACAAAGAGATCATGGAATACCAGGTGGTAGAGATGATTTTCCTCTACCTAGACCACGTGAACACGCAAGAATACTGAGACCCACTCAGTTAGTGAAATCCATGAAAAATTACTTTGATGGGACAGGAGATCCCTATGACCATGTCGCAGAATTCAAGCAAGTACCAAGAGCAGAACAAGTCGAAGACATGTTCACGCAATACAACGCATTTGGACTAACGTTAAAAAATACCGCTTTAACTTGGTTCCAGCCATTGCAACAAAGGCAATTTAGGGACATCCATCACTTTTTAGAGTCATTCATCACTGAATTCTCTAAAAGTGGGATTAGACATGACACGTCTTCGTTGATTCATAGCTTCAAACAGACCCCGCAAGAAACAGTTAGACTCGCAGGACGTAGGTTTAGACAATATGTTGAACGATGTCCAATGCAAGAGCTACCCTCACAAGCCAAGCAAGTGTCATTGTTCCTAGATGGCTTGTTGAGCTCTAAACTACGCTCCTATGTGTACCTAAAAGAACCCAGAACGCTAGAGCAATGTGTGAGAATATGCATAGACATTGAGGACAACTTAGGAGACAAGTTGGAACTCTCAAAGGTCTATAAGGACTCAGACTGTTCATCTCTAGCATCCACAAAATTGTCTAACTCGATAGAAGACTTAGCAAAAAAAGTGGCCCAGAAACTAGGAGTTTCTAGTAAACCTAGGGTACTAACAAACAAGCATTGTTACACCTGTGGTGGAAATCATATGGCAAATGTTTGCCCCAATGCACCACAACCTCAAGCCAACCCTAGTGTCCCATACTGTACAATTGAGAGAAGATACGCGAATCATACGGCTCAGGACTGCCCATACAACAAACAGACCGTGAGACAGAACTACCCGCAAGCATACCCGCAGCCAGGTAGGTATCAAGGCCATTACAATGCTCAGCCTTATTACTATAGGCCTCCTCAGAACTACCCATACCAGGCTGAACAGAGACCTCAACCTGTCTTAGCTCAGCAGCCACCCCCACCCGCAAATGTCATCTCAGTCAAATACGCTGCTGCAGAAGAGAACTTAAGTAGAGCTTTAGTGCCTTCTTCACCTTTGATGACAGAGAGTGACCCGAACTCAAACAGTTTTGACTCTACGCATGTAGATAGTCCACCCGCATATTACACAGAGTCACCAGAACATGTGGAAACATATCATTACGATAGTCCACCAGTGGAACCTAGTTGGGAGCCAGACTATGCTAATGTGATGTACACAAACCCAAATCCACGGCCCCAAGTAAGACAACAGAGACCACAGGGCTCCAGAGGACCATGCTTTAGGTGCCAAGGAGACCATTTCATAAAGGATTGTCCACATCCCCCGATATCAGGACAATCACAGTACTATAACATACAAGGCTTTTGCGCCGATTGTGGCAAAGAGCATATAATCAAAGATTGTCCTAAGAACCCTGTTAATGCTTCGAATGTGACACCGATCAACGTGATAGGCATTGTAAACAACGCAGATGGATCCAACCCTACATACGTGCCTATCCAAGCTATAACAAGAGCCCAGGCGCTCTTAGAGAACCAACAGCTTAATCAGGAGAAAGTAGCCGAAACTAGTGAAGTTGCAGAATCTAGCAGTAAAAAGACAAAATCTTGGAAAGATTCTAGAGAAATAATAAAGAGAAAGTGGAGTAAAAAGATAACTGAGTTGGAAGGAAGTTTGAAGGAATCTAGAGCCAAAATCCTAGAATTGACTTCGCAGGAATTGAATCAAGAGAATCCAGCTCAAAAATCAGGATCAGTTTTAGCGGAACCCATACCAGAAAATCTAGACATGATGTTTCGTGCATATCAGGCTAGCTTAAAAGAAGGACCTCAAGTAGCTGAAATGAGTAAAAACTACCCTCGAGCTGATCTAGAAGTTGAGAGAACTAAACTTTGCATGAAGATGGTAGAATTAGCACAAGCTTTGTTCGAAGCCTCTAGATATCTTAATTGGAATAACATGGCAAAACCGGAGTTACACTTTCAAGGACTAATGGAGAGGCTAGAATATTTGATAGAGAGCAAAGAGAAAAAGGATCAGCATAGGAACCCTAGTGTCCTAGAGACGCAGGTAAGGAATGCACCACCCCTGTCTCAAGTACCCAATACAGAAAGTCAAGACAATTTGTCTTCCATACATAGGTACTCACATGAATTTTTGAGAGAAATCCAAGAAGAGAAATGGAGAAAAGAACAAGGAACTCATCCTCCTATTCAAGAAATAGATGACTTGCAGGAGCAATTTCCCCAAGATATCCCCTCTATTTACGATGATGTAGAGGAAGAACAACTGAGTGAACACACAGGCTTTGAATCTAATTCTTTACAAGAATTACCTCAGTTCACAGGACCTTGGGAAGCAAAGTCTATTAGTATGAGAGCACCCACGATAATAGTGAGGAATGAAGAATCAGTAATCCCTAGAAACACAGAAGTGATCAAGAACACTAAAGTACAGTGTAATCTCACTCTAGAGGAGTTGTTAAAGGTAAAACCAGAATTGTGGAAGCATGTAGCAAATCAATTCCCCGAGCTTGCTACTACTCCCTCACAAATAGGATCACAAAATAAGGTACCAGAGATACCTGTAGAAAAGATTGGAGATGTGAGCGAAGGAGAGGAAGGTAACACTTATCTTCCGATAACCCATCAGGGGTACACCACGACAGCCATCTTAGATTCAGGAGCCGGAGTAGCCATCGCTACCACTGCTTTATGGAAACGTTGGGGTAAGCCAGCACTCAGACCTACCAGGATGAAGCTACAAATGGCTGACGGACACATATAAAACCATTAGGCTTACTAGAAGGCATATCTCTCACCACTTGTGGTGTAGAATTTGAGCATACTTTCGCCATTTGTGACTTTGCAAAAAATCATGCATATGAGATGATATTGGGACGACCATTCATGCGTCAGTTGCAAATTGTACAAGATTGGGGAACTAATTCCTTGTACTTGCAACATTTAGGAGTGACTACCAAAGTCCATCTTAAAGACTATTCACATCGAGATGTACCCCCAATACAATGGAATACCATCCATAAGACACAGGTAGAGACAGAATCAGTGCACTCATTAGAATCAGATCCTTCTTGGTTGCATGAGGATACTCATTTATGGATGTGTAAGGTAGCAAAACAAGAGGAAGAACGATTAGAAGCCAGGACCTTAGGTGCAGAACAACATTCACGAACCCTTCAAGATCCAGCTTACGCACCTGTAGTATTCCCTGACGAAGAGTTTGAACCCCATGGTTGGGCAGAAATCCTAGCAACCATGGATGTAGCCATCAATGAAGAACAATGGACACCCCACTGTGACGAGGATGGCTATGACATTTCAATTTTCACGATAGAGCCAATCATGTGCGAGGCAATTTTAGAAGAATGTGAACCGAACACCGATGCATTCGAGGATGCAAGCGATTTCGATTTAGAATCAATTATCATGGACCCACCCTTTGCATCAGAAGAAGAATATTTTTTCGAAGTAGAAACTCATCCTCAGAGACACGAAGAAATTACGAATGAGGTGAGGTTAGCCACACAAGTGACTAACAAGAGTGAAGGCAAGAAAAGAAAGAAGAAAGAAACCATGTCAGAAAAAGAAGAATCTTTGTTTGAAGTACTCGAGAACTTCAAGAAATATGAAATTGAAGATAGAAGAATCATGGTACGAATGCCTAATAGAAAGGCGAATGATGGACAAGTATATGATAACCGAGAGAAAACCAAAAAAATAATAGTTGCTATAGAAGGAGAAGAAGAAAAATGTACATACATAGGGCATGATTTGACAAAGGAAGAAGAAAAAGAATTAGTTGCCCTATTGCGCGAGTATAGAGATGTGTTTGCTTGGAGTTACAAAGATTTGAAAGGAGTAGATCCAGATATATGTTCTCATAGAATCCCTATGACTCCAGATGCAAAACCTACGAAACAAAAACCTTACACGTACAATGATAACTACGCTGCGAAGATTAAAGAGGAGATAGATCGGCTGATAGAAGCAGGATTCATTTACGAAATTGAGCATACCGAATGGGTATCCCCTATTGTGGTAGTGCCCAAGAAGAATGGAAAATTGCGTGTGTGTATTAACCTTAAAAAAGTTAATGCCGCCACAATTAGAGACAGTTATCCTCTTCCAATCACGGAACACTTATTGGAAAGAGTTGCGGGCAAGGAAGTTTACAGCTTCCTTGATGGTTTTTCAGGCTATAATCAAGTAGCCATTGCTCCAGAGGACCAACACAAGACGGCATTTGCCACCGAATGGGGCATATTTGCATTTCGTGTGATGCCATTTGGCTTAACAAATGCACCCGCCACTTTCCAGTGACTCATGTGTCATGTTTTTAAGGAATTCTTATGCAAGAGTTTGGAAGTTTATGTCGATGACATATGTGCTCATTCTAATATCAGGCAGATGCATATCCCAGAGTTAAGACAAATATTTGACAAATGTCGAGAATATCAGGTTTGTTTGAACCCAGAAAAATGCGTTTTCATGGTTAGACAAGGCAAAATTCTAGGACACATTGTGTCAAAAAATGGAATCTCTACAGATGAAGAAAAGGTGAAAGTAATTGCAGAATTACCTAGACCAACTAATGTGAAAGAGGTACAAGCATTTATGGGCCATTGCGGTTATTATAGGAGATTCATACACATGTATGCAATCATAGCCAAACCATTGTACTCTCTTTTAACCAATTTTGAATGGACAAATGAATGTGAAAATTCAGTCAATGAACTTAAACGACGCTTGTGCTCAACACCTATATTGACTACCCCATATTGGAGTAAGCCATTCCATGTACATGTGGATGCATCCAATTACGCCATAGGATGTGTGTTAGCACAACCCACGAGTGAAGGTAACATAGATCTCCCCATAGCTTACGCGAGCAGACAATTGAATGCAGCAGAAAGAAATTACACCACTATGGAACGAGAAGGATTAGGGATGATCTACGCAGTAAAGAAGTTTAGGCACTACTTGTTGGCCAACAAATTCAAGTTCTTTACAGATCATCAAGCCCTATTGTACCTAGTCAACAAACCCTGTAACACAGGATGACTAATACGTTGGTTTCTATTACTCATGGAGTATGATTTTGAAGTAGTAGTCAGGAAGGAAAGACACATCTTAGAGCGGACCACCTTTCAAGATTAACCTCAGGAGAAGCTCCTCAAGGAGTAGCGGATGAATTACCAGATGCATACTTGTTTAACCTTGAGATAGCACCAGAATGGGCTAAGCCTATAGTCCCTATTTTGACATACGGACCCAAGAATCCTAGGATAAAGATCAAAGAAGGAGAGATTACCAAATCTGAGAGATACCAAATCATAGCAGGAAGCATATATAAACAGGATAATCAAAAGATTCTTGCTTGTTGTGTAGACGAATCAGAACATGCAAATTGGTTGCAATTAGCACACATAGGTGCATTAAAGCAACATCATTCAAAACATCGAACACTGCAGACTCTGCATAGATTGGGAGTATATTGGCCTACGATGGAAGTAGATGTCTACAAGTTGTGTAAAGAATGCCATGTTTGTTGTGAAAGACCACCAGTAGAGCATGCTACATTGTATCATGTGTCTCTCACACCAGACCGGAGTGAATCGTTAGTGACATACTTGAGGACGAAGACATTCCCTCAAGGAATGACCTTAGCTCGACAACACAGTCTGGAGCAGGAAGCTCAAGACTATTCACTTGTTGGCGATAATCTATACAAAAGAGGATGAGATGGATACCTAAGACAATGTGTTCATGAAAGCGATTATCTGAGCATACTAGAGACTGCACACCAAGGTGTTGCAGGAGGTCATTTTGGACCAGATAGGATAATCAAAGCCATCCTCTTTGCAGGATTATGGTGGCCCACTCTTCACATGGATGCTCATACCTATGTTAAGAGATGTGATGTGTGCCAAAGAACTCAGTTTCCTACTCGCAGAGATGAAATGCCATTGAAACCCATGATGGGAGGACGTGCATTCTCTAAGTGGGGTATAGACTTTGTAGGACCCATTAACCCCCCTGCAAAAGCTACACATGCGGAATACATTATTGTTGCCACAGATTATCTTACGAAATGGGTAGAGGCAAAAGCCACAAAAAAGAATGATGCACACACAACTGCAAATTTCTTATTTGAAAATGTCTTTACAAGATATGGATTGCCTATAGAGTTAGTGAGCGATCGCGGAACTCACTTTCTAAACCACGTCATTGAATATTTGTTACAGGATTTTATGGTGATTCACAAGAAATCCGCACCATATCATCCTCAGGCCAATGGTCAGGCTGAAAGCACTAATAAGATCCTTTGTAACGTACTGACGAAACTCGTGAACAACAAACGTTCAGATTGGGACAAACAGTTACACCACGCTGTTTGGGCATATCGAGTGGCCTACAAGATCGTACTCAATGCAATTCCCTTTCAGATGTTTTTTGGTCAGAATGCTGTGCTTCCTTTGGACTTCTTGATACCGACCCTTAAGGTTGCACAAGAACATCAGTGGACCGGCCATGAATTATCAGCAAGAATAATGGACTTGGAACGATTAGGAGAAACCAGGCTAAAGGAAGCAGCAAGAATATATGCGGCAAAGAAACGACAGAAAGCCTATTTTGATGCGCAGGTGAAAGATAAAGGCTTGAAAGAAAGAGATTTAGTTCTAGTATATACGCTGAAACAACACGCACGTAAGTTAGAAAAGCGAGGTTATGGACCTATGATCATTAACAGACTCTTAACAAGTGGAGCAGTACAGTTAGCCACCTTAGAAGGAGACATAATGCCTAATTACATTAGTGGCTGTAGAGTCAAGTTATATCAGGAACCTCTTACTGAGGATATGCTTAGACGACTCACATTGGCAAAGAAGCGTAAGGAGGAAGAAAATAGAATACGAGCGGAAGCTCAGGCAGAAGCAATAGAACGCATTAAGCGCATGAAGCTAAGAAGACAAGGACTAGGGAGAGAACATTATAACCATCTGGAAACAACACCCAGATATCGCATGGCCATGTGTCAAGTAAAGTCAACCACTCATCCTAGCATAGTGGATAGGAGACCATTCATTACAGTCAGGCTAGCGGCAACCCTTGCCAAGAGCTCAGGGCTTTAATTGACTCAGGTGCTGCGACTAGCGCGATTAGATGGTCCCACTATAAGGATTCAGGAATAGAAATGCGGCCAATTGAGGCATACCTCATAGGGCTAGGAGGCATGGAAACCCCTTGCATGGGTGAGGTGGACCTTCCTATCCTCATTAAGGATGTGACCATGACAGCGAAGCTACTAGTGTGCCATGATGACGACCTGATAGAACCCCTAATCCTTGGCCAAGATTGGCTATACGATCACTCAGTGGACCTAAATCTTAGACAAGGCTCCTTACAGATTGGAACCTTAGAGCAGAAGCGAGTGATACCGCTTGACTTTCCTAACGGCATTCCAACTGAGGCTTGTAGCCCTACACCCTATGAAATGCATGCGATGGAAGACCGGAAGATCTTGGGTCAGATCAGTCACGTTACGTCTACACCAACCCACTCGGGCTTGGTTATAGACAGTTGTCAATCAGAAGGACGACAGGAGATCTTCCCTGGGGCTTCCTGCAAACTAGAAGGGGCAGCTACCCAACCGCTAGGGCAGATGGACACAATCAGCGGTCAGGTGGGTTGCATCAGCGGCCAAATGAGCACAACACCCTGCGGTGCTCATCCTTCCAAACTTGCTGCGGACTGGCCTAGATTAAAGATAAAGAACGAATCACTTCCTAATGGGCAGGTCACGCAAGTGTTGGATCTCCCTTCTTTTCCAAAGCAGAGAGTCCAATGGACCTCTCAAACCCAACCACGAAGGAGTCAACCACAATAGAGGAACCAAGACCGACGACACCACCAGATAAGGCAGAGAAAGCAGCAGTATCAACATCACAGAACAAGTGGCACGAGACAAATATGGGTGCCAAAAGGACAGCAACCACAGGCTATTGGCAACACTGCAGACAAGAACAGGACAAGGTTTCAAAAGCAGGAGAGTCAGTATCCAAAGTCCCCTCGATCTTCTTCTACAAGTACAAATACTCGGCAGATTTGGATCGCCAAGAAGTACCTAACGAATAGACCCACACCCACGCAAATTTGGGTACCCAAACAATGTATTATAGCCCAACCCTCAAGCCATGTAATATATACCCCTCAGAAATCTTTTCATCCTTCAATACCACCAAACCCGATACCACTTTTTGTCGCTCAGCAGAACCACACCACCCACCCAAAGACTCTTAGGAAATGGATACCGAAACGTATCCAGACGTCTTCTTGTACCCCATTATCTAACAATTCTCCCATCCCATTTAAACTCCACCCTTGTAATAATTCACCCTCAACCAAACCTTGTATAAATTCACACACCATAACCCCACATCACTCATAATAAAAGCTCATCAAGAAATGTATGCATAATCTGACCATGTAGGCGTCTAGAGACATGCATTAGCTCTGCAAAAAAAAAATCATTGTGACAATCACTTCACGACACATGGCTACACGGGTTATACATCGGTTATGGAAAGGGATTGCGGTCTCACTTTATTGGGATCATAATTAATTTCCATGCTAATGTGTTAATCTTTTGTAGCAGATCTTTTCCATTAGCTCGTCAGTCATCATGCAAACCGAAGAAGGACCATCAGAAGCTGGCCCAAGCACACCAATGGCCAATATTGGAGAATTACTCGCGGAATCTTATCCGACGATGCAACCACCAGAGTTTCAAGGTTTTCCAGGACCCATGCCAATCGACGATCCTCCTAGAGGATACACTGAGAAGATTCATCGTAATTCTCACTGGTTTCAAGGCCTAGCAGGACCCCTAGAAAATGCAGATTTCATATTTGAGGCCAATTTGGCATTTGATCTTCGCACATGGGCCAAGTACCAGTTCTTTTCAAGAGAATTTGAAGGACTGCAGAATACACAAGATTTAACGCACGTTTGGGCACGAGCGGGATTTACAGAATACTTTAGTGACCCTCTCCCTAAACCCGATTTTTACAGATCCTTTTACCTAGTAACCACCTTGACAGCTTCAGCGAACAAGGATCTACCTGGCACATTCATGTTACCATCCTTGGTAAATGACCCTCCATTCAAAAGGTTTTATTTGTCTAAAGATTTAATTCGCGCAGCTCTCAAAATACATGGAACGCATACTCCGACGGAGAGAGAACGGCTAGTCCCAGAGCAGATGAAACGTGGTGATGTAACTAAGTGGGAGGACATTTCAGCTATAACCCCTGAGCTCTCCAAGCCATTACGGATATGCATGCAGCATTTTGCTTTCCCAGCTCAGGATCGTTTTACCATGCCCCACAAGAGAATCTGGTTTGGATTATACTTAGCATGTACTGGACCTCAAACGGTTGATCTAGCTAGCTAGATAATTGATCAGCTCTATTTGGCCCAACATAGATGGGAACGAAAGAAAGTCATCAATGGTTGTTGTGCGCTCACGAGAATTATATATATGTGCTTGGCGTATGACTTACCGATTGAGCGTGCCATGACAAGTGAGGAACTGAAAGCATTCAAAGGGACCACTAAGAAGGCTAGAAAGTCTAGCAAAGGCAGAGCCGAAAAGCGGATGAGAGGCACTATCCCGTGCTTACAAGTCCCGGAATCACCCTCACCACAACCATCTCCAGAGCAGTCACCGACAGCAGCCACTCCCACGGTACCACCAATTCGTATACGGCTATCAAGACCAGTTACGCCGGAGGGCACCACCAGTACTGTTGAACCTCAAGCAGCCACTGCTCCAGAACCTACAACCACGACAACAGAACTTCCCACCCCTATTGGTGCGGAAGCTTTCTCTTTTCCAATACCCCATTTAGAAGCACAACAAACAGCACCACTGGATCCAACTTTTGATTTCGAAATGCTCGATGCATTCTTCAATGAGTTCCAGTTTTCAGAAGGACAACTGTTTTCTCAAGAATATGAAAGGCCCAGCTACCCTACCACACCCAGAGATCAGCCACAAGGACAGATTGTATCTAGCTCCGATGACAAAAGAACAGCAACCGATGACGACGAAGGTGATGACGAAGCCAGCCAGGGAACTCAGGAATCCCAAGAGCATGAACAGACAGATGGCCAAGGCCAACAAACAGATACACATGGTGATACAAGTACCCATGAAGATGAAAGTTACGAAGCAGCAGCTTACACATTGGCTATTAAGAAGCTGTATAGAACTATGGAAAAAGTTTGGGCACACAAACAGCTGACTGAAAAAGAGAGTCAAGCAATAATAGAACAGGAACTTGTCACAGGCGGATTCGAAGACGCATACATCAAAGGATTCCGCGAGTTAGTCAAATCAGTAGGCTCCAACGAAGCCCTCAGGTACTTGCAAAGAAAGCCACTACCACAGTTTGACCCCCGCCGAGTACGACTACTTTCAAAGCCCGGCGAATACATTCGTGTACCAACAGGAGCACAATCTTCAGAACAAGCCAGGGAGGCACGCCTCGTCCCCGAAAGTTCGTTGGCAGCAGAAACCATCCTTGTAGATTCCCCACCCCGCGCTACAACTGCACATACCTCAGTAGTCATTGAAGTACCGACCACCCCAACCGCTCCTCCATCACCGCCCGTCCATCCAGCCTCCCCTCTTCACCCTCCTTCTCCCCGACTAACATCTTCTATCGCTGGTGGCGTTGCAAAAATCGTCTTTACGACCACTCACCCCACAATTCCTACACCCATTAGACCCAGTCTACCCCCTCACACATCCACCTTTCTCTCCAACCCATTCCTCCATCCAGCTTTTCCATCCTTCCCCACAACTCCAAGACCCATTTTCCCATTCCCACTGCCATTAACCTTCTCTCCAGTCTCACCTCCCCGACCCACTGTAACCCCTATTTCCCCTTTCCACCAAGCTGCTCCAGCCAGCCCACCTGTAAATTACTCCTCAACCTTTGTAAATCCCGTATTTACACCAGCACAAGCACCCACAGTCACACCCATATTCACAGTCACCGCACTGGACACGTCCAATGACATGGACATCTCACCACCCACTGCACCATCACTCACTTCACTCACGGCACAAACATATTTAGGCACCTCACAATTTTCCACAATCACCACAGCATCCACCTTCCCACCCCCATTCCCCGTTCCCTTTGCATCTACACCCACTGCATCTTCATTTAGCACCCCATTAATACTATCACCCACTGTAGATAATGCATTTCGACAGATGGTCATGTGTATGACGCAAGTAAGAGATGAGTTCACATCTCTTGGTGATAATTATCAGCAGCTGTAGAGGACAACCATTGACTTACAGTCGCAACTTAATTTATTGTCTATTGAGAATGCCTCACTGAACAGCCGCTACCAAGAATTACGAGAAGCCTATCATAAATTAGAACTAGAAAGCGAAGACAAGACCAAGGAAGCCACTGCTGACCTGGATAACTTATTAAGCGCCCAAACAGTCCGCAATGCAACGCTAACACGAAACATGGGCTTACTCAGAAGACATCTAGCAGCAGCAAAGGAGGAAAACCAGCGCCTACAGGATCAGAACCGAGAAAACTTAGACCACCAAGACCAACCTTTGAGTCCTAGTCGGTTCAAAGCCATTCCCTCAGACTCAATGAAAATGCTGCTAGAAGATCATGTAAGACTGCTAGATGAATACGATCGAATGAATGAGGAGTTACAGAAACTCAAAGAAGATCATAAATTACTCCAGTTACGAGCACCGGCACACCAAGACATACCAGCACCTGTGGACCCCTCTCTTGACATCTTAGAGGAACTCAACGCATTACGAGCCCAGGTATCAAACCTTGAATCAAGGATTGCAGTATATGAAGCACCACCAAGGCCAGATTCCCCACCTGAGCTTCCAGCTGAGGAAGAAACTGTCACCATCCCTGTGGAGGAAACGTTTGAAGAGGCGTACGAGCCACAACCCATCCCAGGCGGACGCGTCACGGCCGAAGGCCAGATGACTTACGAACTCCTGACCCCCTCATGGATGAAGACTATTGAGGAACTTGGGACAACGCACTCAGCTAGAGTAGAGGCACAATTACATGCCATGGCGATGATAGAAGAAAGAATTTTACAGTCTTCATTGTTTGCCCATTTGGCCCCGCAACGATACATATCTGGGCATGAGCTACAATATAAACCGTATTTTATGTTAATGGCCGAATACCAGTTAGCCATTGAGAAAGAGACAGGTAAGAAACCATCGTATGCAACTCAATTCGAGGAGGACGATCTACCACTCGATGCGCAGCAAGGAGAGATCTATCAACCAGAGTGGCGCAAAGATTTACTACAAAAATATCCAGAAATGATGAGTACATGGGTAAAGGCACCTTTGCATTTAAAGTACAACCCATGTTGGGGACCAGTACCACGACGCCGCTCCTGGACAGCCTTTGCTATTAAGGTACAAAACAATAAGCAGTGCCAGGACTGGTTGAATTACCCCTATTTTAAGCCACCCATTGAGTTACCAACTGTAGGCTACATGATGGCTACAATTCGCCACTGGCTCCCTAGATTAAAGCATATGGATGATATAGTAGCGCACATGACTGTCAAAATCTTTGACATGATGCAAATGATTTTTAAAGTTTTCCAACGCGTCAAGGCACCTCATGTAAACACCCCGGGCTTTGAGCATGGCAACTTCGATCTGGTATATGATATGAGTACAACGTCGTCGCTACGGGTGTGTTATGCCTGGCATTGCAGAATAAAGTACCTACCGGCATGCTACAAGCAGACTTTCGAAGAGATGTTCACAACCGGCTTCTGGGAATACCATTCAGAGGTATTCATAAGCGGGCCTACACATTTATTACACTTATTTGCCTGTGAACGAATGGTCTACTCCACACACTATCAGCTCCCGCCACCGAAAGAACCGCAACCCATAGACTGGGAGAAACCCGAGGCCAATCTGGCCCGAGGCATTCGTATCTCCGAGCACACCCTCGCTCAAGACCTCCTACAGAATTATATCCGACAGACCTCACAACAAGGTTCTGTCAGGGACGACAGAAGCGAGAGGGAGGGGGGTGTTGGAAGCAGCCAGAGGCATAGAAGACGTGGAAGCATGTAACGACGGAGCAGTGAGCCAGTGGAATCCTTTTTCAAAGAATCATGTTTTAGAAATACTTTTCAAAAACCTCCAACAGTGATTTTTATCACTATTGTAACATATGTAGCATAGAAAAACCTTTTTCTTAATTTCTCGCTCCATTTTGTGCAAGCCGAGGAGTCCTCGAGCTTGAGGAGCTTAGGTAGAACAAGCTTATCAATTTTTGTTATTTTTAGACACCATTTACCCTTCCAAATAGCATCTAGGACCTAATTTTTAACTATGCCGGTCACTAGATGTGAAACCGGTCAAAACTAGTCTATAAACTATAAAAAGAGCTAGAGAGCTCATCTTTGAGGTGGGATAGGGTTAGCTTGTTTGAGGTTAGAGTTCTTTTGAGCTTGTAATAGTGTTCTTGAGCAATAGAGTGGATTTCTCACCTTCCATTGTGTCTTGCTTGTCTCTTCGTAGTGTGTGTGTATGTGTGTGTGCATCTTTGTGCTTCTCACCTTCACTCTCACTTCATCTCACATTCACGATCTTCATATCACTCCTATCTCTTCCGCGGATTGACAATTAATGAGGTGAAGCTTTTAACGTGGTACTTACCATTGTGCTAGAGCAACAATTGTCAACTTAAGCTTCATATTTTCAAAATCCAAAATTACTTTACCTTGCCTGAGCCATGGTTGTCCCAAAATCAATTTCTCAGTCATCATATGATCAGGCCATTCTTCAGAATCTATTTTCATATATTCTTCATTGAACTTAACTTTAATAGATGGTGAAGACAAGCTTTGTCTAATCTGTCCTTCTAGTGTTTTGATAAATGTTTTACTCTCAGTCCTTCTATGAATAGAGATACTTGTCTTGCCATGGATGGTACCTCCTCTCTTGGACATCTATCAATGTATTGTTTGAATCTCCTAGCTGCCTCTCTGACATTTTCATCTTTTTGTTGTTTAAAACCATGTATTAGGGTAGCTGTACTATGTTTTATTCCAGTTTTTGAAAATTCCCCTATGAAGGCTTCAAGGAAGGATTCAATATCTGGATACATTTCCTTTCTCAATGGAATGAACCAAGATAGTGCAGGTCCAATTAGGGTTAGACCAAATGCTTCAAATTGTACTTCGTAATCCTCTACTTCCTCTGCCCTAATTAATTGTCTGAATTCTGCAGCATGGGCATGAGGATCATAATATCCTTCATATTGGTTCTTCATGCATTTTGCTACTTGATATGGCCTAAGCATTCTTCCCTGATTTTGCCACTGATGTCTCCTTCTGATTGGAAAATCATTAATTCCTTCTGCTTCTCTTTCAAAAGGATTTGGGGAAGTGTGTACCCTCCTACCTTGTTGTTGTTCAATATTAATGTGAGTTTCATTTGGTCTTGGAAAATCTGGTTGCCCTAGGTTTTTTTCCCAAGGTCTCTTGTCTGCACACTGCCCTAAATCATTAGAGTTTTCTGGATCCTGTGAAAATATGTATACACATCCCTGTCTATCCTCATATCTTCCATCCTTAAATTGTGCTACTCGTGTTATATTTAAGGGAACTTCTAAGTTTCTCATCCTAATGAGAAACTTATGCATACCATCTTGATACACATAGGTTCCAAACCTATTTGTATACATATACTTTAGAATATTTCTATAATCACTAGTTTCAGAAGGTTCATTGGTTTCATTTAGGTTTTCCATGTTATTTTCCTATCCTCAATCTTTTTCTTGTAAATTTCTTGTCACTGGCTCTATCTCCTTTCTTTTTAATTATTGTTTATCAGGTGTGAACAATTTATTATCAGATCTCAAAATCATCCAACTAATTCACGATTTTGTGCAGAGAATCATGTTTGCCACGATCCTGTGAATAGAATCGTCTTTTCTACAATCTTGAGAAGATTCTAGATTTTCTCACGATTCTGTGAAAGAGAATTATCTTTTTCACGATTCTGAGAATAGACTCATCTTTCTCATGATTCTATGAATACAATCGTGTTTTTCACGATTTTGTGAAGACAATCATGATTTCCATGATTCTGTGAAGGGAGTCGTGTTTGGCACGATTTTGTGAATAGAATTGTGATTTCCACGATTCTATGGATAGAATCATGTTTTTCACGATTCTATGGATAGAATCGTGTTTTTTACGATTCTGTGAATAGAATCGTGTTTTTCACGATTATGTGGATAGAATCGTGTTTTTCACGATTCTGTGGATAGAATCGCGTTTTTCACGATTTTTTGGATATAATCGTGTTTTTCACGATTTTGTGAAGACAATCGTGATTTTTCACGATCCTGTGAAGGAAGTCGTGTCTTTCACGATTTTGTGAAGGGAGTCGTGATTTTTCACGATCCTATGAATAGAGTCGTGATTTTCACGATTCTGTGAATAGAATCGTGTTTTTCACGATTTTGTTCCCAGACAATCGTGATTGTTCACAATCGTTAAAAACACGATTTTCTTATGAAAATCGTATTCAGGGAATCACGATTTTGTGGTTGATTAGAGAATCACGATTTTGTGTTTGATTACAGAATCGCGATTCTGTCAAAATTTTTATAAATTTTTGGTTTTTGTTTTCCTGATATCTTTTTACTCTAATGGAAGCACTTTTGACATGCAATAAAGGACTTTTGTCAAAACAATAAATTTTTCCACCAAAGAATTCAAAAAATAGAAAGTTGCGATTCCGTGTTTTTTAACAATTTTTTGTGTTTTTTGTGCTTTTATCAAAATGTTAAACTTGAAATTATGCAAAAACTTGTTGTAAGAAAATTTACCTTGCTGCCTGATCAAGAAAAGTCCAAAAATTTTGTATTTGCAGAAGATCGCGACTGTCAACTCCTCTCACTCTCTCTTTCACTCAAATGAACATTTTTCTGAGATTTCAGGCTTTTATAGTCTTCAAACAATCGCGATTGTGTGTGAGTTTTACAAAATTTTAACTTTTCACTGTATGATTCTTGTCCCTTAACAATTTTGTGGTTTTGATTCACAAATCTTATCCTTTCCAACAAAATTTGCTCTCTTTATCCTACTGATGGAAATCGCGATTCTATACCCAATTCTCCAATCTAATCATTTGATGCTCAATTCTTAGTGAAATTTTGAAATTTTGATTTTCTTTACTCATACAACTTATGAAACCTTTTAAAATCACTTGCCTCAGTACCCAATAGTGCAAAATAAGTCAAATTCTTTATCTTACTGAAAATTGCGATCCTGTGAAGAGAATCGTGTTTTTCTCTGAACTTCCAGCTTTTGCACTTTTTGACTTTTCTTTCCACCTGGTCCTCTTCAATGTTCTTTACCAACTCCAGATCACTTGTCACATGCAATTATACACCATCAAACTCATTCAAAGAGATTTTTTTTGAAAAATTTAAACAGCAGCTTCTACTCTAGATATTTTTTATTTTCTTTCAATGTCCAGATTTTGTTTCTTTCACTTTTCACTTCCCTCTTCTCATAGTAGTCCTCCTATCCATCTTTCTAAGAAAAAAAGAAATTTGTTTGAACTTTTAATGAATTTTATGAATTTTTTTAGTATTTTGCCCTAAATCAAGGTAAACACTTCACTTAGGGTTTTCTTGTTTCAAGATCCATTGATCTTTTGTTTTATGATTGGTTACACTCTTTTATACTTGCAATCTAATCAGTTTTGAAGTAGAGCTTTCCAAGAAAATATGTGCTAAGAAGTACAATTATCAATTCATGCAAAGATAAACTCAAACACTTTCTTTTTTTCAAGATGTAAATAAATCTTCTCTCAAGAGTATTGTTTTGCCTTGGCTAAACAAATAGATCTATCAATTTGCACATAGCTACTTTACTTGAATTTCCTTATTGCAATCATGTCATCTTTTCCAAGATTAACAAATTTGCTTGGTACTTGGTCAAAAAGCACTCTACAAATGCAAAGATAGTCACATTTTACCTTCCCTTCAACAATCTTGATTCAATTTTTTTCACACACCTGCACTTTACTCTTAAAAAGGTATGAGCAACTATCAATTTGCAAGAATTTCACAACTTCTTTATCCAAAAAGGTTAACTCATGCTTTCTTTTCCCAAAAGACAAGCAAAGAAACCTACCTTTTCATTGTTTCTTTCTTGATTATAGAGTAGTACCTTTTCAATGTGTTCAAATACCATCAACAATGGAAGATCCAGCAAGGTCCAAACTTCAATGAAGCTTTTTCTTTGTTCCCCGACAACGGCGCCAAAAAATGTTTGTTGTTACCCTTTGGAGTTGTCCTCTCCAATCATTTTAGCATAAACGATCAACTACACATCTTTAAATTGTCAATTCGGGAAGTATACAAAGACCAGAGCCCCTTCTAGTTAATGGAATCCAAGAATAAGAGTTAAATGACTGTTTCTCTGAGAAATTATGAAGAAGGAGAGGAATATCTAGGGTTTTGATTATCTTGAGCTATACAACAACATTTTCAATGATATTTGTGCCTAACGTGTGCCATTTCCACAGTAGATCACAATTACGAAGTCAAATTTCAAAAATAGTACCTGTATCACACAGACGATACAATCGTGATTCTGTGAAAACTGAGAATTTCCATGTCCATCTTTGTTCTTCTACACTTTCTCACTCAATACACTAAGAATCACCTCTCTTCACACACATTACTCAGAAATACACAATTGAAGCTCACAAATTCCATGGATCACACAAAGAATAGAGTCAACAAATCAAAAGAAACTACATGAAAGGAGAAAACACAATTTTCTGCAAGAGAGCTCTTCACATTACTTGGATAGCAAAAACATTACAACCAACCCTCTCAAAATAGAGGAAATTATCTTTTATACATTTTCAAGTTTCCTTTTTCACACTTGAATTTTGGTCCTTTTCCCTTCTAATCTAAAAATATGCTATCAAAGAGCTTCCAAAAATTCTAGAAAAAATATATATGATTCTAATTTACATGAGGAAGAGTCTTCCTCATTTTTACATCATTTGTATAGATATTTCTACAAGTTTTTGACATTTTTCAAATAATTTCCCTTCAAAAAATGCTTCTTCTAACAGCCAATCATGCTATATCTTCGTCCTTGGAGAGAGTCATTTCATCTGGTTGCATAGTAGCCACAACAGGATCTTGTTCCATTTTTGAAAGTGCCTCCAGAATATCTATTAATTCCTACCGACTAAATATCATGATTGGCTTCCAAAAATTTCAATTCCTCATCCTCCTCTAATCCACCAATCATATGGGGAGGTTTTGCAATAGATGGTATCTATGCCTTCAAGTATTGTTGTTGATCCTCCAGTGCAATAGAGTATTTCTTCTGCCCTCTGCAAAAAGTGAGTCTTTGAGATCCCTATTCTTGTTGCACTTTAGCATGTTTGAGCCAAGGGCTTCCCAACAAAAGATTCTAATCATTATTTTTATGAATTAATTCTATGATCATAAAATTCAGATTGGAAAGAATGTTCTGAATCTTAATTGTGATATCCTTAATGAAACCAATAGGCTGGAATCTAGACTAGTCCACCATTCGAATATAAAATGGGACAGGTTGTATTTTGGTCCAACAAGTTGTTGATAGATTGGCATAGTGGAAATATTAACCCCAGATCCTCCATCAATCAATTCCTTAGAAATCTAGGTGTTTTTAAACCATACTGAAGTAAGTCGAACTGCATAATCCAGTAATTCTTCTTCCCCAGTTTCCACCATATTTACTTGAGCTTGTTTGGATACCTGCTCTACTGAATCAGGATGATGCACCATTTTCATTAATGTATCTCAGAAGGTGGAAACTAAATTCAATAAATCTTGCAACACTAATTGGATCATTGACTTACAAAATGTCTGCTAGGGGTCTATACCACTTGTACTCATTTCCCCTTGGTTTTGGTCTACTTCAGTAGAGGTTGCTTCAAGAGGCCAATCCAAATTAAAATGTAAGTCTGTACCAGTATTCTTCACTGATTCATATCTATTTAATGTATCGTGACCCTGCCTATTGGTACTTGGATCAAAAAAATATCATTGACTCTTCCTTGGCCCATCTTACAGCTTGATTGTATACTTTATGATGTGCAGTCACTTCAGGGATTATAGTAGAATCAATGACATTAGAAACTTTCCTCGACCTAGTGACTATCATTGCTATAAGTTCTTCAAAGTAAGTGTTACCATATTAGTTATTGGAGCTTTTAATCTTGGCTCCTTCTTCCATTGATCATAATCTTGAGCATCAGGGAAATCTACACAAATATGACCAAATTTGAGATAGAAGTGACACCACATACCTTTGACCTCCTTGGGGTATTCTTCATCTTCTCTGTGATAACGATTAAAAGGTTGACAACCTCGGCCATATCCTGAATAGTTTGGCCTATCTTGTCCTCAATTACCTGGAAAATTCGATTCTAGTGTAACTCACGAACTACTAGAATCATTTACCTGCACATTGTGCACCGTAGGATTAGAGTACAATTGACCATTTGCTTGAGGTTCTGGCTACATACGATTCATTGAGACTATTTGATTCCTATTGTTATATCTACATTGATCCATGTTGTGGTTCATCATGTTACATATTGCATATTACATTTCATTTAAGGCACAACCTGATGCTACATGCCCTAGATTTTTGCACTTAGTACAAAACATTTGGCTATACGGCTCAATTATAGACAAGGGATTTGGATTTACTATATTTATGACATCAAAACAACACTACCAAGCCGGATTTGTGGCTTTGAGATTGCGTTCCAATTGCTCCATTGCATCAATAATCTAGTCTAAGGATCCAGTGCCATCTAATGCAAATAATTTTTTTTTTCTTTCAATATTGAGTTCAATCCGTCCATAAACCAACCTCTTACTACATCTTCATGAGGTCTCTCCTGTTCCAAAATTTGCTGCAAGGTGCTCCTGAACATTGATGCATAGTCCACCACCGTCTGGTTGGGTTGTTGCACCATATAATATAGAGTAATAAATAATTTCCTAATTGCCTTTGCTTTATAGAATCTTCTTAGAAATGCATTCTTGATAGCATCATATGTGGCAAAATGATTAGGAGCAAATTTCGTTAACCATCTTACCACCTCTCCTCCCAAAGTGGCTTGAAAAACTTGACATTTTTGTGCATCATCTAGATTTTCTTCCAATAATTCACACTGTGTATCAAAGAGTTTGACATGTACATCTTGGTCATCATCAGTTCTTCCACTGAATCTGCTAAATTGCATTCCACTGATTTGTTGTATAGAAGCTGACATAGTGAATGGAACCTGCATAGCTTCCACTCATCATCTGTAGGTACCAATGAAATTCCTTCTTCCTCTATCATTACTATGTGTGAAAACTCTGTATCATTTCTTTCACCAAATTGCCTTTGTAACACAGTCTACTCTTCCATGAGTTGCTCTATCCAAACAAAATCAAGCTCAATGTCAAAATTGAATCCCATAGTGTTCCTTCTAATTCCCCGTCTCCTTCTTCCTTAGCTTGTTGTCCTTCTGGTTTGTCCATTTGCAACTTCGTCACTTTGAAGGCTGCTTGTACCTCTAGTAGTTGATGCAACAGTGGATATGATACCACACCCCATTCCACCAAATATCTTAATTGCACCGATATACGATCACTAATTAAATTTTCACCTCCGTATTCAGACCTCCGTGTTGTCTTCATATCCTTAACTACCTACATATCTAAATATTTTGAAAAACACTTACCCAATCGTGTTGCCATACTCTCTCTCCATCGAAATCAATGTCGTTAACAGTATCACTACTCCATCTTTTGAAAATTTAACCACATCCACCCGTACATTGCTACTCTACACCATCCCAGCATGGTTGCCAAATGTTTGGCTACTCTCAAATCCGTATGATTACTTGTGCAAATAATAATAAGTTCGGGGAATGGAGATTACCAGATAATTCTAGTGTGTTTCTATTTCCATACACAATACAATCTTAACACTCAATACCACTTAATACAATAAACAAACTTATATAGATTTAACAACAGTACATGGATATGACATCAAAAGTAATCTTTGTATATTATTCTGCTTAGAATACAAATTCTCTCTATACAGAGCTCCGACTTCCCATTTGTTTCGCTTTGTTCCTCTCATTTGATCTCTCTCTATGGGATTCCAATATTCATATAAATCAAACGTTCCCATTACATGGTATGTCTATTGAATTCGTCAACAAATCAAACAATGAAATAGATGCCAAGGGTGTAATGCGAGTCATACACTCACACACTACATGAAACTTCAAATAACACAAAATGCAAGAACAAGTGATGATTGGTTGGAAGAACAATTCAACAAACATTTCAGAAGTGGGCCTATATGCCCTCAAAAAACAACACTATATTAAGAAATGCAGGTGAAACACTTGCCAAATACACACATCAAGGTAGCCCACTGTTGGCAGCAGCCAGAGGCATAGAAGACGCAGAAGCATGTAAAGACAGAGCAGGGATTCAGTCGGATCTTTTTTCAAAAGAATTATGTTTTAAAATACTTTTCAAAAACCTCCAACAGTGATTTTTATCACTATTGTAACATATGTAACATAGAAAACCCCTTTTCTTAATTCATAGCTCCATTTTGTGCAAGCCGAGGAGTCCTCGAGCTTGAAGAGCTTAGGTAGAATGAGCGTATCAATTTTGGTTATTTTTAGACACCGTTTACCCTCTCAAATAGCGCATAGGACCTATTTTTTAACTATGCCGGTCACTAGATGTGAAACCGGTCAAAACTAGTCTAGAAACTATAAAAAGAGCTAGAGAGCTCATTTTTGAGGTTAGCTTGTTTGAGTAGAGAAGAGCTTAGAGCTATTTTGAGCTTGTAAGAGTGTTCTTGAGTAATAGAGTTGATTTCTCACCTTCCATTGTGTCTTGCTTGTCTCTTTGTAGTGTGTGTGTATGTGTGTGTGCATCTCTATGCTTCTCACCTTCACTCTCACTTCATCTCACATTCACGATCTTCATATCACTCCTATCTGATTGACATTAAGGAGGTGGAGCTTCTTAACATGGTTCTCACCATTGTGCTAGAGCAACACCAAATTTGGCGTCGTTGCCGGGGATCGAGTCTAGGACGTATGTGTGATGGTAAGAGTATAGCAAGAAGTGGCATTGGAAGGTAAATTTCAGTTTTTGTTGTTGTTTTTAGTTAGTTTTTAGTGTTTTTCACCTCCCCAAAACTCCATCTTCATCACCGCATCATCATCTCCAACTCCAAAAAAATCAGAAAATTCACCATATCCACCCATTCTCCTCATTTCCCCTCATTTGTGCAAGTGCAAGAGAGAGAGAGAGCTTTTGTGCTTGTGTGTACCTGTGTGTTTTTGAGTTTTCTTGCAGGTACAGAGCTCCAGTGCATCAAGAAAGCTTGGAAAAGGTAAAAATTCACTTTTTGTCAGAAATCTACCGAGTGTGTCAGACCATCGCGATGGTCTGCCAAGTTCGGTAATTTTGGTAAGCAACCACACCACGAGGTAGGCGACACAAGGGTATGCACGAATCCACAGATGCATCTCAAAAATTTGCATTTTGGTGGACCATCGCGACAGTCTCAGACCATCGCGATTGGGTAACGCCATCGCGACGGCTCGGTCGGACCATTGCGACGGTCTCACGCCATCATGACGGTTCACTTGAACCATCGCGATTGTCCTTGACCATCGCGACGATCCCGTCGACCCCACGCCATCGCGATTGGCCCATGCCATCGCCTCGATAGTGCCATGTCGCAAGCTGGACCATCCCGATTGGCCCATGCCATCGCCTCGATAGTGCCATGTCGCAAGCTAGACCATCGCGATTGCTCACTAGCCATGTCATCGCGACGAGACCCATACACCATCGCGACAACTCAAAATTTGGACCATCGCGATTGGCTCACGCCATCGCATCGGTGACCATCGCGATGGTTCATTTCGGACCATCGCGACGGGTCACGTTGATCGTTGACTGACGCCATCGCGATTGTTCACTCAGTCGGACCATCGCGACACCTCACCCCGACCATCGCGATTGCTCATATTTAGACCATCGCGACCGTGCACTTCAGACCATCGCGACGGTTCGCGCACATGCCATCGCGACGGTTTGCTTGGACCATCGCGACGGTCCCAGACCATCACGATCATCTCAGACCATCGCGATTGCCTACCCCAAACGCAAATTTTAGGGTTTCAATTTTTGGACAATTTTGGGGCTATTTTTGGGAAATTTTTGGGTGATTAGACTCATAGGAGACCCCTTAGCTCATATTTGGAGAAAAACTTGTTTGTGAGTTTTTACCCCCGAGGGCCTGAACGCTCATATCTTTCTCATCCGAAGTCCGTTTTTGGAGCTTAATAGCTCGTTAGAGAGCCCTTGATGAGTATTATGTGAGCTCAACTGTTTTTTTTCATAAAGAATACGTTGATTTTTAGATAAGCTAATTTGAGGTTGACCATCTGTGGGACTAGGAAAGAAAGGGGGCCTTGGGAAGAAAATTTTTGCCAAAAGTTAAGGGACTTAAAAGTGTATAAACTCAAGTGCTTGATCATCCATTTGTGATATTGGTCTAATATTGGATTTTTCCAGGTCTAGCAAGGGCAATCAAGGGCAAACAAAGCAAGCCAAAGCAAGGTAGAGAAGGGCATAAAGCTTGGGAAGCGCGGCTTCTTGGGCATCAGAGCAACCAGAGAAGCTGACTCAAGGTTGGAAGATTACTCAACCCCCTCAGTCAATTCTTAGCTTAAGATAAACGTTAGCATTGTGGATTCAAGATGATAGGAACGCCTCAAGTTCAAGAGACTAAATTTATCAAGTCTAAGACTAAAGATAAGGGTGTGTGATATGAAAACCTAAAGGAAAGAACATAAGTCTGACGGAACGAGAACTCAAAGTAGCACAGAAAGTCGAATTCCTGACGCATACATCAAGACAAGAATCTAAAGAAATTTAAAAAGAATCAAGAAAGTAATAACAAAGAATCATTGACGATCTGAGTGTGTAAGGAAGAAAATTAATGAACCTTAGATTGGGCAAACATATAGGTAAGTCAGACCGACGAAGCCTTAGATCATCAGAAGCAAGTGTAGGCACTACTGCTCGATCGTGGGCTCAGTAATTGAATAGTAATTACCCCTACGAGAACTCAGACACGAGTGAATCAGAAATGGCATTTAGCACAGATAGACCAGAAGGAGGGTCAAATGTAGCATACTTAGAAAGACCTGAAGGACCCTATAGGACTCAATTGGAGTTTCTGCGAACCAACCGATTAGGTGCCCGCATCTATGAGGATGGCTTGAGAAGACAAGTGGTGCAAATGCACAACTCCGATCAACCCATTGGATTGGAACGTCCAGTGGTAAAATTCAAAAGAGACGCGTACATAGATAAGGAAGGAACGATGTATATCTTAAGTACGTAGCCAAACAACACCAATGAGTTTGGCGTAATTCAGTGGGAAACAGAAGCAAAATCTCAAGGAAAAGAACCATTAGAAGAGCCTAGAACACCCAGAGGGAAATCTGTACTGACACGAGTACTAGTTCCAGAATGGACCCCTCAGGACAATAGAAGCATAGAGTTGTTTGTAAATAAAGAAACAGACGAAGCATTTTGGAGGTACAGAACAGAACAACCTAGTGAGGTAGGCTCCATCATAATCTACGAATTTAAGGACCCGGATACACCTGGAAAGGTTGTATACCTGGATGAGACTTCAGAAAGAGTCTTTGTGGTGCCAGACCACGCTAGAAACACGTACACATGGAGAGGTGAATTAGTATTCCCTCCATCTCGAACAAATGTAAATGCGAGCCACCAAGGGGCAGGAACATCCACAGCCCATGGTAATCAAAGAGAAAAGAACAAAGAGAGACCCGAAGTAAGCTTCAATCACCCCATAGGGAGAGATAGAACAACCACGGACACTAATAGAGCGGATAGACAAAGGGATCATGGAATACCAGGTGGTAGAGATGATTTTCCTCTACCTAGACAACGTGAACACGCAAGAATATTGAGACCCACTCAATTAGTAAAATCAATGAAAAATTATTTTGATGGGACAGGAGATCCCTATGACCATGTCGCAGAATTCAAGCAAGTACTAAGAGCAAAACAAGTCGAAGACGTTCACGCAATACAACGCATTTGGACTAACGTTAAAGAATACCGCTTTAACTTGGTTCCAACCATTGCAACAAAGGCAATTTAGAGACATCCATCACTTTTTAGAGTCATTCATCATTGAATTCTCTAAAAGTGGGATTAGACATGACACGTCTTCGCTGATTCATAGCTTCAAAGAAACCCCTCAAGAAACAGTTAGACTCGTAGGACATAGGTTTAGACAATATGTTGAAAGATGTCCAATGCACGAGCTACCGTCACAAGCCAACCAAGTGTAATTGCTTCTAGATGGCTTGTTGAGCTCTAAACTACGCTCCTATGTGTACTTAAAAGAACCCAGAACGCTAGAGCAGTGTGTAAGAATATGAATAGACATTGAGGACAACTTAGGAGATGAGTTGGAACTCTCAAAAGTCTACAAAGACTCGGATTGTTCTTCTCTAGCATCCACAAAATTTTCTAGCTCAATAGAAGACCTAGCAGAAAAAGTGGCCCAGAAACTAGGAGTTTCTAGTAAACAGATGCCTAAGTTAACAACTAATGTATGTTGTTACACTTGTGGTGGAAATCATTTGGCGAATGGGTGTCCCAATGCAACACAAACACAAGCCAACCCTAGTGGCCAATACTGTACAATTGAGAGAAGATACACAAATCACACGGCTCAGGACTGCCCATATAACAAACAGGCAGTGAGACAAAACTACCCGCAAGCATACGCACAGCCAGGTAGGTATCAAGGCCAATACAATGCTCAGCCTTATTACTATAGGCCTCCTCAGAACTACCCATACTAGGCTCAACAAAGACCTCAACCTGTCTTAGCTCAGCAGCCACCCCCACCAGCGAATGTCATCTCTATGAAATACGCTGCTGCAGAAGAGAACCTAAGTAGGGCCTTAGTGCCTTCTTCACCTTTGATCACAGAGGGTGACCCGAACTCAAACAGTTTTGACTCTACTCATGTAGATAGTCCACCCGCTTATTACACAGAGTCACCAGAACACGTGGAGACATATCATTATGATAGTCCACCAGTGGAACCTAGTTGGGAGCCAGACTATGCTAATGTGATGTACACAAACCCAAATCCACGGCCCCAATTGAGACAGCAAAGACCACAGGGCTCTTCCCACTCAGCCTTCTCCCAACCCTTCAAATGGACCTTAGTCAATTACATAAAAATGTGCCCTTAACACTCCTCTTGGTTTATGTCTTGTGCTATGTAGATAGAATGTTTAGTTACTAATGAGGTGTCAAACCCATACCTTTCTGGTTTTTTCTTTTCCCTCATAGATCTTCTTAGGCCATGATGTGATGATTCCGCCTCATGTCCAAGTTCCTGCAATTTTGCTTTACCTTTAGACTTCCATGCTTTGATCTTTTCCATCTGAGATTCTTCATCATCCTCTGAGGTGTCTTGTTCTTCAATCTTTGGTTTTTCTCTACCAAGCTTTGGAAAATCTTCTTCAAGATTGTATGGTAAATTGACCTTCCTGCATGAATCTTCATACCATGAATTGTTTTCATCAAAAACTACATCTCTGCTTACCAAGAATCCTTTGTTGGTAGGGTTGTATAATATGTAGCCCTTTTGATTGTTGTCATATCCAATAAATACACACCTTTCTGCCTTTGGATCCATTTTGCCTCTAACCTGTGAAGGAACATGAGCAAAAGCAATACATCCAAAAATTTTACAATGATCTAAGCTTGGTCTTCTTCCATTCCAAGCCTCATATGGAGTCATCCCATCAAGGGATTTTGAAGGCAACCTGTTAATCAAGTAAGTGGCTGTAGATACAGCCTCAGCCCATAAGTAATTAGGTAAATGCTTTTCATTCAACATAGACCTTGCAGCTTCAACAATTGTCCTATTCCTCCTTTCTGCCACTCCATTTTGCTCAGGAGTGTACCTTGTAGTTACCTCTCTTTTGATTCCTCTTTCTTGAAGAAAAGAATCAAAATCATGGGAGAAGTATTCTCCCCCTCCATCTGACCTTAGTCTTTTTAGTGATTTACCTGTTTGATTCTCCACAAGAGCCAAATATCTTTTGAAACATGAAAAAACTTCATCTTTGTGTTTCATAAAGAATAGGATAGTCTATCTGCTGCAATCATCAATAAAGGAGACATAATACCTTGATCCAGATAGTGAAGCTTCCTTGCTAGGTCCCCATACATCTGTATGAACCAACTCCAAGAGATCTCCATGCATATAACCTTTCTTCATGAATGGTAACCTGTGAGACTTTCCAAATTGACATGCACTACACTTATAAATCATATGTTGTTTTGACAAATTAGGGAGTCCAAGTACACTTTGGTCCCTGCAAATTTGCTTTAATGACCTTTCACCAATATGTGCTAACCTTTTGTGCCATACTTCCAATTCTGTGAGTGTCTGACTACCATAATTAAAGAGAGCAATGTTTCTAGTGCTCCTGCTTTTGTGAACCTGACTTGCAACCCTTTCTCTACTATCTGCCCAACACTTATCAAATTCTTTGTAATGGTAGGGACATAGAGTACCTTACTGAGTAGGTTGATGTTTCCATCAGGTGCTTTGACATTGCCTATTTTCTCCATAGGATGTTTTGTATCATCTCCTGTTTGTACCTCATGCTTATTCCTTGGATCTTCTAAATCTGATAGGAGTGCCACATTTCCTGCCACATGATTTGAACAACCTGAATCTATGTAGAAAACATGCTCATCAGATTTACCTTGTGGCATAGCCATGTTCATGATCAATAATGAATCCTCTTTGTTTGAGTCTTCTGTGTAGTTATTGAAGTCTCTCCTTCCTTTGTAGCCTCCTTGATAGTTTGAATGATTGTAGTTGTTGTAGTTGCCATGATAATTGTTGAACCTTCCTCTTGAGTAGCCATAACTTCCTCTATTGTATCCTCTGCCTCTTTGATTCCTAGAATTCCTAAAGCAATTTTCAGTTGTATGATTAGTTAGTCCACAAATAGAACATGGGTCGCAGTCCCCTGCCTTGTCTACCTCCTCTTCCTCTACCTCTGCCATGTCTTCCTCTACCTGCATAGTTAGCTTGATATGTACCTGCTTCATCGTCCACTTTCTTTGCCTTTCCTTTGTTATCTTTGGACTTGCTTTTATCAATGTACAAAGCTGAAGATTGATTACCTTTAGAGCTTTCTCCATTTTTGATAAGCTTTGCCTCTTGAGTAAGTAGTTGTCCAATGAGTGTATTGAAATCAGGTACATGCATGTCCATGTACAAATCCATAGCTGTGGTGAATGCTTCCCACTTGTCATCTACCTTCAAGCCATTGATGACCTACCTTACAATTTGCTCTTCATCTATTACCTCTCCAATGCTTCCCATCTTATTTGCTATGTCCTTGAGCTTTGTGACAAAATCAGTCACATTTTGTTTGGGAGCCTTCTTGAGAGTTGTTAAATCAAGCCATAGTTGATGCTTCCTAGCTTTAGTACTTGAAGAAAAGAAAGCTTCAAGTGCATCCCACACTTCTTGAGATGTCTTACAACTTCTAATGTGAGGCAACAAAAAATCTGAGATAGAGTTGAGGAGATAAGACCTTGCAAGTGCATCCTTGGAGCACCATGTGCTCAATCTTTCTTGCTCTTCTTGTGTTGGTTGACTTTTGTTCCTGAAACTTGGCATAACTTCATCTCCAGCCACATAACCATATAAACTTCTACCTTGGAGATAAGCTTCCATTCTTAATGACCAAGTTGAGTTATTACCTCTATCCAATTTGTCAATTGATGAAGGAAATCCATCTGCCATGCTGTCCAACCTTGCTCTGATACCACTGTGAAGAGATGGATAGGTATGTGCTTGAAGATGAAGAGGTGTTATGTACCTTGGAAGATCACTCTCAAAAAGATAGATCAAAACAGATAAGTTGGAGTTAGCTCACAGGTGAAAAACTTGGTATTTTGGTTCATACACTTGTCGAGTGTTTTGCATAATTCTCTGAGCACAGCAGCAATTAACTTAATTCCTCCTGGGGAAGTCTAGTTAACTTAAAGAGCTAACTTTCAAGAGTAATCTCATAAAAAATAATGAACCACACACTGAGAATGATGTTTAGCAAGTGATGACATCATCCCGATTTTCACGGGCTGCTACAGTTTGAGACCAGTGAGCAGAAAAATGCACATAACTCAAAATGTAGGAATCCAATGATTATGAAAAATTGTATGGTTATACTAGACCAAAAGTGAAATCCAACAAGCTTTAAATCACGGAATGTGGATAAGTAACAACTGAGAAATGGCTCTCACAAGGTGAGTGAAAAAATCGGGTACCTGATAGAGAAGTGAAGATGAACAGACCCTGTTAACTTCAAATGAACATAACTGAAGATTGCAACATCCAAATGGCATGAAAATTTGTGAGCATATAGTAGACTTATAGAGATAAATTTACCAAGTTAAATTATGGAAAATGATGCACCAAGCTCGGAGAAAACATCTCTGCAATCTGACTGAGAAAACTAAGAGTAATGGCAGTGAGTAGTACACTTCACAAGAACATGGACATATGAACTCAAATAATCATGAAAATGAAAGTATATTGCTTGTACAATACAATGACTTACTGATACATATGTGTGCCTTGTAATCACACCTTGATATGGCATAAAGCTCAGCTCTTGGAGGTCTTCACATAGGTCTCTCTCACCATGACTAAGACTGCCATCTATTTATAGTTGAGTTTGGGAGGCTAACTTCCCTCAATCACTCTCCAATCAATCAATGATTGATTTGATTCTCTACCTACCACAAATCACAAATTCGTGGCTCCTCTTTCCCTTTTTGATCAAGTGGACTCAACCACTTAAGATTCTCTTACTTTTACATTAAGTAAACTCTTCAAGAGTTACAAGAGGTAGTTCACAAGTGAACTTTACATAGTCTTCATTTTAAAGCTTCTTTTATGACTTTGTGGGACTCAAGCCAATACTTACGCTTGTCATAGACTTGCTCCAACATATCTTTGGTTTCCACATCCACTTAGTGTTGCTGCATTTTGTTGATAAGCAATACTTGGACTTCCTAGATCTCCACATCCTTTCAGTCTGGAAGCCTAGATGCCTCTGATTATTCCACACTTTCCACCTTTCTTCTGTCCTTTCAGTACCTTTGGTTTTTTCAACTTTCTCCTGTTTTTGATTGAAGTAGATTTGGTCATGAAGAAGTGGTGTTTGTGATTTCTTTGTAGCTTCTAGTGAAAAAGTAAATCCCTCCAGATCTGGATCATAGATATCCTATTGATTTTCCTGTTCTTCAACACTCAACAAAAACATTAAAAACCTTTTGTCATTTATTGTTGTTGGAAGCAGCCAGAGGCATAGAAGACGCGGAAGCATGTAACGACGGAGCAGTGAGCCAGTGGAATCCTTTTTCAAAGAATCATGTTTTAGAAATACTTTTCAAAAACCTCCAACAGTGATTTTTATCACTATTGTAACATATGTAACATAGAAAAACCCTTTTCTTAATTTCTTGCTCCATTTTGTGCAAGCCGAGGAGTCCTCGAGCTTGAGGAGCTTAGGTAGAACAAGCGTATCAATTTTTGTTATTTTTAGACACCGTTTACCCTTCCAAATAGCATCTAGGACCTAATTTTTAACTATGCTGGTCACTAAATGTGAAACCGGTCAAAACTAGTCTAGAAACTATAAAAAGAGCTAGAGAGCTCATTTTTGAGGTGGGATAGGGTTAGCTTGTTTGAGGTTAGAGTTCTTTTGAGCTTGTAATAGTGTTCTTGAGCAATAGAGTGGATTTCTCACCTTCCATTGTGTCTTGCTTGTCTCTTCGTAGTGTGTGTGTATGTGTGTGTGCATCTTTGTGCTTCTCACCTTCACTCTCACTTCATCTCACATTCACGATCTTCATATCACTCCTATCTCTTCCGCGGATTGACAATTAAGGAGGTGAAGCTTCTTAACGTGGTACTTACCATTGTGCTAGAGCAACACCAAATTTGGCGCCGTTGCCGGGGATCGAGTATAGGACGAATGTGTGATGGTAAGAGTATAGCAAGAAGTAGCGTTGGAAGGTAAAAATTTCAGTTTTTGTTGTTGTTTTTACTTAGTTTTTAGTGTTTTTCACCTCCCCCACACTCCATCTTCATCACCGCATCATCATCTTTATCTCCAAAAAAATCAGAAAATTCACCATATCCACCCATTCTCCTCATTTCCCCTCATTTGTGCATGCGAGAGAGTGAGAGAGAGCTTTTGTGCTTGCATGCGCTTTTGTTTTCTTGAGTTTTCTTGCAGGTACAGAGCTCCAGTGCATCAGGAAAGCTTGGAAAAGGTAAAATTTTCAGTTTCTATCAGAAATTTCCGACTGTGTTAGACCATCGCGATGGTCTGCAAAGTTCGGAATTTGAAGAAGGCGACCACACCAGCGTGTAGAGCACACTTGCGCCTCTAGAAATCCATACTTGCATTGCAAAAAATCATACTTTGGTGGACCATCGCAACGGTCTCAGATCATCGCGATTGTGTCACACCATCGCGATAGGCTCAAGCCATCGCGACGGCTCGGCCGGACCATCGCGACGGTCTCACGCCATCGCGACGGTTCATTTGCACCATCGCGACGGTTCGCGGACCATCGCGACGGTTCGCGGACCATCGCGACTGTTCGGTTGACCCCACACCATCGCGATTGGCTCACGCCATCGCGCCGACGGTGCCACGTGGCAAGTTGGACCATCGCGACGATACCCTCAGACCATCGCAACAACTCAAATTTTGGACCATCGCGATTGGCTCACGCCATCGCGCCCATACCATCGCGATTGGCTCAAGCCATCGCATCTGTGACCATCGCGACGGTTCACTTTGGACCATCGCGATTGTTCACGTTGATCGTTGACTGACGCCATCGCGATTGTTCACCTGATCGAGCCATCGCGATTGTTCACTTTTGGACCATCGCGACGGTTCACCTTCACGCCATCGCGATTGTCCGCTTGATCGAGCCATCGCGATTGCTCACTTTTGGACCATCGCGACGGTTTGCACATCACGCCATCGCGACGGTTAGCCTAGACCATCGCGACGGTCCCAGACCATCATGATCATCTCAGACCATCGCGATTGTGCACCCCCATCGCAAATTTTAGGGTTTTATTTTTTGGCCAATTTTGGGGCTATTTTTGGGAATTTTTTGGGTGATTAGACTCATAGGAGACCCCTTAGCTCATATTTGGAGAAAAACCTGTTTGTCAGTTTTTACCCCCCAGGGCCTGAACGGTCATAACTTTTTCATCCGAAGTCCGTTTTTTGAGCTTAATAGCTCATTAGAAAGCTCTTTCCGAGTACCACGTGACCTCAACTGTTTTTTCTTAAAGGATACGTCTATTTTTAGACAAGCTATTTTGAGGTTGACCTAGTTTGGGACTAGAAAGCCAGAGGGCAAGCATTAAAAAGTTGGGCAAAAGGGAAGGGACTTAAAAGGTGTATATACTCAAGTGCTTGATCATCCCACTGTGAATTGGTCTAATATTGGATTTTTCCAGGTCTAGCAAGGGCAATCAAAGGCAACCAAGGCAAGGGAGTGAAGGGCATAAAGCTTGGGAAGTGTGGCTTCTTGGGCATCAGAGCAACCAAAAAGCTGACTCGAGGTTGGAAGATTACTCAACCCCCTCAGGCAATTCTTAGCTTAGGATAAATGGTAGCATTGTGGATTCAAGACGATAGGAACGCCTCATGTTCAAGAGAATTAAATTTATCAAGTGCAAGACTAAACATAAAGGTGTGTGACACGAAAACCTAAAGGAAAGAACATAATTCTGACAGAACGAGAACTCAAAGTACCACGGAAAGTCGAATTCCTGACGCATACATTAAGACAAGAATCTAAAGAAATCTAAAAAGAATCAAGAAAGTAATCACAAAGAATCATTTACGATTTGAGCGTGTACTGAGTGTGCAAGGAAGAAAATTAATGAGCCTTAGATCGGGCAAACATATAGGTAAGTCAGACCGACGAAGCCTTAGATCATCAGAGGCAAGTGTAAGAACTACTGCACGATCGTGGGCTCAACAATTGAACACTAGTTATCCCTACGAGAGCTCAGATACTAGCGAATCAGAAATGGCATTTAGCACAGAAAGACCAGAAGGAGGGTCGAATGTAGCCTATTTAGAAAAACCAGAAGGACCCTATAGGACTCAACTAGAGTTTCTCCGAACTAACCGATTAGGTGCTCGCATCTATGAGGATGGTTTGCGAAGGCAAGTGGTGCAAATGCACAACCCCGATCAACCCATTGGATTGGAACGTCCAGTGGTGAAATTTGAGAGAGACGCGTACATAGACAAAGAAGGAACAATGTACATCTTAAGTACGCAGCCAAACAATACCAATGAGTTTGGCGTAATTCAATTAGAGACGAAAACAAAATCTCAAGGAAAAGAACCATTAGAAGAGCCTAGAACACCTAGAGGGAAATCTGTACTGACACGAGTACTAAGCCCAGAATGGATCCCTCAGGACAACAGAAGCATAGAGTTGTTTGTAAATAAAGAAACTGATGAAGCCTTTTGAAGATACAAGACATAACTACTTAGTGAGGTAGGTATCATCACGATATACGAGTTCAAGGACCCGGATACACTTGGAAAGGTTGTATACCTGGATGAGACTTCAGAAAGAGTCTTTGTGGTGCCTGACCACGCTAAAAACACATACACATGGAGAGGTGAATTGGTATTCCCTCCAGCTAGAACGAACATGAACACAAGTCAACAAGGGGCAGGAACATCATCAGCCCTTGGAAATCAAAGAGAAAAGAATAAAGAAAGACCCGAAGTAAGCTTCACTCATCCCATAGGGAGAGATAGAACAACCACGGACACTAATAGAGCGGATAGACAAAGAGATCATGGAATACCAGGTGGTAGAGATGATTTTCCTCTACCTAGACCACGTGAACACGCAAGAATACTGAGACCCACTCAGTTAGTGAAATCCATGAAAAATTACTTTGATGGGACAGGAGATCCCTATGACCATGTCGCAGAATTCAAGCAAGTACTAAGAGCAGAACAAGTCGAAGACATGTTCACGCAATACAACGCATTTGGACTAACGTTAAAAAATACCGCTTTAACTTGGTTCCAGCCATTGCAACAAAGGCAATTTAGGGACATCCATCACTTTTTAGAGTCATTCATCACTGAATTCTCTAAAAGTGGGATTAGACATGACACGTCTTCGTTGATTCATAGCTTCAAACAGACCCCGCAAGAAACAGTTAGACTCGCAGGACGTAGGTTTAGACAATATGTTGAACGATGTCCAATGCAAGAGCTACCCTCACAAGCCAAGCAAGTGTCATTGTTCCTAGATGGCTTGTTGAGCTCTAAACTACGCTCCTATGTGTACCTAAAAGAACCCAGAACGCTAGAGCAATGTGTGAGAATATGCATAGACATTGAGGACAACTTAGGAGACAAGTTGGAACTCTCAAAGGTCTATAAGGACTCAGACTGTTCATCTCTAGCATCCACAAAATTGTCTAACTCGATAGAAGACTTAGCAAAAAAAGTGGCCCAGAAACTAGGAGTTTCTAGTAAACCTAGGGTACTAACAAACAAGCATTGTTACACCTGTGGTGGAAATCATATGGCAAATGTTTGCCCCAATGCACCACAACCTCAAGCCAACCCTAGTGTCCAATACTGTACAATTGAGAGAAGATACGCGAATCATACGGCTCATGACTGCCCATACAACAAACAGACCGTGAGACAGAACTATCCGCAAGCATACCCGCAGCCAGGTAGGTATCAAGGCCATTACAATGCTCAGCCTTATTACTATAGGCCTCCTCAGAACTACCCATACCAGGCTGAACAGAGACCTCAACCTGTCTTAGCTAAGCAGCCACCCCCACCCGCAAATGTCATCTCAGTCAAATACGCTGCTACAGAAGAGAACCTAAGTAGAGCTTTAGTGCCTTCTTCACCTTTGATGACAGAGAGTGACCCGAACTCAAACAGTTTTGACTCTACGCATGTAGATAGTCCACCCGCATATTACACAGAGTCACCAGAACATGTGGAAACATATCATTACCATAGTCCACCAGTGGAACCTAGTTGGGAGCCAGACTATGCTAATGTGATGTACACAAACCCAAATCCAGGGCCCCAAGTAAGACAACAGAGACCACAGGGCTCCAGAGGACCATGCTTTAGGTGCCAAGGAGACCATTTCATAAAGGATTGTCCACATCCCTCGATATCAGGACAATCACAGTACTATAACATACAAGGCTTTTGCGCCGATTGTGGCAAAGAGCATATAATCAAAGATTGTCCTAAGAACCCTGTTAATGCTTCGAATGTGACACCGATCAACGTGATAGGCATTGTAAACAACGCAGATGGATCCAACCCTACATACGTGCCTATCCAAGCTATAACAAGAGCCCAGGCGCTCTTACAGAACCAACAGCTTAATCAGGAGAAAGTAGCCGAAACTAGTGAAGTTGCAGAATCTAGCAGTAAAAAGACAAAATCTTGGAAAGATTCTAGAGAAATAATAAAGAGAAAGTGGAGTAAAAAGATAACTGAGTTGGAAGGAAGTTTGAAGGAATCTAGAGCCAAAATCCTAGAATTGACTTCGCAGGAATTGAATAAAGAGAATCCAGCTCAAAAATCAGGATCAGTTTTAGCGGAACCCATACCAAAAAATCTAGACATGATGTTTCGTGCATATCAGGCTAGATTAAAAGAAGGACCTCAAGTAGCTGAAATGAGTAAAAACTACCCTCGAGCTGATCTAGAAGTTGAGAGAACTAAACTTTGCATGAAGATGGTAGAATTAGCACAAGCTTTGTTCGAAGCCTCTAGATATCTTAATTGGAATAACATGGCAAAACCGGAGTTACACTTTCAAGGACTAATGGAGAGGCTAGAATATTTGATAGAGAGCAAAGAGAAAAAGGATCAGCATAGGAACCCTAGTGTCCTAGAGACGCAGGTAAGGAATGCACCACCCCTGTCTCAAGTACCCAATACAGAAAGTCAAGACAATTTGTCTTCCATACATAGGTACTCACATGAATTTTTGAGAGAAATCCAAGAAGAGAAATGGAGAAAAGAACAAGGAACTCATCCTCCTATTCAAGAAATAGATGACTTGCAGGAGCAATTTCCCCAAGATATCCCCTCTATTTACGATGATGTAGAGGAAGAACAACTGAGTGAACACACAGGCTTTGAATCTAATTCTTTACAAGAATTACCTCAGTTCACAGGACCTTGGGAAGCAAAGTCTATTAGTATGAGAGCACCCACGATAATAGTGAGGAATGAAGAATCAGTAATCCCTAGAAACACAGAAGTGATCAAGAACACTAAAGTACAGTGTAATCTCACTCTAGAGGAGTTGTTAAAGGTAAAACCAGAATTGTGGAAGCATGTAGCAAATCAATTCCCCGAGCTTGCTACTACTCCCTCACAAATAGGATCACAAAATAAGGTACCAAAGATACCTGTAGAAAAGATTGGAGATGTGAGCAAAGGAGAGGAAGGTAACACTTATCTTCCGATAACCCATCAGGGGTACACCACGACAGCCATCTTAGATTCAGGAGCCGGAGTAGCCATCGCTACCACTGCTTTATGGAAACGTTGGGGTAAGCCAGCACTCAGACCTACCAGGATGAAGCTACAAATGGCTGACGGACACATATAAAACCATTAGGCTTACTAGAAGGCATATCTCTCACCACTTGTGGCGTAGAATTTGAGCATACTTTCGCCATTTGTGACTTTGCAAAAAATCATGCATATGAGATGATATTGGGACGACCATTCATGCGTCAGTTGCAAATTGTACAAGATTGGGGAACTAATTCCTTGTACTTGCAACATTTAGGAGTGACTACCAAAGTCAATCTTAAAGACTATTCACATCGAGATGTACCCCCAATACAATGGAATACCATCCATAAGACACAGGTAGAGACAGAATCAGTGCACTCATTAGAATCAGATCCTTCTTGGTTGCATGAGGATACTCATTTATGGATGTGTAAGGTAGCAAAACAAGAGGAAGAACGATTAGAAGCCAGGACCTTAGGTGCAGAACAACATTCACGAACCCTTCAAGATCCAGCTTACGCACCTGTAGTATTCCCTGACGAAGAGTTTGAACCCCATGGTAAGGCAGAAATCCTAGCAACCATGGATGTAGCCATCAATGAAGAACAATGGACACCCCACTGTGACGAGGATGGCTATGACATTTCAGTTTTCACGATAGAGCCAATCATGTGCGAGGCAATTTTAGAAGAATGTGAACCGAACACCGATGCATTCGAGGATGCAAGCGATTTCGATTTAGAATCAATTATCATGGACCCACCCTTTGCATCAGAAGAAGAATATTTTTTTGAAGTAGAAACTCATCCTCAGAGACACGAAGAAATTACGAATGAGGTGAGGTTAGCCACACAAGTGACTAACAAGAGTGAAGGCAAGAAAAGAAAGAAGAAAGAAACCATGTCAGAAAAAGAAGAATCTTTGTTTGAAGTACCCGAGAACTTCAAGAAATATGAAATTGAAGATAGAAGAATCATGGTACGAATGCCTAATAGAAAGGCGAATGACGGACAAGTATATGATAACCGAGAGAAAACCAAAAAAATAATAGTTGCTATAGAAGGAGAAGAAGAAAAATGTACATACATAGGGCATGATTTGACAAAGGAAGAAGAAAAAGAATTAGTTGCCCTATTGCGCGAGTATAGAGATGTGTTTGCTTGGAGTTACAAAGATTTGAAAGGAGTAGATCCAGATATATGTTCTCATAGAATCCCTATGACTCCAGATGCAAAACCTACGAAACAAAAACCTTACACGTACAATGATAACTACGCTGCGAAGATTAAAGAGGAGATAGATCGGCTGATAGAAGCAGGATTCATTTACGAAATTGAGCATACCGAATGGGTATCCCCTATTGTGGTAGTGCCCAAGAAGAATGGAAAATTGCGTGTGTGTATTAACCTTAAAAAAGTTAATGCCGCCACAATTAGAGACAGTTATCCTCTTCCAATCACGGAACACTTATTGGAAAGAGTTGCGGGCAAGGAAGTTTACAGCTTCCTTGATGGTTTTTCAGGCTATAATCAAGTAGCCATTGCTCCAGAGGACCAACACAAGACGGCATTTGCCACCGAATGGGGCATATTTGCATTTCGTGTGATGCCATTTGGCTTAACAAATGCACCCGCCACTTTCCAGTGACTCATGTGTCATGTTTTTAAGGAATTCTTATGCAAGAGTTTGGAAGTTTATGTCGATGACATATGTGCTCATTCTAATATCAGGCAGATGCATATCCCAGAGTTAAGACAAATATTTGACAAATGTCGAGAATATCAGGTTTGTTTGAACCCAGAAAAATGCGTTTTCATGGTTAGACAAGGCAAAATTCTAGGACACATTGTGTCAAAAACTGGAATCTCTACAGATGAAGAAAAGGTGAAAGTAATTGCAGAATTACCTAGACCAACTAATGTGAAAGAGGTACAAGCATTTATGGGCCATTGCGGTTATTATAGGAGATTCATACACATGTATGCAATCATAGCCAAACCATTGTACTCTCTTTTAACCAATTTTGAATGGACAAATGAATGTGAAAATTCAGTCAATGAACTTAAACAACGCTTGTGCTCAACACCTATATTGACTACCCCATATTGGAGTAAGCCATTCCATGTACATGTGGATGCATCCAATTACGCCATAGGATGTGTGTTAGCACAACCCACGAGTGAAGGTAACATAGATCTCCCCATAGCTTACGCGAGCAGACAATTGAACGCAGCAGAAAGAAATTACACCACTATGGAACGAGAAGGATTAGGGATGATCTACGCGGTAAAGAAGTTTAGGCACTACTTGTTGGCCAACAAATTCAAGTTCTTTACAGATCATCAAGCCCTATTGTACCTAGTCAACAAACCCTGTAACACAGGACGACTAATACGTTGGTTTCTATTACTCATGGAGTATGATTTTGAAGTAGTAGTCAGGAAAGGAAAGACACATCTTAGAGCGGACCACCTTTCAAGATTAACCTCAGGAGAAGCTCCTCAAGGAGTAGCGGATGAATTACCAGATGCATACTTGTTTAACCTTGAGATAGCACCAGAATGGGCTAAGCCTATAGTCCCTATTTTGACATACGGACCCAAGAATCCTAGGATAAAGATCAAAGAAGGAGAGATTACCAAATCTGAGAGATACCAAATCATAGCAGGAAGCATATATAAACAGGATAATCAAAAGATTCTTGCTTGTTGTGTAGACGAATCAGAACATGCAAATTGGTTGCAATTAGCACACATAGGTGCATTAAAGCAACATCATTCAAAACATCGAACACTGCAGACTCTGCATAGATTGGGAGTATATTGGCCTACGATGGAAGTAGATGTCTACAAGTTGTGTAAAGAATGCCATGTTTGTTGTGAAAGACCACCAGTAGAGCATGCTACATTGTATCATGTGTCTCTCACACCAGACCGGAGTGAATCGTTAGTGACATACTTGAGGACGAAGACATTCCCTCAAGGAATGACCTTAGCTCGACAACACAGTCTGGAGCAGGAAGCTCAAGACTATTCACTTGTTGGCGATAATCTATACAAAAGAGGATGAGATGGATACCTAAGACAATGTGTTCATGAAAGCGATTATCTGAGCATACTAGAGACTGCACACCAAGGTGTTGCAGGAGGTCATTTTGGACCAGATAGGATAATCAAAGCCATCCTCTTTGCAGGATTATGGTGGCCCACTCTTCACATGGATGCTCATACCTATGTTAAGAGATGTGATGTGTGCCAAAGAACTCAGTTTCCTACTCGCAGAGATGAAATGCCATTGAAACCCATGATGGGAGGACGTGCATTCTCTAAGTGGGGTATAGACTTTGTAGGACCCATTAACCCCCCTGCAAAAGCTACACATGCGGAATACATTATTGTTGCCACAGATTATCTTACGAAATGGGTAGAGGCAAAAGCCACAAAAAAGAATGATGCACACACAACTGCAAATTTCTTATTTGAAAATGTCTTTACAAGATATGGATTGCCTATAGAGTTAGTGAGCGATCGCGGAACTCACTTTCTAAACCACGTCATTGAATATTTGTTACAGGATTTTATGGTGATTCACAAGAAATCCGCACCATATCATCCTCAGGCCAATGGTCAGGCTGAAAGCACTAATAAGATCCTTTGTAACGTACTGACGAAACTCGTGAACAACAAACGTTCAGATTGGGACAAACAGTTACACCACGCTGTTTGGGCATATCGAGTGGCCTACAAGATCGTACTCAATGCAATTCCCTTTCAGATGTTTTTTGGTCAGAATGCTGTGCTTCCTTTGGACTTCTTGATACCGACCCTTAAGGTTGCACAAGAACATCAGTGGACCGGCCATGAATTATCAGCAAGAATAATGGACTTGGAACGATTAGGAGAAACCATGCTAAAGGCAGCAGCAAGAATATATGCGGCAAAGAAACGACAGAAAGCCTATTTTGATGCGCAGGTGAAAGATAAAGGCTTGAAAGAAGGAGATTTAGTTCTAGTATATACGCTGAAACAACACGCACGTAAGTTAGAAAAGCGAGGTTATGGACCTATGATCATTAACAGACTCTTAACAAGTGGAGCAGTACAGTTAGCCACCTTAGAAGGAGACATAATGCCTAATTACATTAGTGGCTGTAGAGTCAAGTTATATCAGGAACCTCTTACTGAGGATATGCTTAGACGACTCACATTGGCAAAGAAGCGTAAGGAGGAAGAAAATAGAATACGAGCGGAAGCTCAGGCAGAAGCAATAGAACGCATTAAGCGCATGAAGCTAAGAAGACAAGGACTAGGGAGAGAACATTATAACCATCTAGAAACAACACCCAGATATCGCATGGCCATGTGTCAAGTAAAGTCAACCACTCATCCTAGCATAGTGGATAGGAGACCATTCATTACAGTCAGGCTAGCGGCAACCCTTGCCAAGAGCTCAGGGCTTTAATTGACTCAGGTGCTGCGACTAGCGCGATTAGATGGTCCCACTATAAGGATTCAGGAATAGAAATGCGGCCAATTGAGGCATACCTCATAGGGCTAGGAGGCATGGAAACCCCTTGCATGGGTGAGGTGGACCTTCCTATCCTCATTAAGGATGTGACCATGACAGCGAAGCTACTAGTGTGCCATGATGACGACCTGATAGAACCCCTAATCCTTGGCCAAGATTGGCTATACGATCACTCAGTGGACCTAAATCTTAGACAAGGCTCCTTACAGATTGGAACCTTAGAGCAGAAGCGAGTGATACCGCTTGACTTCCCTAACGGCATTCCAACTGAGGCTTGTAGCCCTAGACCCTATGAAATGCATGCGATGGAAGACCGGAAGATCTTGGGTCAGATCAGTCACGTTACGTCTACACCAACCCACTCGGGCTTGGCTATAGACAGTTGTCAATCAGAAGGACGACAGGAGATCTTCCCTGGGGCTTCCTGCAAACTAGAAGGGGCAGCTACCCAACCGCTAGGGCAGATGGACACAATCAGCGGTCAGGTGGGTTGCATCAGCGGCCAAATGAGCACAACACCCTGCGGTGCTCATCCTTCCAAACTTGCTGCGGGCTGGCCTAGATTAAAGATAAAGAACGAATCACTTCCTAATGGGCAGGTCACGCAAGTGTTGGATCTCCCTTCTTTTCCAAAGCAGAGAGTCCAATGGACCTCTCAAACCCAACCACGAAGGAGTCAACCACAATAGAGGAACCAAGACTGACGACACCACCAGATAAGGCAGAGAAAGCAGCAGTATCAACATCACAGAACAAGTGGCACGAGACAAATATGGGTGCCAAAAGGACAGCAACCACAGGCTATTGGCAACACTGCAGACAAGAACAGGACAAGGTTTCAAAAGCAGGAGAGTCAGTATCCAAAGTCCCCTTGATCTTCTTCTACAAGTACAAATACTCGACAGATTTGGATCGCCAAGAAGTACCTAACGAATAGACCCACACCCACGCAAATTTGGGTACCCAAACAATGTATTATAGCTCAACCCTCAAGCCATGTAATATATACCCCTCAGAAATCTTTTCATCCTTCAATACCACCAAACCCGATACCACTTTTTGTCGCTCAGTAGAACCACACCACCCACCCAAAGACTCTTAGGAAATGGATACCGAAACGTATCCAGACGTCTTCTTGTACCCCATTATCTAACAATTCTCCCATCCCATTTAAACTCCACCCTTGTAATAATTCACCCTCAACCAAACCTTGTATAAATTAACACACCATAACCCCACATCACTCATAATAAAAGCTCATCAAGAAATGTATGCATAATCTGACCATGTAGGCGTCTAGAGACATGCATTAGCTCTGCAAAAAAAAAATCATTGTGACAATCACTTCACGACACATGGCTACACGGGTTATACATCGGTTATGGAAAGGGATTGCGGTCTCACTTTATTGGGATCATAATTAATTTCCATGCTAATGTGTTAATCTTTTGTAGCAGATTTTCCATTAGCTCGTCAGTCATCATGCAAACTGAAGAAGGACCATCAGAAGCTGGCCCAAGCACACCAATGGCCAATATTGGAGAATTACTCGCGGAATCTTATCCGACGATGCAACCACCAGAGTTTCAAGGTTTTCCAGGACCCATGCCAATCGACGATCCTCCTAGAGGATACACTGAGAAGATTCATCGTAATTCTCACTGGTTTCAAGGCCTAGCAGGACCCCTAGCAGACGCAGATTTCATATTTGAGGCCAATTTGGCATTTGATCTTCGCACATGGGCCAAGTACCAGTTCTTTTCAAGAGAATTTCAAGGACTGCAGAATACACAAGATTTAACGCACGTTTGGGCACGAGCGGGATTTACAGAATACTTTAGTGACCCTCTCCCTAAACCCGATTTTTACAGATCCTTTTACCTAGTAACCACCTTGACAGCTTCAGCGAACAAGGATCTACCTAGCACATTCATGTTACCATCCTTGGTAAATGACCCTCCATTCAAAAGGTTTTATTTGTCTAAAGATTTAATTCGCGCAGCTCTCAAAATACATGGAACGCACACTCCGACGGAGAGAGAACGGCTAGTCCCAGAGCAGATGAAACGTGGTGATGTAACTAAGTGGGAGGACATTTCAGCTATAACCCCTGAGCTCTCCAAGCCATTACGGATATGCATGCAGCATTTTGCTTTCCCAGCTCAGGATCGTTTTACCATGCCCCACAAGAGAATCTGGTTTGGATTATACTTAGCATGTACTGGACCTCAAACGGTTGATCTAGCTAGCTAGATAATTGATCAGCTCTATTTGGCCCAACATAGATGGGAACGAAAGAAAGTCATCAATGGTTGTTGTGCGCTCACGAGAATTATATATATGTGCTTGGCGTATGACTTACCGATTGAGCGTGCCATGACAAGTGAGGAACTGAAAGCATTCAAAGGGACCACTAAGAAGGCTAGAAAGTCTAGCAAAGGCAGAGCCGAAAAGCGGATGAGAGGCACTATCCCGTGCTTACAAGTCCTGGAATCACCCTCACCACAACCATCTCCAGAGCAGTCACCGACAGCAGCCACTCCCACGGTACCACCAATTCGTATACGGCTATCAAGACCAGTTACGCCGGAGGGCACCACCAGTACTGTTGAACCTCAAGCAGCCACTGCTCCAGAACCTACAACCACGACAACAGAACTTCCCACCCCTATTGGTGCGGAAGCTTTCTCTTTTCCAATACCCCATTTAGAAGCACAACAAACAGCACCACTGGATCCAACTTTTGATTTCGAAATGCTCGATGCATTCTTCAATGAGTTCCAGTTTTCAGAAGGACAACTGTTTTCTCAAGAATATGAAAGGCCCAGCGACCCTACCACACCCAGAGATCAGCCACAAGGACAGATTGTATCTAGCTCCGATGACAAAAGAACAGCAACCGATGACGACGAAGGTGATGACGAAGCCAGCCAGGGAACTCAGGAATCCCAAGAGCATGAACAGACAGATGGCCAAGGCCAACAAACAGACACACATGGTGATACAAGTACCCATGAAGATGAAAGTTACGAAGCAGCAGCTTACACACTGGCTATTAAGAAGCTGTATAGAACTATGGAAAAAGTTTGGGCACACAAACAACTGACTGAAAAAGAGAGTCAAGCAATAATAGAACAGGAACTTGTCACAGGCGGATTCGAAGACGCATACATCAAAGGATTCCGCGAGTTAGTCAAATCAGTAGGCTCCAACGAAGCCCTCAGGTACTTGCAAAGAAAGCCACTACCACAGTTTGACCCCCGCCGAGTACGACTACTTTCAAAGCCCGGCGAATACATTCGTGTACCAACAAGAGCACAATCTTCAGAACAAGCCAGGGAGGCACGCCTCGTCCCCGAAAGTTCGTTGGCAGCAGAAACCACCCTTGTAGATTCCCCACCCCGCGCTACAACTGCACATACCTCAGTAGTCACTGAAGTACCGACCACCCCAACCGCTCCTCCATCACCGCCCGTCCATCCGGCCTCCCCTCTTCACCCTCCTTCTCCCCGACTAACATCTTCTATCGCTGGTGGCGTTGCAAAAATCGTCTTTACGACCACTCACCCCACAATTCCTACACCCATTAGACCCAGTCTACCCCCTCACACATCCACCTTTCTCTCCAACCCATTCCTCCATCCAGCTTTTCCATCCTTCCCCACAACTCCAAGACCCATTTTCCCATTCCCACTGCCATTAACCTTCTCTCCAGTCTCACCTCCCCGACCCACTGTAACCCCTATTTCCCCTTTCCACCAAGCTGCTCCAGCCAGCCCACCTGTAAATTACTCCTCAACCTTTGTAAATCCCGTATTTACACCAGCACAAGCACCCACAGTCACACCCATATTCACAGTCACCGCACTGGACACGTCCAATGACATGGACATCTCACCACCCACTGCACCATCACTCACTTCACTCACGGCACAAACATATTTAGGCACCTCACAATTTTCCACAATCACCACAGCATCCACCTTCCCACCCCCATTCCCCGTTCCCTTTGCATCTACACCCACTGCATCTTCATTTAGCACCCCATTAATACTATCACCCACTGTAGATAATGCATTTCGACAGATGTTCATGTGTATGACGCAAGTAAGAGATGAGTTCACATCTCTTGGTGATAATTATCAGCAGCTGTAGAGGACAACCATTGACTTACAGTCGCAACTTAATTTATTGTCTATTGAGAATGCCTCACTGAACAGCCGCTACCAAGAATTACGAGAAGCCTATCATAAATTAGAACTAGAAAGCGAAGACAAGACCAAGGAAGCCACTGCTGACCTGGATAACTTATTAAGCGCCCAAACAGTCCGCAATGCAACGCTAACACGAAACATGGGCTTACTCAGAAGACATCTAGCAGCAGCAAAGGAGGAAAACCAGTGCCTATAGGATCAGAACCGAGAAAACTTAGACCACCAAGACCAACCTTTGAGTCCTAGTCGGTTCAAAGCCATTCCCTCAGACTCAATGAAAATGCTGCTAGAAGATCATGTAAGACTGCTAGATGAATACGATCGCATGAATGAGGAGTTACAGAAACTCAAAGAAGATCATAAATTACTCCAGTTACGAGCACCGGCACACCAAGACATACCAGCACCTGTGGACCCCTCTCTTGACATCTTAGAGGAACTCAACGCATTACAGGCCCAGGTATCAAACCTTGAATCAAGGATTGCAGTATATGAAGCACCACCAAGGCCAGATTCCCCACCTGAGCTTCCAGCTGAGGAAGAAACTGTCACCATCCCGGTGGAGGAAACGTTTGAAGAGGCGTACGAGCCACAACCCATCCCAGGCGGACGCATCACGGCCGAAGGCCAGATGACTTACGAACTCCTGACCCCCTCGTGGATGAAGACTATTGAGGAACTTGGGATAGCGCACTCAGCTAGAGTAGAGGCACAATTACATTCCATGGCGATGATAGAAGAAAGAATTTTACAGTCTTCATTGTTTGCCCATTTGGCCCCGCAACGATACATATCTGGGCATGAGCTACAATATAAACCATATTTTATGTTAATGGCCGAATACGAGTTAGCCATTGAGAAAGAGTCAGGTAAGAAACCATCGCATGCAACTCAATTCGAGGAGGACGATCTACCACTCGATGCGCAGCAAGGAGAGATCTATCAACCAGAGTGGCGCAAAGATTTACTACAAAAATATCCAGAAATGATGAGTACATGGGTAAAGGCACCTTTGCATTTAAAGTACAACCCATGTTGGGGACCAGTACCACGACGCCGCTCCTGGACAGCCTTTGCTATTAAGGTACAAAACAATAAGCAGTGCCAGGACTGGTTGAATTACCCCTATTTTAAGCCACCCATTGAGTTACCAACTGTAGGCTACATGATGGCTACAATTCGCCACTGGCTCCCTAGATTAAAGCATATGGATGATATAGTAGCGCACATGACTGTCAAAATCTTTGACATGATGCAAATGATTTTTAAAGTCTTCCAACGCGTCAAGGCACCTCATGTAAACACCCCGGGCTTTGAGCATGGCAACTTCGATCTGGTATATGATATGAGTACAACGCCGTCGCTACGGGTGTGTTATGCCTGGCACTGCAGAATAAAGTACCTACCGGCGTGCTACAAGCAGACTTTCGAAGAGATGTTCACAACCGGCTTCTGGGAATACCATTCAGAGGTATTCATAAGCGGGCCTACACATTTATTACACTTATTTGCCTGTGAACGAATGGTCTACTCCACACACTATCAGCTCCCGCCACCGGAAGAACCGCAACCCATAGACTGGGAGAAACCCGAGGCCGATCTGGCCCAAGGCATTCGTATCTCCGAGCACACCCTCGCTCAAGACCTCCTACAGAACTATATCCGACAGACCTCACAACAAGGTTCTGTCAGGGACGACAGAAGCGAGAGGGAGGGGGGTGTTGGAAGCAGCCAGAGGCATAGAAGACGCGGAAGCATGTAACGACGGAGCAGTGAGCCAGTGGAATCCTTTTTCAAAGAATCATGTTTTAGAAATACTTTTCAAAAACCTCCAACAGTGATTTTTATCACTATTGTAACATATGTAGCATAGAAAAACCTTTTTCTTAATTTCTCGCTCCATTTTGTGCAAGCCGAGGAGTCCTCGAGCTTGAGGAGCTTAGGTAGAACAAGCTTATCAATTTTTGTTATTTTTAGACACCATTTACCCTTCCAAATAGCATCTAGGACCTAATTTTTAACTATGCCGGTCACTAGATGTGAAACCGGTCAAAACTATTCTAGAAACTATAAAAAGAGCTATAGAGCTCATTTTTGAGGTGGGATAGGGTTAGCTTGTTTGAGGTTAGAGTTCTTTTGAGCTTGTAATAGTGTTCTTGAGCAATAGAGTGGATTTCTCACCTTCCATTGTGTCTTGCTTGTCTCTTCGTAGTGTGTGTGTATGTGTGTGTGCATCTTTGTGCTTCTCACCTTCACTCTCACTTCATCTCACATTCACGATCTTCATATCACTCCTATCTCTTCCGCGGATTGACAATTAAGGAGGTGAAGCTTCTTAACGTGGTACTTACCATTGTGCTAGAGCAACAATTGTCAACTTAAGCTTCATATTTTCAAAATCCAAAATTACTTTACCTTGCCTGAGCCATGGTTGTCCCAAAATCAATTTCTCAGTCATCATATGATCAGGCCATTCTTCAGAATCTATTTTCATATATTCTTCATTGAACTTAACTTTAATAGATGGTGAAGACAAGCTTTGTCTAATCTATCCTTCTAGTGTTTTGATAAATGTTTTACTCTCAGTCCTTCTATGAATAGAGATACTTGTCTTGCCATGGATGGTACCTCCTCTCTTGGACATCTATCAATGTATTGTTTGAATCTCCTAGCTGCCTCTCTGACATTTTCATCTTTTTGTTGTTTAAAACCATGTATTAGGGTAGCTGTACTATGTTTTATTCCAGTTTTTGAAAATTCCCCTATGAAGGCTTCAAGGAAGGATTCAATATCTGGATACATTTCCTTTCTCAATGGAATGAACCAAGATAGTGCAGGTCCAATTAGGGTTAGACCAAATGCTTCAAATTGTACTTCGTAATCCTCTACTTCCTCTGCCCTAATTAATTGTCTGAATTCTGCAGCATGGGCATGAGGATCAGAATATCCTTCATATTGGTTCTTCATGCATTTTGCTACTTGATATGGCCTAAGCATTCTTCCCTGATTTTGCCACTGATGTCTCCTTCTAATTGGAAAATCATTAATTCCTTCTGCTTCTCTTTCAAAAGGATTTGGGGAAGTGTGTACCCTCCTACCTTGTTGTTGTTCAATATTAATGTGAGTTTCATTTGGTCTTGGCAAATCTGGTTGCCCTAGGTTTTTTTCCCAAGGTCTCTTGTCTGCACACTGCCCTAAATCATTAGAGTTTTCTGGATCCTGTGAAAATATGTATACACATCCCTGTCTATCCTCATATCTTCCATCCTTAAATTGTGCTACTCGTGTTATATTTAAGGGAACTTCTAAGTTTCTCATCCTAATGAGAAACTTATGCATACCATCTTGATACACATAGGTTCCAAACCTATTTGTATACATATACTTTAGAATATTTCTATAATCACTAGTTTCAGAAGGTTCATTGGTTTCATTTAGGTTTTCCATGTTATTTTCCTATCCTCAATCTTTTTCTTGTAAATTTCTTGTCACTGGCTCTATCTCCTTTCTTTTTAATTATTGTTATCATGTGTGAACAATTTATTATCAGATCTCAAAATTCATCCAACTAATTCACGATTTGTGCAGAGAATCATGTTTGCCACCGATCCTGTTGAATAGAATCGTCTTTTCTACAATCTTGAGAAGATTCTAGATTTTCTCACGATTCTGTGAAAGAGAATATCTTTTTCACGGATTTCTGAGAATAGACTCATACTTTCTCATTGATCTATGAATACAATCTTTTTTTATTTCATGTATTTTGTGAAGACAATCATGATTTCCTATGATTCTGTGAAGGGAGTCGTGTTTGGCACGATTGTTGTGAATAGATAGACTTGTGATTTCCACAAATTCTATGGATTAGAAATCATGTTTTTCACAATTCTATGGATAGAATCGTGTCTTTTTTACGATTCTGTGAATAGAATCGTGTTTGTTCACGATTATTTGGATAGAATCGTGTTTTCACGGATTCTGTTGGATAGAATCGTGTTTTTTCCACGATTTTGTGGATAGAATCGTGTTTTTCACGATTTTGTGAAGGACAATCGTGAATTTTTTCACGATCCTGTGAAGGAAGTCGTGTCTTTCACGATTTTGTGAAGTGAAGTCCTGATTTTCACGATCCTTATGAATAGAGGTCGTGATCTTTCACGATTCTGTGAATAGAATCGTGTTTTTCACGATTTGTTCCCAGACCAATCGTGATTGTTCACAATCGGTATATAAACACGATTTTCTTATGAAAATCGTTTATTCGGGGACATCACAATTTTGTGAGTTGATTAGAGACTCACGATTTGTGTTTGAATTACAGAATCGCGATTCTGTCAAAATTTTTGTCAATTTTTGGTTTTTTGTTTTTCCTGATATTTTTTTTACTCTTAAATGGAAGCACTGTTGACATGCAATAAAGGACTTTTGTCAAAACAACTAAATTTTCCACCAAGCATTCAAAAAATTAGAAAGTCGCGATTCCGTGGTTTTTTAACAATTTTTTGTGTTTTTTGTGCTTTTATCAAATGTTAACTTGAAATATGCAAAAACTTGTTGTAAGAAAATTTACCTTGCTGCCTGATCAAGAAAGTCCAAAACTTTTGTATTTGCAGAAGATCGCTGTAACTGTCAACTCCTCTCACTCTCTCTTTCACTCAAATGAACATTTTTTCTGAGATTTTTCAGGCTTTTATAGTCTGTCAAACAACTCGCGATTGCTGTGTGTAGTTTTACAAAATTTTAAACTTTTCACTGTATGGATTCTTGTCCCTTAACAATTTTGTGGTTTTGATTCACAAATCTTATTCCTTTCCAACCAAATTTGCTCTCTTTATCCTACTGATGGAATCGCGGATTTCATGCCTCAGTACCAATAGTGCAATAATCAAATTCTTATCTTACTGAAAATTGCGATCCTGTGAGAGAATCGTGTTTTTCTCTGAACTTCCGCTTTGCATTTTTGACTTTCTTCACTGTCCTCTTCAAGTTCTTTACACCCAATCATGATCTTTTGTTTTATGATTGGTTACACTCTTTTATACTTGCAATCTAATCAGTTTTGAAGTAGAGCTTTCCAAGAAAATATGTGCTAAGAAGTACAATTATCAATTCATGCAAAGATAAACTCAAACACTTTCCTTTTTTCAAGATGTAAATAAATCTTCTCTCAAGATTATTGTTTTGCCTTGGCTAAACAAATAGATCTATCAATTTGCACATAGCTACTTTACTTGAATTTCCTTATTGCAATCATGTCATCTTTTCCAAGATTAACAAATTTGCTTGGTACTTGGTCAAAAAGCACTCTACAAATGCAAAGATAGTCACATTTTACCTTCCCTTCAACAATCTTGATTCAATTTTTTTCACACACCTGCACTTTACTCTTAAAAAGGTATGAGCAACTATCAATTTGCAAGAATTTCACAACTTCTTTATCCAAAAAGGTTAACTCATGCTTTCTTTTCCCAAAAGACAAGCAAAGAAACCTACCTTTTCATTGTTTCTTTCTTGATTATAGAGTAGTACCTTTTCAATGTGTTCAAATACCATCAACAATGGAAGATCCAGCAAGGTCCAAACTTCAATGAAGCTTTTTCTTTGTTCCCCGACAACGGCGCCAAAAAATGTTTGTTGTTACCCTTTGGAGTTGTCCTCTCCAATCATTTTAGCATAAACGATCAATTACACATCTTTAAATTGTCAATCCGGGAAGTATACAAAGACCAGAGCCCCTTCTAGTTAATGGAATCCAAGAATAAGAGTTAAATGACTGTTTCTCTGAGAAATTATGAAGAAGGAGAGGAATATCTAGGGTTTTGATTATCTTGAGCTATACAACAACATTTTCAATGATATTTGTGCCTAACGTGTGCCATTTCCACAGTAGATCACAATTACGAAGTCAAATTTCAAAAATAGTACCTGTATCACACAGACGATACAATCGTGATTCTGTGAAAACTGAGAATTTCCATGTCCATCTTTGTTCTTCTACACTTTCTCACTCAATACACTAAGAATCACCTCTCTTCACACACATTACTCAGAAATACACAATTGAAGCTCACAAATTCCATGGATCACACAAAGAATAGAGTCAACAAATCAAAAGAAACTACATGAAAGGAGAAAACACAATTTTCTGCAAGAGAGCTCTTCACATTACTTGGATAGCAAAAACATTACAACCAACCCTCTCAAAATAGAGGAAATTATCTTTTATACATTTTCAAGTTTCCTTTTTCACACTTGAATTTTGGTCCTTTTCCCTTCTAATCTAAAAATATGCTATCAAAGAGCTTCCAAAAATTCTAGAAAAAATATATATGATTCTAATTTACATGAGGAAGAGTCTTCCTCATTTTTACATCATTTGTATAGATATTTCTACAAGTTTTTGACATTTTTGAAATAATTTCCCTTCAAAAAATGCTTCTTCTAACAGCCAATCATGCTATATCTTCGTCCTTGGAGAGAGTCATTTCATCTGGTTGCATAGTAGCCACAACAGGATCTTGTTCCATTTTTGAAAGTGCCTCCAGAATATCTATTAATTCCTACCGACTAAATATCATGATTGGCTTCCAAAAATTTCAATTCCTCATCCTCCTCTAATCCACCAATCATATGGGGAGGTTTTGCAATAGATGGTATCTATGCCTTCAAGTATTGTTGTTGATCCTCCAGTGCAATAGAGTATTTCTTCTGCCCTCAGCAAAAAGTGAGTCTTTGAGATCCCTATTCTTGTTGCACTTTCGCATGTTTGAGCCAAGGGCTTCCCAACAAAAGATTCTAATCATTATTTTTATGAATTAATTCTATGATCATAAAATTCAGATTGGAAAGAATGTTCTGAATCTTAATTGTGATATCCTTAATGAAACCAATAGGCAGGAATCTAGACTAGTCCACCATTCGAATATAAAATGGGACAGGTTGTATTTTGGTCCAACAAGTTGTTGATAGATTGGCATAGTGGAAATATTAACCCCAGATCCTCCATCAATCAATTCCTTAGAAATCTAGGTGTTTTTAAACCATACTGAAGTAAGTCGAACTGCATAATCCAGTAATTCTTCTTCCCCAGTTTCCACCATATTTACTTGAGCTTGTTTGGATACCTGCTCTACTGAATCAGGATGATGCACCATTTTCATTAATGTATCTCAAAAGGTGGAAACTAAATTCAATAAATCTTGCAACACTAATTGGATCATTGACTTACAAAATGTCTGCTAGGGGTCTATACCACTTGTCATTTCCCCTTGGTTTTGGTCTACTTCAGTAGAGGTTGCTTCAAGAGGCCAATCCGAATTAAAATGTAAGTCTGTACCAGTATTCTTCACTGATTCATATCTATTTAATGTATCGTGACCCTGCCTATTGGTACTTGGATCAAAAAAATATCATTGACTCTTCCTTGGCCCATCTTACAGCTTGATTGTATACTTTATGATGTGCAGTCACTTCAGGGATTATAGTAGAATCAATGACATTAGAAACTTTCCTCGACCTAGTGACTATCATTGCTATAAGTTCTTCAAAGTAAGTGTTAAACATATTAGTTATTGGAGCTTTTAATCTTGGCTCCTTCTTCCATTGATCATAATCTTGAGCATCAGGGAAATCTACACAAATATGACCAAATTTGAGATAGAAGTGACACCACATACCTTTGACCTCCTTGGGGTATTCTTCATCTTCTCTCTGATAACGATTAAAAGGTTGACAACCTCGGCCATATCCTGAATAGTTTGGCCTATCTTGTCCTCAATTACCTGGAAAATTCGATTCTAGTGTAACTCACGAACTACTAGAATCATTTACCTGCACATTGTGCACCGTAGGATTAGAGTACAATTGACCATTTGCTTGAGGTTCTGGCTACATACGATTCATTGAGACTATTTGATTCCTATTGTTATATCTACATTGATCCATGTTGTGGTTCATCATGTTACATATTGCATATTACATTTCATTTAAGGCACAACCTGATGCTACATGCCCTAGATTTTTGCACTTAGTACAAAACATTTGGCTATACGGCTCAATTATAGACAAGGGATTTGGATTTACTATATTTATGACATCAAAACAGCACTACCAAGCCGGATTTGTGGCTTTGAGATTGCGTTCCAATTGCTCCATTGCATCAATAATCTAGTCTAAGGATCCAGTGCCATCTAATGCAAATAATTTTTTTTTCTTTCAATATTGAGTTCAATCCGTCCATAAACCAACCTCTTACTACATCTTCATGAGGTCTCTCCTGTTCCAAAATTTGCTGCAAGGTGCTCCTGAACATTGATGCATAGTCCACCACCGTCTGGTTGGGTTGTTGCACCATATAATATAGAGTAATAAATAATTTCCTAATTGCCTTTGCTTTCTAGAATCTTCTTAGAAATGCATTCTTGATAGCATCATATGTGGCAAAATGATTAGGAGCAAATTTCGTTAACCATCTTACCACCTCTCCTCCCAAAGTGGCTTGAAAAACTTGACATTTTTGTGCATCATCTAGATTTTCTTCCAATAATTCACACTGTGTATCAAAGAGTTTGACATGTACATCTCGGTCATCATCAGTTCTTCCACTGAATCTGCTAAATTGCATTCCACTGATTTGTTGTATAGAAGCTGACATAGTGAATGGAACCTGCATAGCTTCCACTCATCATCTGTAGGTACCAATGAAATTCCTTCTTCCTCTATCATTACTATGTGTGAAAACTCTGTATCATTTCTTTCACCAAATTGCCTTTGTAACACAGTCTACTCTTCCATGAGTTGCTCTATCCAAACAAAATCAAGCTCAATGTCAAAATTGAATCCCATAGTGTTCCTTCTAATTCCCCGTCTCCTTCTTCCTTAGCTTGTTGTCCTTCTGGTTTGTCCATTTGCAACTTCGTCACTTTGAAGGCTGCTTGTACCTCTAGTAGTTGATGCAACAGTGGATATGATACCACACCCCATTCCACCAAATATCTTAATTGCACCGATATACGATCACTAATTAAATTTTCACCTCCGTATTCAGACCTCCGTGTTGTCTTCATATCCTTAACTACCTACATATCTAAATATTTTGAAAAACACTTACCCAATCGTGTTGCCATACTCTCTCTCCATCGAAATCAATGTCGTTAACAGTATCACTACTCCATCTTTTGAAAATTTAACCACATCCACCCGTACATTGCTACTCTACACCATCCCAGCATGGTTGCCAAATGTTTGGCTACTCTCAAATCCGTATGATTACTTGTGCAAATAATAATAAGTTCGGGGAATGGAGATTACCAGATAATTCTAGTGTGTTTCTATTTCCATACACAATACAATCTTAACACTCAATACCACTTAATACAATAAACAAACTTATATAGATTTAACAACAGTACATGGATATGACATCAAAAGTAATCTTTGTATATTATTCTGCTTAGAATACAAATTCTCTCTATACAGAGCTCCGACTTCCCATTTGTTTCGCTTTGTTCCTCTCATTTGATCTCTCTCTATGGGATTCCAATATTCATATAAATCAAACGTTCCCATTACATGGTATGTCTATTGAATTCGTCAACAAATCAAACAATGAAATAGATGCCAAGGGTGTAATGCGAGTCATACACTCACACACTACATGAAACTTCAAATAACACAAAATGCAAGAACAAGTGATGATTGGTTGGAAGAACAATTCAACAAACATTTCAGAAGTGGGCCTATATGCCCTCAAAAAACAACACTATATTAAGAAATGCAGGTGAAACACTTGCCAAATACACACATCAAGGTAGCCCACTGTTGGCAGCAGCCAGAGGCATAGAAGACGCGGAAGCATGTAAAGATAGAGCAGGGATTCAGTCGGATCTTTTTTCAAAAGAATCATGTTTTAAAATACTTTTCAAAAACCTCCAACAGTGATTTTTATCACTATTGTAACATATGTAACATAGAAAACCCCTTTTCTTAATTCATAGCTCCATTTTGTGCAAGCCGAGGAGTCCTCGAGCTTGAAGAGCTTAGGTAGAATGAGCGTATCAATTTTGGTTATTTTTAGACACCGTTTACCCTCTCAAATAGCGCATAGGACCTATTTTTTAACTATGCCGGTCACTAGATGTGAAACCGGTCAAAACTAGTCTAGAAACTATAAAAAGAGCTAGAGAACTCATTTTTGAGGTTAGCTTGTTTGAGTAGAGAAGAGCTTAGAGCTATTTTGAGCTTGTAAGAGTGTTCTTGAGTAATAGAGTTGATTTCTCACCTTCCATTGTGTCTTGCTTGTCTCTTTGTAGTGTGTGTGTATGTGTGTGTGCATCTCTATGCTTCTCACCTTCACTCTCACTTCATCTCACATTCACGATCTTCATATCACTCCTATCTCTTCCGCGGATTGACATTAAGGAGGTGGAGCTTCTTAACATGGTTCTCACCATTGTGCTAGAGCAACACCAAATTTGGCGTCGTTGCCGGGGATCGGGTCTAGGACGTATGTGTGATGGTAAGAGTATAGCAAGAAGTGGCGTTGGAAGGTAATTTCAGTTTTTGTTGTTGTTTTTAGTTAGTTTTTAGTGTTTTTCACCTCCCCAAAACTCCATCTTCATCACCGCATCATCATCTCCAACTCCAAAAAAATCAGAAAATTCACCATATCCACCCATTCTCCTCATTTCCCCTCATTTGTGCAAGTGCAAGAGAGAGAGAGAGCTTTTGTGCTTGTGTGTACCTGTGTGTTTTTGAGTTTTCTTGCAGGTACAGAGCTCCAGTGCATCAAGAAAGCTTGGAAAAGGTAAAAATTCACTTTTTGTCAGAAATCTACCGAGTGTGTCAGACCATCGCGATGGTCTGCCAAGTTCGGTAATTTTGGTAAGCAACCACACCACGAGGTAGGCGACACAAGCGTATGCACGAATCCACAGATGCATCTCAAAAATTTGCATTTTGGTGGACCATCGCGACGGTCTCAGACCATCGCGATTGGGTAACGCCATCGTGACGGCTCGGTCGGACCATTGCGACGGTCTCACGCCATCATGACGGTTCACTTGAACCATCGCGATTGTCCTTGACCATCGCGACGATCCCGTCGACCCCATGCCATCGCGATTGGCCCATGCCATCGCCTCGATAGTGCCATGTCGCAAGCTAGACCATCGCGATTGCTCACTAGCCATGTCATCGCGACGAGACCCATACACCATCGCGACAACTCAAAATTTGGACCATCGCGATTGGCTCACACCATCGCATCGGTGACCATCGCGATGGTTCATTTCGGACCATCGCGACGGGTCACGTTGATCGTTGACTGACGCCATCGCGATTGTTCACTCAGTCGGACCATCGCGACACCTCACCCCGACCATCGCGATTGCTCACATTTAGACCATCGCGACCGTGCACTTCAGACCATCGCGACGGTTCGCGCACACGCCATCGCGACGGTTTGCTTGGACCATCGCGACGGTCCCAGACCATCACGATCATCTCAGACCATCGCGATTGCTCACCCCAAACGCAAATTTTAGGGTTTCAATTTTTGGCCAATTTTGGGGCTATTTTTGGGAAATTTTTGGGTGATTAGACTCATAGGAGACCCCTTAGCTCATATTTGGAGAAAAACCTGTTTGTGAGTTTTTACCCCCGAGGGCCTGAACGCTCATATCTTTCTCATCCGAAGTCCGTTTTTGGAGCTTAATAGCTCGTTAGAGAGCCCTTGATGAGTACTATGTGAGCTAAACTGTTTTTTTTCATAAAGAATACGTTGATTTTTAGATAAGCTAATTTGAGGTTGACCATCTGTGGGACTAGGAAAGAAAGGGGGCCTTGGGAAGAAAATTTTTGCCAAAAGTTAAGGGACTTAAAAGTGTATAAACTCAAGTGCTTGATCATCCATTTGTGATATTGGTCTAATATTGGATTTTTCCAGGTCTAGCAAGGGCAATCAAGGGCAAACAAAGCAAGCCAAAGCAAGGTAGAGAAGGGCATAAAGCTTGGGAAGCGCGGCTTCTTGGGCATCAGAGCAACCAGAGAAGCTGACTCAAGGTTGGAAGATTACTCAACCCCCTCAGTCAATTCTTAGCTTAGGATAAACGTTAGCATTGTGGATTCAAGATGATAGGAACGCCTCAAGTTCAAGAGACTAAATTTATCAAGTCTAAGACTAAAGATAAGGGTGTGTGATATGAAAACCTAAAGGAAAGAACATAAGTCTGACGGAACGAGAACTCAAAGTAGCACAGAAAGTCGAATTCCTGACGCATACATCAAGACAAGAATCTAAAGAAATTTAAAAAGAATCAAGAAAGTAATAACAAAGAATCATTGACGATCTGAGCGTGTAAGGAAGAAAATTAATGAACCTTAGATTGGGCAAACATATAGGTAAGTCAGACCGACGAAGCCTTGGATCATCAGAAGCAAGTGTAGGCACTACTGCTCGATCGTGGGCTCAGCAATTGAATAGTAATTACCCCTACGAGAACTCAGACACGAGTGAATCAGAAATGGCATTTAGCACAGATAGACCAGAAGGAGGGTCAAATGTAGCATACTTAGAAAGACCTGAAGGACCCTATAGGACTCAATTGGAGTTTCTGCGAACCAACCGATTAGGTGCCCGCATCTATGAGGATGGCTTGAGAAGACAAGTGGTGCAAATGCACAACTCCGATCAACCCATTGGATTGGAACGTCCAGTGGTAAAATTCAAAAGAGACGCGTACATAGATAAGGAAGGAACGATGTATATCTTAAGTACGCAGCCAAACAACACCAATGAGTTTGGCGTAATTCAGTGGGAAACAGAAGCAAAATCTCAAGGAAAAGAACCATTAGAAGAGCCTAGAACACCCAGAGGGAAATCTGTACTGACACGAGTACTAGTTCCAGAATGGACCCCTCAGGACAATAGAAGCATAGAGTTGTTTGTAAATAAAGAAACAGACGAAGCATTTTGGAGGTACAGAACAGAACAACCTAGTGAGGTAGGCTCCATCATAATCTACAAATTTAAGGACCCGGATACACCTGGAAAGGTTGTATACCTGGATGAGACTTCAGAAAGAGTCTTTGTGGTGCCAGACCACGCTAGAAACACGTACACATGGAGAGGTGAATTAGTATTCCCTCCATCTCGAACAAATGTAAATGCGAGCCACCAAGGGGCAAGAACATCCACAGCCCATGGTAATCAAAGAGAAAAGAACAAAGAGAGACCCGAAGTAAGCTTCAATCACCCCATAGGGAGAGATAGAACAACCACGGACACTAATAGAGCGGATAGACAAAGGGATCATGGAATACCAGGTGGTAGAGATGATTTTCCTCTACCTAGACCACGTGAACACGCAAGAATATTGAGACCCACTCAATTAGTAAAATCAATGAAAAATTATTTTGATGGGATAGGAGATCCCTATGACCATGTCGCAGAATTCAAGCAAGTACTAAGAGCAAAACAAGTCGAAGACGTTCACGCAATACAATGCATTTGGACTAACGTTAAAGAATACCGCTTTAACTTGGTTCCAACCATTGCAACAAAGGCAATTTAGAGACATCCATCACTTTTTAGAGTCATTCATCATTGAACTCTCTAAAAGTGGGATTAGACATGACACGTCTTCGCTGATTCATAGCTTCAAACAAACCCCTCAAGAAACAGTTAGACTCGTAGGACATAGGTTTAGACAATATGTTGAAAGATGTCCAATGCACGAGCTACCGTCACAAGCCAAACAAGTGTCATTGTTTCTAGATGGCTTGTTGAGCTCTAAACTACGCTCCTATGTGTACTTAAAAGAACCCAGAACGCTAGAGCAGTGTGTAAGAATATGTATAGACATTGAGGACAACTTAGGAGATGAGTTGGAACTCTCAAAAGTCTACAAAGACTCGGATTGTTCTTCTCTAGCATCCACAAAATTTTCTAGCTCAATAGAAGACCTAGCAGAAAAAGTGGCCCAGGAACTAGGAGTTTCTAGTAAACAGATGCCTAAGTTAACAACTAATGTACGTTGTTGCACTTGTGGTGGAAATCATTTGGCGAATGGGTGTCCCAATGCAACACAAACACAAGCCAACCCTAGTGGCCAATACTGTACAATTGAGAGAAGATACACAAATCACACGGCTCAGGACTGCCCATATAACAAACAGGCAGTGAGACAAAACTACCCGCAAGCATACGCACAGCCAGGTAGGTATCAAGGCCAATACAATGCTCAGCCTTATTACTATAGGCCTCCTCAGAACTACCCATACTAGGCTCAACAAAGACCTCAACCTGTCTTAGCTCAGCAGCCACCCCCACCATCGAATGTCATCTCTATGAAATACGCTGCTGCAGAAGAGAACCTAAGTAGGGCCTTAGTGCCTTCTTCACCTTTGATCACAGAGGGTGACCCGAACTCAAACATTTTTGACTCTACTCATGTAGATAGTCCACCCGCTTATTACACAGAGTCACCAGAACACGTGGAGACATATCATTATGATAGTCCACCAGTGGAACCTAGTTGGGAGCCAGACTATGCTAATGTGATGTACACAAACCCAAATCCACGGCCCCAATTGAGACAGCAAAGACCACAGGGCCCTAGAGGACCATGCTTTAGGTGCCAAGGAGATCATTTCATAAAGGATTGTTCACATCCTCCAATAGCAGGACAATCACAGTACTATAACATCCAAGGCTTTTGTGCCGATTGTGGTAAAGAGCACATAATCAAAGATTGTCCTAAGAACCCAGTTAACGCTTCAAATGTGACACCGATCAACGTGATAGGTATTGTAAACAACACAGATGGATCTAACCCTACATACGTGCCTATCCAAGCTATAACAAGAGCCCAGGTGCTCTTACAAAACCAACAGCTTAATCAGGAGAAAGTAGCCGGAAGTAGTGAAGTTGCAGAATCTAGTAGTAAAAAAATGAAATCTTGGAAAAAGATTCCAGAGAAAGAATTAAGAGAAAATGGAGTAAAATGATAATCGAGTTCGAAGGAAGTCTCAAGGAATCTAGAGCCAAAATTCTAGAATTGACTTCACAGGAGTTGAATCAAGAGAACCCAGCTCAGAAATCAGGATCAATTTTAGCGGAACCCATACCTGAAAACCTAGACATGATGTTTCACGCGTATCAAGCCAGAATAAAGGAAGGACCTCAAGTAGCTGAAATGAGTAAAAACTACCCTCGTGCTGATCTAGAAATTGAGAGAACTAAACTTTGCATGAAGATGGTAGAATTAGCACAAGCTTTGTTCGAAGCCTCTAGATATCTTAATTGGAATAACATGGCAAAACCGGAATTACACTTTCAAGGACTAACGGAGAGGCTAGAATACTTGATAGAAAGCAAAGAGAAAAAGGATCATCATAGGAATCTTAGTGTCCCAGAGACATAGGAAAAGAATGCACCATCCCTGTCTCAAGTACCCAATACAGAAAGTCAAGACAACCTGTCTTCCATACATAGGTACTCACATGAATTTTTGAGAGAAATCCAAGAAGAGAAATGGAGAAAAGAACAAGGAACCCATCCTCCTATTCAAGAAATAGATGACTTGCAGGAACAATTTCCACAAGATATCCCCTCTATTTACGATGATGTAGAGGAAAAGCAACGGAGTGAACATACAGGTTTTGAATCTAATTCTTTACAAGAATTACCTCAGTTCACAGGACCTTGGGAAGCTTAGTCTATTAGTATGAGAGCACCCACGATAATAGTGAGGAATGAAGAATCAGTAATCCCTAGAAACACGAAAGTGATAAAAAACACCAAAGTTCAATGTAATCTCACTCTAGAGGAATTGTTAAAGGTAAAACCAGAATTGTGGAAACATGTAGCAAATCAATTCCCTGAGCTTGCTACAACTTCCTCACAGATAGGATCACATAAGAGGGTAACGGAGATACCCGTAGAAAAGATTGGAGATGTAAGTGAAGGAGAGGAAGGTAACACGTATCTTCCAATAACTTATCAGGGCTACACCACGAAAGCCATCTTAGATTCAGGCGCCGGAGTAGCCATCGCTACCACCGCTTTATGGAAATGTTGGGGTAAGCCAGCACTCAGACCTACCAGGATGAAGCTACAAATGGCTGATGGACACATAGAAAAACCATTAGGCTTACTAGAAGGCATATCTCTCACCACTTGTGGTGTGGAGTTTGAGCATACCTTTGCCATTTGTGATTTTAGTAAAAATCACGCCTATGAGATGATATTGGGACGACCATTCATGCGTCAATTGCAAATTGTACAAGATTGGAAACTAATTCTTTGTACTTGCAACATTTAGGAGTGACTACTAAAGTCAATCTTAAAGACTATTCACATCCAGATGTACCCCCAATACAATGGAATACCATCCATAAGACACCAGTAGAAACAGAATCAGTACACTCTTTAGAGTCAGACCCCTCATGGTTGCACAAGGACACTCACTTATGGATGTGTAAAGTAGCAAAACAAGAGGAAGAAAGGTTAGAAGCAAGGACCTTAGGTGCAGAACAACATCCACGAACCCTTCAAGACCCAGCTTACGCACCAGTAGTATTTCCAGATGAAGAATTCGAACCCCATGGTTGGGCAGAAATCCTAGCAACCATGGATGTAGCCATCAATGAGGAACAATGGACACCCCACTGTGACGAGGATGGCTATGACATATCAGTTTTCACGATAGAGCCAATCATGAGTGATTCAATTTTAGAAGAATGTGAACCTAGCACTAATGCAATTGAGGATGCAAGTGATTTTGATTTAGAATCAATTATCATGGACCCACCCTTTGCATCAGAAGAAGAATATTTTTTCGAAGTAGAAACTCATCCTCAGAACCACGAAGAAATCATGAATGATGTGAGAATGGCCACTCAGGTGACTAGAAAGAGTGAAGGCAAGAAAAGAAAGAAGAAAGAAACCATGTCAGAAGAAGAAGAATCCTTATTTGAAGTACCCGAGAACTTCAAGAAATATGAAATAGAAGACAGACGGTACGAATGCCGAATAGAAAAGCTGACATTGGAGAAGCATATGATAATCGAGAGAAAACCAAGAAAATAATAGTAGCCATAGAAGGAGAAGAAGAGAAGTGTACATACATAGGGCATGATTTGACGAAGGAAGAAGAAGAAGAATTAGTTGCCCTATTGCGCGAATATAGAGATGTGTTCGCTTGGAGTTACAAAGACCTGAAAGGAGTAGATCCAGACGTATGTTCCCATAGAATTCCTATGACTCCAGATGCAAAACCCACGAAACAGAAACCATAGACGTACAATGATAACTACGCTGTGAAGATTAAAGAGGAGATAGATCGCTTGATAGAAGCAGGATTCATTTACGAAATTGAGCATACCGAATGGATATCCCCCATTGTGGTAGTGCCCAAGAAAAATGGGAAATTGTGTGTGTGTATTAACCTTAAAAAAGTTAATGCCACCACAATTAGAGATAGTTATCCTCTTCCTATCACAGAACACTTATTGGAAAGAGTTGCGGGCAAGGAATTTTACAGCTTTCTTGATGGTTTCTCAAGCTATAATCAAGTAGCCATTGCTCCAGAAGATCAACACAAGACGGCTTTTGCCACATAATGGGGCATATTTGCATTTCGTGTGATGCCATTTGGCTTAACAAATGCACCCGCCACTTTCCAGCGACTCATGTGTCATGTTTTCAAGGAATTCTTATGCAAGAACTTGGAAGTTTATGTTGATGACTTATGTGCTCATTCGAATATAAGATAGACACATATCCTTGAGTTAAGACAAATATTTGACAAATGTCGAGAATATCAGGTTTGTTTGAACCCAGAAAAATGTGTTTTCATGGTCAGACAAGACAAAATTTTAGGACACATTGTGTCAAAGAATGGAATTTCTACAGATGAAGAAAAGGTGAAAGTAATTGCAGAATTACGTAGACCAACAAACGTGAAAGAGGTACAGGCATTTATGGGCCATTGCGGTTATTATAGGAGATTCATACACATGTATGCAATCATAGCCAAGCCATTGGACTCTCTTTTGACTCATTTTGAATGGACAGATGAATGTGAGAATTCATTCAACGAACTTAAACGACGTTTGTGCTCAGCACCTATATTGACTACCCCATATTGGAGTAAGCCATTCCATGTGCATGTGGATGCATCCAATTACACCATAGGATGTGTGTTAGCACAACCCACGAGTGAAGGAAATATAGAACTTCCCATAGCTTACGCGAGCAGACAGTTGAACGCAGCAGAAAGAAATTACACCACTACGCAACGAGAAGGATTAGGGATGATCTACGCAGTAAAGAAGTTCAGGCACTACTTGTTGGCCAACAAATGCAAGTTCTTTACAGATCATCAAGCCCTATTGTATTTAGTCAACAAGCCATGTAACACAGGACGATTAATACGTTGGTTTCTATTACTCATGGAGTACGATTTTGAAGTTGTAGTCAGGAAAGGAAAGACACATCTCAGAGCTGACCACCTTTCAAGATTAACCTCAGGAGAAGCTCCTCAAGGGATAGCGGATGAATTACCAGATGCATACTTGTTTAACCTTGAGATAGCACCACAATGGGCTAAGCCTATTGTCCCTATTCTCACGTATGGACCCAAGAATCCTAGTATAAGGATCAAGGAAGGAGAGATTACCAAGTCTCAGAGATACCAAATCATAGCAGGAAGCATATATAAACAGGATAATCAAAAGATTCTTGCTTGTTGTGTAGATGAATCAGAAAATGCGAGCAGACAATTGAACGCAGCGGAAAGAAATTACACCACGACGGAACGAGAAGGATTAGGGATGATCTACGCAGTAAAGAAGTTTAGGCACTACTTGTTGGCCAACAGATTCAAGTTCTTTACAGATCATCAAGCCCTATTGTACTTATTCAACAAACCATGTAACACAGGACGATTGATACGTTGGTTTCTATTACTCATGGAGTATGATTTTGAAGTCGTAGTCAGGAAAGGAAAGACACATCTTAGAGCTGACCACCTTTCAAGATTAACCTCAGGAGAAGCTCCTCAAGGAATAGCGGATGATCTACCAGATGCGTACTTGTTTAATCTTGAGATAGCACCAGAATGGGCTAAGCCTATAGTCCCCATTCTCACATTTGGACCCAAGAATCCTAGGATAAAGATCAAAGAAGGAGAGATTACCAAGTCTCAGAGATACCAAATAATGGCAGGAAGCATATATAAACAGGATAATCAAAAGATTCTTGCTTGTTGTGTAGATGAACCAGAACATGCGAATTGGTTGCAATTAGCACACGTAGGTGCACTAAAGCAACATCATTCAAAACATCGAACATTACAGACTCTGCATAGATTAGGAGTATATTGGCCTACGATGGAAGCAGATGTCTACAAGTTGTGTAAGGAATGCCATGTTTGTTGTGAAAGACCCCCAGTAGAGTATGCTACATTGTATCATGTGTCTCTCACACCAGACTATTCATTTGTCCATTCGAAATTGGTTAAAAGAGAGTAGAAAGGCTTGGCTATGATTGCATACATGTGTATGAATCTCCTATAATAACCGCAATGGCCCATAAATGCCTGTACCTCTTTCACATTAGTCGGTCTAGGTAATTCTGCAATTACCTTCACCTTTTCTTCATCCGTAGAGATTCCATTTTTTGACACAATGTGTCCTAGAATTTTGCCTTGTCTGACCATGAAAACGCATTTTTCTGGGTTCAAACAAACCTGATATTCTCGACATTTGTCAAATATTTGCCTTAACTCTGGGATATGTGTCTGTCTTACATTTGAATGAGCACATATGTCGTCGACATAAACTTCCAAACTCTTGCGTAAGAATTCCTTGAAAACATGACACATGAGTCGCTGGAAAGTGGCGGGTGCATTTGTTAAGCCAAATGGCATCACACGAAATGCAAATATGCCCCATTCAGTGGCAAAAGCCGTCTTGTGTTGATCTTCTAGAGCAATGGCTACTTGATTATAGCCTGAAAATCCATCAAGAAAGCTGTAAACTTCCTTGCCCGCAACTCTTTCCAATAGATGTTCCGTGATAGGAAGAGGATAACTATCTCTAATCGTTGCGGCATTAACTTTTTTAAGGTTGATACACACACGCAATTTTCCATTCTTCTTGGGCACAACCACAATGGGGGATACCCATTCGGTATGCTCAATTTCGTAAATGAATCCTGCTTCTATCAGGCGATCTATCTCCTCTTTAATCTTCGCAGCGTAGTTATCATTGTACGTGTAAGGTTTCTGTTTTGTCGGTTTTGCATCTGGAGTCATAGGGATTCTATGAGAACATATATCTGGGTCTACTCCTTTCAAATCTTTATAACTCCAAGCGAACACATCTCTATATTCGCGCAATAGGGCAACTAATTCTTCTTCTTCTTCAGTTGTCAAATCATGCCCTATGTATGTACAGTTTTCTTCTTCTCCTTCTATGGCTACGATTACTTTCTTGGTTTTCTCTTGGTTATCATATACTTGTCCGTCATTCGCTTTTCTATTGGGCATTCGTACCATGATTCTTCTATCTTCAATTTCATATTTCTTGAAATTCTCGGGTACTTCAAATAAAGATTCTTCTTTTTCTGACATGGTTTCTTTCTTCTTTCTTTTCTTGCCTTCACTCTTGTTAGTCACTTCCGTGGCTAACCTCACCTCATTCGTAATTTCCTCGTGTCTCTGAGTGTGAGTCTCTACTTCAAAAAAATATTCTTCCTCTGATGCAAAGGGAGAATCCATGATAATTGATTCTAAATCAAAATCGCTTGCATCCTCAAATGCATCAGTGTTAGGTTCACACTCTTCTAAAATTGCATCGCACATGATTGGCTCTATCGTGAAAACTGAAATGTCATAGCCATCCTCGTCACAATGGGGTGTCCATTGTTCTTCATTGATGGCTACGTCCATGGTTGCTAGGATTTCTGCCCAACCATGGGGTTCAAACTCTTCGTCAGGGAATACTACAGGTGCGTAGGCTGGATCCTGAAGGGTTCTTGGATGTTGTTCTGCACCTAAGGTCCTGGCTTCTAACCTTTTCTTCCTCTTGTTTTGCTACTTTACACATCCATAAATGGGTATCCTCATGCAACCAAGAAGGATCTGATTCTAATGAGTGCACGGATTCCGTCTCTACTAGTGTCTTATGGATGGTATTCCATTGTATTGGGGGTACATCTCTGTGTGAATAGTCTTTAAGATTGACTTTGGTAGTCACTCCTAAATGTTGCAAGTACAAAGAATTAGTTCCCCAATCTTGTACAATTTGCAACTGACGCATGAATGGTCGTCCCAATATCATCTCATAAGCATGGTTTTTTGCGAAGTCACAAATGGCAAAAGTATGCTCAAATTCTACACCACAAGTGGTGAGAGATATGCCTTCTAGTAAGCCTAATGGTTTTTCTATGTGTCCATCGGCCATTTGTAGCTTCATCCTGGTGGGTCTTAATGCTGGCTTACCCCAATGTTTCCATAAAGCGGTGGTAGCAATGGCTACTCCGGCTCCTGAATCTAAGATGGCTTTCGTGGTGTAGCCCTGATGGGTTATCGGAAGATAAGTGTTACCTTCCTCTCCTTCGCTTACATCTCCAATCTTTTCTACGGGTATTTCTGGTACCTTATTTTGTGATCCTATTTGTGAGGGAGTAGTAGCAAGCTCAGGGAATTGATTTGCTACATGTTTCCACAATTCTGGTTTTACCTTCAATAACTCCTCCAGAGTAAGGTTACATTGTACTTTAGTATTCTTGATCACTTCCGTGTTTCTAGGGATTACTGATTCTTCATTCCTCACTATTATCGTGGGTGCTCTCATACTAATAGACTTTGCTTCCCAAGGTCCTGTGAACTGAGGTAATTCTTGTAAAGAATTAGATTCAAATCTTGTGTGTTCACTCAGTTGTTCTTCCTCTACATCATCATAAATAGAGGGAATGTCTTGGGGAAATTGTTCTTGCAAGTCGTCTATTTCTTGAATAGGAGGATGGGTTCTTTGTTCCTTTCTCCACTTCTCTTCTTGTATTTCTCTCAGAAATTCAGGTGAGTACCTATGTCTGGAAGATAGGTTATCTTGACTTTCTGTATTGGGTACTTGAGACAGGGATGGTGCATTCCCATATGGTCACCACCACAGGTGTAACAACGCTTGTTTGTTAGCACCCTAGGTTTACTAGAAACTCCTAGTTTCTGGGCCACTTTTTTTGCAAGGTCTTCTATTGAGCTAGACAATTTTGTGGATGCTAGAGATGAACTGTCTGAGTCCTTATAGACCTTTGAGAGTTCCAACTCATCTCCTAAGTTGTCCTCAATGTCTATACAAATTCTTACACATTGCTCTAGCATTCTGGGTTCTTTTAGATACACATAGGAGCGTAGTTTAGAGCTCAACAAGCCATCTAGAAACAATGACACTTGCTTAGCTTGTGAGGGTAGCTCTTGCATTGGACATTGTTCAACATATTGTCTAAACCTACGTCCTGCCAGTCTGACTGTTTCCTGAGGGGTCTGTTTAAAGCTATGAATCAACGAAGACGTGTCATGTCTAATCCCACTTTTAGAGAATTCGGTGATGAATGACTCTAAAAAGTGATGGATGTCTCTAAATTGCCTTTGTTGCAAAGGTTGGAACCAAGTTAAAGCGGTATTCTTTAACGTTAGTCCAAATGCGTTGTATTGCGTGAACATGTCTTCGACTTGTTCGGCGCTTAGTACTTGCTTGAATTCTGCGACATGGTCATAGGGATCTCCTGTCCCATCAAAGTAATTCTTCATTGATTTCACTAATTGAGTGGGTCTCAATATTCTTGCGTGTTCACGTGGTCTAGGTAGAGGAAAATCATCTCTACCACCTAGTATTCCATGATCTCTTTGTCTATCCGCTCTATTAGTGTTCGTGGTTGTTCTATCTCTCCCTATGGGATGACTAAAGCTTACTTCCGGTCTCTCTTTATTTCCCTCTCTTTGATTTCCATGGGCTCAGGATGTTCCTGCCCCTTGTTGACTTGTATTCATGTTCGTCTTAGATGGAGGGAATACCAATTCACCTCTCCATGTGTATGTGTTTTTAGCGCGGTCAGGCACCACAAAGACTCTTTCCGAAGTCTCATCCAGGTATACAACCTTTCCAGGCGTATCCGGGTCCTTGAACTCGTATATCGTGATGATACCTACCTCACTAAGTATTTCGGTCTTGTATCTCCAAAAGGCTTCATCCGTTTCTTTATTTACAAACAACTCTATGCTTCTGTTGTCCTGAGGGATCCATTCTGAGATTAGTACTCGTGTCAGTACAGATTTCCCTCTAGGTGTTCTAGGCTCTTCTAATGGTTCTTTTCCTTGAGGTTTTGCTTCCGTTTCTGGTTGAATCACGCCAAACTCATTCGTATTGTTTGGCTGCGTACTTAAGATGTACATTGTTCCTTCCTTGTCTATGTACGCGTCTCTCTCGAATTTCACCACTGGATGTTCCAATCCAATGGGTTGATCGGGGTTGTGCATTTGCACCACTTGCCTTTGCAAACCATCCTCATAGATGCGAGCACCTAATCGGTTGGTTCGGAGAAACTCTAGTTGCATTCTATAGGGTCCTTCTGGTTTTTCTAAGTAGGCTACATTTGACCCTCCTTCTGGTCTGTCTGTGCTAAATGCCATTTCTGATTCGCTAGTATCTGAGCTCTCGTAGGGGTAATTACTATTCAATTGCTGAGCCCACGATCGAGCAGTAGTTCTTACACTTGCCTCTGATGATCTAAGGCTTCGTCGGTCTGACTTACCTATATGTTTGCCCGATCTAAGGTTCATTAATTTTCTTCCTTGCACACTTAGTACACGCTCAGATCGTCAATGATTCTTTGTTATTACTGTCTTGATCCTTTTTAGATTTCTTTAGATTCTTGTCTGAATGTATGCGTCAGGAATTCGACTTTCCGTTATAATTTTGAGTTCTCGTTCCGTCAGACTTAGGTTCTTTCCTTTAGGTTTTCGTGTCAGACACCATTACTTGTAGTCTTAGACTTGAAAGAATTAAATATCTTGAACTTGAGGCGTTCATATCGTCGTTAATCCACAACACTAACATTTATCCTAAGCTAAGAATTGACTGAGGGGGTTGAGTAATCTTCCAACCTCGAGTCAGCTTTTCTGGTTGCCCTGATGCCCAAGAAGCCGCGCTTCCCAAGCTTTATGCCCTTCACTGCCTTGCCTTGGTTGCCTTTGATTTCCCTTGCTAGACCTAGAAAAATCCAATATTAGACCAATTCACAGTTGGATGATCAAGCACTTGAGTATATACACCTTTTAAGTCCCTTCCCTTTTGCCCAAATTTTCAATGTTTGCCCCCTGGCTTTCTAGTCCCAAACTAGGTCAACCTCAAAATATCTTATCTAAAAATAGACATATCCTTTAAGGAAAAAAAAGTTTAGGTCACGTAGTACTCGTCAAGAGCTTTCTAACGAGCTATTAAGCTCAAAAAACGGACTTCGGATGACAAGGTTATGATCATTCAGGCCCGTAAAAACTGACAAACAGGTTTTTCTCCAAATATGAGCTAAGGGGTCTCCTATGAGTCTAATTACCCAAAAATTTCCCAAAAATAGCCCCAAAATTGGCCAAAAAATGAAACCCTAAAATTTGCGATGGGGGTGCACAATCGCGATGGTTTGGGACAATCGCGATGGTCTGGGACCGTCGCGATGGCGTGAGGTTGCACAATCGCGATGGTCTGAAAATGCACAATCGCGATGGCGTGGGATTGCACAATCGCGATGGTCTGAAAATGCACCCTCGCGATGGCGTGAAATTGGACAATCGCGATGGCGTGAACTTGCACCGTCGCGATGGCGTCGGTCAACGGTCAACGTGGACAATCGTGATGGTCCAAAGTGAACCGTCGCGATGGTATGAACGCGATGGTCTGAACGCGATGGTCTGAACGCGATGGTCTGAACGCGATGGTCTGAACGCGATGGTCTGAACGCGATGGCGTGAGCCAACCGCGATGGTCTGGGCGCGATGGTCTGAACGCGATGGTCTGAACGCGATGGTCTGAACGCGATGGTCTGAACGCGATGGTCTGAACACGATGGTCTGAACGCGATGGCGTGAGCCAACCGCGATGGTCTGGGCGCGATGGTGTGAGGGTGTCGTCGCGATGGTCTGGAGTGCACCGTCGCGATGGTCTGGATTGCCACGTGGCACCATCGGCACGATGGCGTGAGGCAATCGCGATGGCGTGACACAATCGCGATGGTCAGAGACCGTCGCGATGGTCCGGCCAAGCCGTCGCGATGGCGTGAGCCTATCGCGATGGTGTGACACAATCGCGATGGTCAGAGACCGTCGTGATGGTCCACCAAACAGTGATTTTTTGAGATGCAGCTATGGATTCCTACTCACGCAGGGGTCGCCTACACGGTGGTGAACTCGCCTTCCTCAAAATCCGAACTTTGCAGACCATCGCGATGGTCTGACACAGTCGGCAATTTCTGACAGAAACTGAAAATTTTACCTTTTTGCAGCCTTCCTGATGCACTGGAGCTCTGTACCTGCAAGAAAACTCAAGAAAACCAAAGTACACACAAGCACAAAAGCTCTCTCTCACTCTCTCGCATGCACAAATGATGGGAAATGAGGAGAATGGTGGATATGGTGAATTTTCTGATTTTTTTGGAGATGAAGATGATGATACGGTGATGAAGATGGAGTGTGGGGGAGGTGAAAAACACTAATAACTAAGTAAAAACAACAACAAAAACTGAAATTTTTACCTTCCAACGCCACTTCTTGCTATACTCTTACCATCACACATTCGTCCTAGACTCGATCCCCGGCAACGGCGCCAAATTTGGTGTTGCTCTAGCACAATGGTGAGAACCACGTTAAGAAGCTTCACCTCCTTAATGTCAATCCGCGGAAGAGGTAGGAGTGATATGAAGATCGTGAATGTGAGATGATGTGAGAGTGAAGGTGAGAAGCATCAAGATGCACACACACATACACACACACAATGAAGAGGCAAGCAAGACACAATGGAAGGTGGGAAATTAGCTCTATTACTCAAGAACACTATTACAAGCTCAAAATAGCTCTAAGCTCACACTGACCAACCTCAAAAATGAGCTCTCTAGCTCTTTTTATAGTTTCTAGACTAGTTTTGACCGGTTTCACATCTAGTGACCGGCATAGTTAAAAAATAGGTCCTAGATGCTATTTGGAAGGGTAAACGGTATCTAAAAATAACGAAAACTGGTACGTGCATTCTACCTAAGCTCCTCAAGCTCGAGGACTCCTCGGCTTGCACAAAATGGAGCTATGGATTACAAAATGAGGTTTTCTATGTTACATATGTTACAATTAGTGATAAAAATCACTGTTGAATGTTTTGAAAAGTGATAAAAAACATATTTGTTTGAGAAATTGATCCGACTGGCTCCCTGTTTTGTCGTTACATGCTTCCATGTCGTCTGTGCCTCTGGCTACTTCCAACAGTGCTCATGTCATATACCAGGTCTAGGTTGCCTGTAGTGAAGTCGACTCCTGAGAAATGTGGGTCTTTGATGTTTTTGAATGTTTTGAATGTGACAAGCATTAGTTCAAATATCTTCATACACATTTGAGCCATCACATCAAGGGTGCTCTGTAGTCTAAGACTCCAGTGATGGATGGTAGAAATCATATATGCAACCGAGGGTTGTCCTTGTGGAGGTGCTAGATAGACATAATTCAACCACTTTGCGCAGCCTTTGACGTTCTTGACAGGAATGGCAAACTCTGGCTAGGTGCATCTTCGGAGGACTAGAACGTAACATGGATTAAACTTGATAAATAGTGGCATGTTGTTCCATGTGTGGACCATTTCTAGATATGTTTCAAGGAGACGAATCCGCCAGGTGGGTTGGAAGGTTGATCCTTTTTTTGCACGTTCAGGTAGATCTTCAAGACCAAATTGAGTGGCAAAAGTCGGGGCTTTGCCACACCGTTGAATCTCCGCATTGTAATCTGCTAAGAGCACACAGTAAGGCACATATTGAGCATCATTTGTTCCTATCCAGCAGTGATGTGACATGTGCCTGAAGTACTCAGAGTTTATGATAGTGTCCTCCAGTTTAGCCATTGATTGGATTTGGACTACAACACAATCTTCATGGGTTTTGGCCGTCTTTTCGAGTTTCTGAAGCTATTCGGGTGCTTCGACTTCCAGGGTGTCCATTCCTTCCGATGTTTGCTGAACGCTTGGCATAGGCATAGGAACATAGGGTTCCTCATACGACTCATCCACTTCAATGGGCACCAATTCGTCTGGCTCTGGTTTGATAACTAGAGAGGGTTGTCTTTCATACTCAAGTAGCTTCCTTTGCAATTCTTCAACCTGCTCTTTTAGCACCTTTACCTCCTCTGAAGTCGATGCCGACTCTATGATCTTGGATTGTTCTTCTTGCTCCCATAGCTGGCGGCGCAATGTATCTTGTTCTTTTTCCATATCATCATGTGCTTCTAAAAGATCGGCATAGCTCTCAAGGATGGTCTTCATAGTCTCTGAAGGGAATGCTTTAAACTGTTCTGGGTCGATCTCATGGGGGGAGCCTTCCATCGCAACTTCTAGGTTTTCTTTGTTCTGCTTTTGCAGTCGCTTGTTCTCTTCAAGTGCCATGGCCATGTGTTTTCTGAGTAGGGTCAAATTACGCTGGACTCTAAGATTATCAATTTGGTAGAGTTCGAGTAAAGCTTCGAGTTGTTTGACGTCTGACGATTTTGATGGTTGGGGTGTCTCCAAGAGGGTTTGATGGGCCTGTTCGAGTGTGGTGTAGCATTGATTGAGGTCAGCGTTTTCTTCTTCTATAGTCGTAAGCCGTGTCTGTAGTTGTAGTGGTCCATGGTTAATTGACGATAGCGATCTTTGAGAGTCTGATATTCGCTCTGTAGTTGATATACACATTGATGTAAAGTAGAAAACACATTTACATTTAAGAATGCTGGGAAAGGAGAGGATGTAGAGGGGATGGGGAAGGGAAAGGGAATCGTGAATGAGGTGCAATCAAGTGGTGATGTGGGTGGAGGGGGTATGGGAGATTGTGGTTGTGAGTGGGGAGGGAGTGGTGTTGTTGCTGGTGATGTTTCCATGGTGTCAAAAGTGTGTGTGATCGTGTAGATGGGGATAGTGGGTGGGGTGGATGTGATGTTCGTGAATAGTGTTGTGAAGGTGGGCATAATAACCCCTCGAAGATGGATGCTTGGAGAGAGGGGAATTCCCATAACATATGTGGTGATTGTGGAAGTTGGGGTGGTCGTGTCATGGGGCGAAGTGAATTGTGCAGTGATGGATGAGGAGTGTGGTGATGATGGTGCCGCCTGATGTTCTTCCATCTGTGTGGTATCTCCTGGTGCCGATACGTCTATGTGGATTTGCTTTTCGGAGCGAAGGGGACGGGTAGGCACTCGTTTCTCAAAGCGATGAATGTAAGCCATAGTTGAATGAATGGCTTCATCCAGGGCCAGCGCGTCCGCATGCAGGTTCAGGGATTCAATAAATAGTTCTTCCACTCCTTCTTCCCCTAACATCTGACTTATTAACATCTTTCCTGTTTCTAGTGATAGCTTGTGATGCTCTTGGACTCTCTTCATAGTCTCATATAATCTTTGGATCTGCACAATATGAGTTGGGTCACTCGCTAGTTCGGAAGTGTCTTCGTGCTCTTGGTCGTGCTCCTCGTCTGCCTCCTCTTCAGTCTCTTCTTCATCTTCGTCTACTGCCACTACTTCAGGTTGGGTAGGAGCTGAAGTTGTGGTGGTGGGTTGTGGTCCTCGGGTCGGAGCTTCCTCCATCTCAAGATTAGTCTCATTAATCATTCGAGCAATTTCTTCCTCTGTCAAATCCTCTAGGGTGTAACCTTGTGGGAACTCCAAGTCAGAGGGGATTGGAGGGAAAACTAGATTGGGTCCTTCTGCACTCTGTCTAGGTAAGCAAATGGTAAATGGACGGACACTTCATGTTTGAGGTGGTGTCACCTCTGGTGTGAGGGTGGCACCCCTTGTCAGTGCACATGGTAGTTGGACTGCTCCTCTCATTTTCTTAGATGGTGGCCATGTTGTTGATGGCCTTCTCTGGAATTCCTCAGCTCTGGACCACACTAGTGCTCTTTGAATAGGCACATCATAAGCTAAGCATCTGTAAATGATCCTCGTTAGTGCGCAGCATCCATGAAGCACATTCTTATGTTTCTTATTCCAGCATTGATGTGCTAAGTGGATTTGATCTATGATCCAGTGGGCTAGGTTGATGGTGATATTTTCTATCTCCGCCAAGTACAAGCTGAACCAAATTCTTTTGGGTGGCATGGTGAACCGCTCCTGAGCTGGAAAGGCGAACTGTTGCATGACAGTGCATAAGTGGAGAGCGATGGTAGGTGCCATCGCTACCATATCCTTTAATTTGTTCAGATCTTTGTGCTTCATTCTTCCAAGGATCAATGTTTCTTTCTCTGTGGGAATGTGCATACCATTCATGTCTAAGGCCTCCCGTACTAGGTTGAGGGTTAGTTTTAATCTTTTTAACTCGTGGCCTGGCGTTAATGAGGGTAGCACAAATGTACTATCACCTCCCTTGGCTCTGCTAGGGGTAATGGTACTGATCAAGTAGGAGCAATGCAAAAAATCAGGCTTAGGTAAGAGTGCTCTAAAATAGCTTTCCAAATCCACCTTCGTCCATATAGATCTCATTACTTCTGCATCCTGATATTTCTCGAATTCACGGGTAAAGAAATGGTATCTTCCCCATTTGCCATTAAATTTGATTTCTGCTTCCTAAAAGTAGGTGCTCTCACCCAATGGACATGCGACATCGCTAAACCAATGTGCATGCTTTCCTACTTGAGAAGTGTGTCCCTGCAGAGGGTCCTGAATGGGATGTACATGCACAGCTCTGAGTTCCTGAGGCCTCTCGGTGAGTTGTGGTTCGAGGAGGAGAGTTTCAATGTCCACTATTTGGGTGCTCGACCCTGCTTGGGAACTAGTACCTCCTGCTTTTGCCATGTTACTTCTTGTTTGCTAGTTCTGTGAGAATATAGAAGCATGTGTTAACATTGTAATGGACAAGATAGAACAATTTTTGTCCCCTTTACAACATTAACATGAGGTTAGTGATAGGTTAGTGGGTCAATAAGTGCTCGGTGATCGTGTGTGTAGTTAGTGAATGAATAGTCCTATGAGCTAAATGGAAAGATGCAGTGTGAGGATGATGCAGTTAGTAGGTGGAGATGAATTTTACAAGTTGGGATCGGGGGGTGTATTACAAGCTTTGGGCTGCCAAACACAGTGGATGGCTTTCGGTTTTGATTTTGTGGAGACTCTGGAGGGCTTTATAAGAGTGTTTTCTTGGAAATGAGGCATTTTAGGGACCCATTTACAGGTGATTCTGCTCGTGCTCATGGGCGAATATGTGTTTGTGTGTGTCGAATGAGAGTGGGAATCAGTTGTTCGAGTAAGTGAACCATGTTGTACATGGTGTGGTATCTTTGTGACTATTTGAGCCCGCAAGCAAGCCTTAGGCACCCAAATTTGTCTTGATTGTGGATCAGCCTTCATCGACTTCTTGGGTACCCAGATAGACTTCACTTTAGTAGAAGACTTTTTGAAAGACTTCTTATTAGTGTCCTGTCGTTGCTCACTAATATGAAGTTGAGCCAATGGTTGTGACTGGACCGCAACACGTTGGTCGCCTTTCCGCACCCACACTTGTTTTGGTGGTTGAGACACCGTGCTTCGTACTTTTTTTTGGCTTCGAGCATAGGTCATCTGCTTCTTCTGCATTTGATTCGCCTTTGGTTGTTGCATCCCTATGGCCTTTGGAAAAGAAGGGAGATCCATCGTATCCTTGACTTCTTTGTTGAGACAATCATCCCTCTGCATCACATAGTTTTGGACAAGAATAGCATCATCATCTTCATGTGTACTCTTGGAAGGACCAAGAGTTTGTGCCTTTCATAATTCCTTGAGTGTTTCATTTTCTAACTCAAGTGTAATGCGGTTCTGATTTACCCTGATCTGAAGAAGTCCACTTCTTAGGTTTAGGTTGACTGCGTGATCATATATCCAATCTTGACCCAAGACAAGAGGCTCAGTGAGATCCTTGTCTTGGCACACTAGCACTTTGACTATCATAAGAATGTCTTGAATGTAAAGTGGAAGTTCCACCTCGCCCATGCAAGGAGTTTCCACACCTCCCAATCCTATGAGATATGCTTTTACAAGATTGACATTTAAGTTCAGTATTCGTTTTGTTTTTACCATCCCTATCCAATTCCTTTACATCCTTTAATTCCTCTTGCAACTTCTGAACTTCCTTTCTTAACCCTTCAATCTCCTCATTCTTTGATGTGGTTATCTAGTTTTCAATCCCACCCTCTCCTTCCATCAGTAGCTTATTAATTTCCTCATTTGCTCTTACCATGATTTGGTATGAATTCTGCAAAATTTTATATTTTGATTCCATTTTCTTTAGATTTCCTTCTAGCTGACTAATGCTTTCCACTTGTTTTGTACATTTTTCCTCCAAGAACTTTATTCCATTCTTATTCTCTACATCATGAGTTTCTAATACTAAAATTTTTCCTATGAGTTGCTCATTCTTTTCATGTATTTCCTTAATTTGCTCCTCCATTCTAGATTTCACCTTCTCTATTCCTCTACGACTTTACTTCCTCTTATGAATTCTGATTCAGCCACCATACCCGATAGGATCAAATCTTCTCATACTCCTCCTTCTAATTTGTTATTTCTACAAAGCCTTGATCCTAATAATGCTACTCTTATTCTTTCTGATCTTCTTGTCCTTGCTCTTCTTTTCCTAGATCCAATAAGACTTCTTTGAATGTTTTTACTGATTTCTGGATCTAAAGCAACTTCCTTCTCCTCAATCTTCTTTATTCCTTCATCTTCCATAATTCTTTGACAATATTATGCTTTAGAAGGTTGGATGATGATAGCCATGGCTTCACGCATCCCTGTAGAGAGTACACACGCGGAAGCAAAATGAAAAGTAAAGTACTCTCACAAAACAAAGAATGTGTGAGACACAAAATGAGTAGACCATGAAATGGGTAAACTCATGTGGATTAGAAATGAGCTTGCTAAGAGCATGGAGTAGGCTCCTCAAGCTTCTAACCAAGTACAAATGAGGGGAGAGGCCCTCCTTATATAGATTTGGGAGGGACTCTCAAAAGTACGTCATATGTGGGATAAGCCTCTTGAAAGGAGAATGAATACAACTAGTAGAAGCACATGGCAAGGTACCCAAATACAAATACAAATGGAAATAAACTAGAAATAGAGTGTCTCCTAGATACAAAATGGAGATGCACTCAAGCAGATACAAACGTAAATGATGTAGGAGAAATCATATTGTCAACACCCCCTCTGCAGCTCCATTTTGGAGCGGCTGAATGCTCTAGAGGTCCACCAAGCCCTGGAGCAGAACTAGAGGTAGAGCCTTCGTGAACATGTCCGACAGGTTCTCATGAGAGGTACACTGCTCCAAAATAATCTCTTGAGATATGAGCTTCTCGTGGATGAAGTGGTACTGGATCTCGATGTGCTTCGTCCGAGCGTGGAATACTGGATTCTTGGCGATGGCCAAGGCTGACTGGTTGTTCGTGCGAAGGCATGTCAGAGTATCCTGCAAAACACCAATGTCAGATAATAAACATCAAAGCCAGATGGCCTCACATGCTGCAAAGCTGGATGCTCGGTACTCGGCCTCGGTAGATGATAGAGCAACTGTAGGCTGCTTCTTACTTGCCCAAGAGATAGGTCCTGAGCCAAGCAAGAATATATACCCAGAAGTAGACCGTCGAGAATCGGGATCACCAGCCCAATCTAAATCTGAATATCCAGTGAGTTCAATGCCCCCTCTATACCAAAGACCATGATGTCAAGTGAGGGCGAGGTAACGAAGTAGTCTCTGAGCAGCATCCCAATGAGTCTGACGAGGCTGATGTGCAAACTGACTGAGTATACCAACTACATAAGCAATATATGTTCTAGTGTTGGAAAGATAGAGTAATAAGCCAACAAGCTATCGATAGGTATGCACATCCACAAGTGATGATGAGTCCTCCAGTGTAAGCTTGATGTTTGGATCAAGTGGTGTAGAAACTGAGCGACACTGGTCCATGTTATATCTGGAAAGTAAATCAGAGCAGTACTTCTGTGATAGGAATATACCTTCTTTTGTTTGCCAAACTTCCATACCCAAGAAGTAGTGTAGTAATTCAAGATATATCATAGAGTACTCAAGATGAAGCTGTGTGATGATAAACTGGATGTGTTCTTTGTCTAAGCCTGTCAAGATCAAGTCATCTACATAGAGAATGATGATGGATACTAAAGACTCCTTTTGATAGATATAGAGATTAGCATCAGCATTGCTTCTGTGAAATCCCTTGTCATTCAAAGAACTTGTGAATCTTTTCATACCAAGCCCTAGGAGCTTGCTTGAATCCATAAAGTGCTTTGCGAAGTTTGTACACTTCATCTTCGTTTCCTTTTATCTTGAAGCTTTCAGGTTGTTCAACATATACTTCTTCTTGAAGATCTCCCTTGCCTTATATTTATCTAGAGTGCCATCAAACTTGTATTTGACTTTGTAGATCCACTTGACTCCTATGACTTGATGGTTGGTTGGTTTGGGAACTAATATCCAAGTCTTGTTCTTTGCTATTGCATCCAGTTCCTCTTTCATAGTTGCTTCCCACTCTGGTTGGCCTTGAGCTTCTTTGTAGTTGGATGGCTCTAGAATTTGCTGAATTTGGTGCATTAGAGCATAATTAACATAATGACTTTGTTTGCATTGTCTCTTATCAAGAAACCTTTGAGATCGGTGTGGTTGTTGTGAAGTACTGGCTTCTGAGTTGGAGTTTGGAAATACTGAGTCCCCCTCTGAAGTGTAGATAGATGGACTAAGACTTGTACTTGAATCTTTTCTTGAGTATGTGGAAGCTTCATTGAAGATCACATCCTTCGAAATGTTGATGGAGTGGTTTTCCATATCATATAGATGGTATGCCTTTGATTGGTCTTGTACCCTATGAATATGTGTTTCTTGGACTTTGATTGTAACTTGTTTCTATCTTCCTTTGGTACATGGACAAAAGCTTCACTACCAAAGACTCGAAAGTAATTCACATCTGGTTTTCTTCCATAGTATGCTTCGAAGGGTGTTTTGTTGTGTAATGCACTTGTAAATCCTCGATTAAGAATGTGAACGGTAGTATGCACGACTTTTGCCCAGAACTTGTAGGATAGATCCTTGTGATGAAGCATAGTTCTTGCCATTTCCATCACACTGTGTATCTTTCTTTCAGCTACTCCATTATGGGATGGAGTATGAGGCTGAGTGACTTGTCTTTTGATCCCTTTCTGGTTGAGAAAGTTATCAAAGTCATGATTGATAAACTCACCACCTCCATCTGATGTGATGGTTTTAACTTTAGTCGAAGCTTCATTCTTAACTTCCTTGATCCAAGTTTGAAACTTAGAGAACGTGTCTTCCTTTGACTTCAAAAAGTACAACCAAATATAGCGAGAGTGGTCATCTACTAGAAGATAAAAGTAGAGGGATCCACTTAGGGATGGGGTGTTCATAGGTCCACATAAGTCCATGTGGATAAGGGCTAGAGGGTTCCTTGCTCGTGTTGAAGCTTCCTTGGGAACTAGGGCCCTATGTTGCTTGCCTTGGGTGCATGCTTCGCAGACATCAGTAAGTTGCCCTATCTTTGGCAATCCCTTCACAAGTTGGGATGAAGAGATTTTTTATAAGTAGAGGTGTGGCCAAATCTTTGATGCCACAAAACTTGAGGTTGATTCTTTGGATACAAAGCAAGATAGTTTGTAGAGGCCCTTTTCTTCAATACCTTGAGCAATGACATCCTTTATATGGGGATCAACTATCTTAACTAAGGTGTTATCAAACCATACTTGTTTGTCATGATCTGTAATGGCCTTGACGAAAAGTAGATTCATACATAAATTTGGAACAAAAAGACATTGGATAAAGACTTGCATTCCCCCTTTTTATAAATTATATAAGAAAAATTCTGTCATATATATCTAGAAGAATAATTGATACTCTCTTTTTTTTAATAATAATAATACTTTTTTTTTCTTTTTCTCTCTCTTTTTTTAATAATAATAAATTTTTTTCTATTTCTCTCTTCCCCTCCTATTATTTTTCTTAGAAAAAGAATAAGGTAAAGTACATGGAAATAACTCCAAGAATGTCATTAATCCATCTTGATGAAATTCTAAGTTCTTAAATAAGAATCCCAAGTGTATATCTGATGGCGGTCTTGCCTTTTCCTTTATTTGTGACTCTTCATACTTTTGAAGTGTTTCAGTACTTTTGTCCTTCTTTTTTGCCCATTGAAACAGATCTGATTTTTTTACCCAGAAATACTTGATTCCTGATGATTATGGGGTTGAACAATCTTCTTTTGATGAACAATGCCTGAATGTCTTTGGTTTCCACCTCCATTTTGTCTTGATGCCTTCTTTTGATGAACAGTGCTTTGATGTCTTTGGTTTCCACATCCCTTTTGTCTTGATGCCTAGATTTTTCTGATTATTTCTTTCTTCCCACCTTTCAATTGTTTTTTCAACAAGTTTAATTTCCTCAATTCCCTTCTATTTTCTTCTGAATTGGCTTTGATCATGGAGAAGTTCTTTCTGTGATTCCTTTGTTTCTTTTTATTGGAAAGGTAAATCTTTCCAAATCCAAGTCATAGATTCCTTGTTGAATCCCTTGTGTTTCATTACTCAACAAAAACATGAAAAAGCTTTTGTCATTTATTGTCAATTTAAGCTTCATACTTTCAAAATCCAAAATTACTTTACCTTGCCTCAGCCATGGTTGTCGTAAAATCAGTTTCTCAGTCACTATATGATCATGCCATTCTTCACAGTCTATTTTCATATTTTCTTTATGGAACTTAACTTCAATAGATGGTGAAGACAAACTTTGTATTATCTGGCCATCCAATGCTTTGATAAATGTTTTTCTCTTATTCCTTTTAAATTTAAATTTATCCAACAGTCCTGAACTTATCAAATTAACTTGTGCACCTGAATCTATCAAAACATTGATTTGCTCATTATGAAAATTCATTGTTATAATAGGCAAATGCTCCCTCACCAACCTTGAAGGTGTTTCACATAAGAAAACTTCTCTAAGCTCCTTAGCCTTCCTCATTCTTTCTTTTGCTTCTTGTTGAGCTTCATACCTGATTTTTTGCTCTTCTTTTTTCCTGTTTTGAGCTTGATGTATTCTTCTCCATTCCAGAGTAGTTAATGGAAAATCATACCTTTTTATTCTACACCCACTTATGAAATTGGCCATAATTTTTCCATCTATATTAGCTAATTGGACAGCTCCACTGTTACTGATTTGGTTAATAATGTAAGGTCCATGTCCCTTCTTCTGAAATTTTTTTTATGTTCTTTCAAGGTATATACCAACACTAGATCCCCCACTTGCAAATCTTTTTCTTTAATATGAACATCATGATATGATTTTTGTCTCCTTTTATCTCCATATATGCTCATAATTGCTTGAAGTCTGGAAGCTCCAAGTTTTTCCAATCCACCACTCTTTTAGATAGTTCATGTCCAGTCCACTTGAATTGATTTCCCACCTTCAATGTTGGTATGAGAAATTCTAAAGGTAATACTGCATTTTGTCCATATACCAAATTAAATGGTGTTGTACCAATAGCAGTTTTGTATGCCACTCTATAGGCCCATAGGATGTGATTAAGTTGTAAATCCCAATCAGTCCTATTTGTGTTTACCAATTTTGTCAAAACAGTACAAAGTACTTTATTAGTACTTTCTGCTAATCCAGTTGCTTGTGGATGATAAGGGGCTAACTTTCTATGATTAATCACGAAATACTCAGTTATATTTTCAATTACCAATTCAATTGGTAACCCAAATCTAATGATAAGATTTTCATAGAGAAATCGTGCAGTGGTTTGAGCATCATTTCTTCTTGTAGCCTTAGCCTCTGCCCATTTGGTCAAGTAATCTATGGCTACAAGTTTATATTCAGCATGAAATTGTTTTATAGGATGATGGATAGTTCCAATGAAATCCAACCCCCATTTGTTGAATGCTCTTGCTGAAATAAGTGGTACTAATGGCATATCATCTCTTTTACTTGGTTGCTTAACTCTTTGACAAATGTCACATCTTTTCACATATGTTCTTGCATCAGGAAAGAGAGTTGGCCACCGAAAACCAGAATATAAAATAAGTTTAGTAGTCCTTTCACTTGAAAAATGACCTCTTGCTACTCCAGAATGTGCCATCTCTAACATTTCCATATATTTCTCTTCAGGAACACATATTCTTAGATATCCATCCATTCCTTTCTTGTACAATTGGTCTCCTATCAATTGATACTCCTCAGAGATTGTCTGTAAATATTTCCCATTTCAAAGTATTAGAATGTTATGTACATGTTCTAGATAGGGAGAGAAACAAGCTTCAACCAAAAAGCATCAAATGTATCTTCTTAGGATACAACAAAGATAAGAAGGCTTATAAGATTTATGAACCTGAGGCTAAGAAGATCATGACGAGTCGCGATGTGGTGTTTAAGGAGGAGGAGCCACATGCAATGGAGAAGGAAAATAGAGCTTCTACTTTATCATCAGGAAAAGGGGCAATCTACTATGAACCTGGCCCAAAAGCTATCCCTTCTACATAAGAGAAGGAAGCATCATCTTCAGATGATGAGTCTAAAAGTCACCAACCTCTCGTCGCCCAATTGGAAAAGCCATTGCCACGTTGGGTGAGGCAGCTCTATGATTCTACAAACCCCATCCCACATTCACTAGAATAGGTTTAGCATGGGCCGAGGTGATCTCAGATAATAGAGGAGCAAAGACGAACAAGCACCCATATTGTGAACACAACATTGATGGCTAATCTCATTCAAGAACAAGCAAATGAACCAACAATGAGGAAGAGGCACAAACTTTGAGATGATAGGCCTAGGCTTAATGCATTATTGCCTAGGCCTTGAAGTTTGGCAAGAACCAGGGAAAATTTTCATCTCTCAACAAAAGTATGCAAGATAGATATTGAAGGCATTTGACATGGAGGATTGCAAGGAAATTTCTACACCTATGGAGGTCAACACAAAATTATCTAATGGAGATGCTTCACCTCCAATGGTTATTGGAAGATACATGAAATTAGTCGGAAGTCTCATCTACTTGTGCAATAGTAGACTAGATATCTCTTATGTTGTTGGAGTAGTAAGCTGGTTCTCTAATAAGCCTTGAAAGGCAAGCATGTGGATACTCAGGTTTGTGAAAGGAACCATTGATTATGGTATTCTTTATGAAGAAGGATCATCTCTGGTCAAATACTGTGACTCAGATTGGGCAAGAGATATTGATACCAAAAAATCAGGTTTTGGATATTGCTTTTCTTTAAGATCAAGGATTTTCTCTTGGATTAGTAAGAAGCAACCGACTATAGCATTATCTTCTACTGAAGTTGAGTAGAAAGCAGCATGTGTTGTAGCATGTGAAACAGTATGGTTGAGGAGGATGTTATGGCACATAGGAATACAAGGAAAGAAGGCTAGAGAGTTGACGTGTGACAGCCAAAGTTGCATGCCCATCACCAAGTATCTTGTTTTCCATGCACATACTAAGCACATAGAAATTCAGTATCACTATGTGCGTGATTTGATTGAGGATGGGGTCATGGAGATAAGCTATTGTCCAATTGAAGAAAATGGAGCAGATATCTTCACAAAGGCCCTTGGTAGAGAGCAACTTCTTTGACACTTTCCAAAGCTTGGGATTGGACCAAGGGGGTAGTTCACTATAGGGTGGACATTGAGGGGTGGTGTTAGATATGCTCAATACTCCACACTCAAGTGACCATAAATGATCCATGGTGCTCTAAGTTGTAAGACCCCCATTATGAGGAGAATCCATTGTAAGAGCCCGGACATTTGTGGAACCCTAACTTGTAAGTTAGATGAGGTATATGTGTGACCATTGATGGTTATAGATGATCTTTGTGAGCCTATCCATTAGGTTAGGTAGGGCATAAATGTCCAAGCCATTGGTTGCCATTCAAGGTGAAAATAAAGGGCCTTGTGGCATCGCACAGTTTCCCCATAGAACCTTAATGGGGGGAGTGCAGAGGGGGCCTTTCCCCCCCTTTTGTGGGGTTCAGGGGGGTTATCCCCCCGGCCCATAGGGCTAAGATGGTAGGACTTCTAGTCATGGAGATATTGTCAAATTGTATATTTTGCTGACTATTTTGTATCTCGCAACGACATTTATCTATATTGACTCTCCTTGTAAAAGCTATATAAGCATGGCCTATATTGAGGTTTACATAGCATTGCACATTAGTAAGCCCTTCATCTAGAGTCTATCTAGATCGCCATCTAAGCTCCACATTGGGATTGCATGGGTGGACAGCACCATCGTTGTAACTGCATTATGCTTGGCAATCTGAGAATTTGAGTTCTCTATCTTTCAATCTGCATTTATCTTTGTCTGTGTTTTTTCTCTCAACTTATCTATTGGTCTATTTTGTTATGCTATTATTTTCTTAGAGATGTGTGGCCCTTGAACCTTGTGTGTCTGTAGTTAATGAGTTTGTGAGTGATGTGTGAAATTGATGAGGGTGAGAGTTAGTGTAGTTAGTGTGTAGCCTAGATGCATGGACAATGCACGAGCTTGTCCGACTTCTAGTGGTGTACAAGTATATTACATGGTTGGATCGTGTGGTAATTTAAAAAGTTTCACTTTCCAAACTTCCCTTATGGGATTACAAGTTCAACTTTTCAATTCATACATAGTGTTAGATGATGAATTGAACTAATTATGAGACTTTTCAAGTATCCATTTCCAAGTTGTTCTAGGGGTGAATCTACATGAAGATGTGGTTACAACAGCTTTAAATATAGGTTTTGGGGTGTTGGGATTGATGAGCGCTAAATAAACCCTAAGAGCTCATGTGTAGACATCTAAGATCATAAGCAAGCCTTGGGCACCCAAATTTTTCTATAATTGTGGTCATGCTTCATCGACTAATTTGGTACCTAGATATAGAGTATTCTTTGAGATGGAGACCTTGAGTGCTCTGCTACTTTTCTCCTTGTTTTTCTCAGCTACATCTTTGATAGAGGTGGTGATACCAAGGGGGCAATAGAGTGCTCGTTCTTTCATACCCAGATGTATTTCATGCTATGAATCACTTGCTTGTTAGATCTCGTTGGTTTGTGCTTCTTGGCCTACCTCTTTGTCTGAGCTACTACTACTACATTCGGCTTTGGAAAACAAGAGAGATCCATTGGCCCTCGAGCATTTTCTTCCATGATTGAGTCCATGTGTATCACATAGCTTTGGACATATACATCATCTTTATTTTTAAGATTAGTCTTAAAAAAACTAAGAGCATGTGTGCTACTTAGATTAGCTACCATACAACTCTTTAATTTGCCTGTAATGCATTGGTCCTATACTCAAACATAAAGAAGCCTACTTCTTAGGTTTAAGTTGACTACATGATCATAGATCCAATCTTGACCGAGGATGAAAGACTCAGTGAGGTCTTTGTCATGGAGAAAAAGTACCTTAATTGTCCTAGGGACATCCTAAATAGAGATGCGAAGTTAGGATTGATTGACAAATCCATGCCCTGACAAAAAGATTATGTAATAGCACTAGTTGCAACTCCTGAATCAATTAATGGTCTAATTATCTTTGAGGTCTTACCTTGTCCTAGCTCTATCAATATAAAGGGATGTCAATCAATGATGCTAGGGAAAGAATCTCTCTTAGTCTCACACATAGCCATGTGATGGCGATGGGGTTCAGAGTAAGAATAACTATTTTTGTGCCTAAGATCATATATGCCTTATCTTCTCAACTTCATTCTTCGAATTCATTCCAAGGCTTCTATGTATGCTTCTTCGCATACCCTTCTCTCTTCTTCCTTGTGTTTCTTAACCACATTGAGTTGACTTATAATTTCTTTAATCAAAGGCTCTTGATAGAGCTTGACTCAAAATCCACTGATGTAGTTTGGTAACACATCTCCTTCTAGGGTGACAAATTGGACTGCTTGACTAGTAGATATCCTATTAATGATCATGGGTCCATAGCCACGGTTCTCTAGTTTATGTGCATGTTGCTTGAATGTGTAAACCAAAACTAGATCTCCATTTTTCAAGCCTTTATGCTTCACATGTGCATCAAAGTAGGCTTTTTGTCATTTCTTCATTGCATATATGTCTACATCTGCTCTCAAGTTACTCTCACCTAATCTTTCTAAATCAAAGGTCATGGAAGTTAGCTCATGGCCTGTCCATTGATGCTCTTGTGCAAATTTAAGTGTGGGTATGAAGAATTCTAAGGGGAAAACAATATTATGCAAAAATACCATCTGAAAGGGAGTGGCATTGAGTACCATTTTATAGGCAACTTGATATGCACAAACATCATGATGAAGCTATTTGTTCCAATCAGAATGCTTCTTATTTAAAAGCTTAGTCAAGAAAATGCATAAGATCTTATTCGTACTCTCTGCTTGGCCATTTGCCTGTGGGTGATATGGAGTTGAATTCTTGTGAATGACCATGAAATCTTGTAAACAATATTCAATGACCTCATTCAAGAAGTGATTTCCACGATCACTGACTAATTCTATTGGCAACATGTATTGTGTAAACATATTTTTGAATAAAAACTTGGCTATTATTTGTGCATTGTTCTTCCTAGTCACTTTCACTTCTAGCCATTTGCTTAGATAGTCTATTGCTATGATGATATACTCGGCATGTAAATCTTGGATGGGGGATTAATAGGACCTACAAAGTCTATTCCCCACTTAGAGAATGCACATCCTCCAATCATTTTTTGGTCCAAATGTAAGAATAGGCACAAGTGTTTTAGCCCAGTTAGGTACTACTTCTAGATTAAACAAATATGCATCAAGAAGTTCGTCCAATACTCCTTGTGATTATTCTCCTAACGTAATTCTAGAGAGGTAACACGTTGCGAGGTGAGTCTTGCCTTTCCTTAAAACTACTTCAAAATCATATTCCATGAGTAAGAGAAACCATCTTACTAATCTGCTTGTATTACAAGGCATGTTCACTAAATAGAGTAGTGCCTGATGGTCCATGAAGAAAAACTTATTTGCAAGGAAATAATGTTTAAATTTTTTAAATGCACCATGCTTAATCCTTCTCCTTCGATGGTTGTATAATTTCTCCCTACTACATTTAATTGTCTACTTGCATATGCGATGGGAAGGTTAATGTTCCCTTCACTTGTTGGTTGTGCTAACACACACCCAATAGCGAATTTGGAAGCATCCACATGAACATGGAATGGCTTATTCCAATATGGTGTTGTCGAGATCAGGGTTGAACACAATCGCCTTTTTAGCTCATTACAAGATGTTTTGCATTCTTCATCCAATCAAAGTTATTCAAAAGTTTGTAAAGAGGCTTTGCAATTATTGCACACATGTGGATAAAGCATTGGTAATATCCACAATGGTCCATGAAAGCTTGTACTTCCTTGACCATCTTTGGCTTAACTAACTCAGCAATGGCTTTGACCTTATCCTCATTTGTTGAGATCCCATTCTTTGACACTATGTGGCCTAAAATCTTGCCTTATGTGACCATGAAAACACATTTTTCTAGGTTTGATTCGACTTGGTATTATTGACATTTGTCAAAGATTTGTATGAGCACTGCGAGATGTGTTTATCTTATGTGGAATGAGCACATAGATCATCCGCATATACCTCTAAATTCTTCCTCAAGAAGTCCTTAAACACGATGCATCAGCCTTTGGAATTCTACAACACTGCAAACTGACAACCTAGCATATCAAGTACCTATCTCCTTCCCATCTTGTCTTGTCTCCGAATCTCGAGATAGCGCGATTTATTAATATGAACAGTTACATCGGTGGTCTCCCTCTTTGGCGAGACATTTCAACGGGTTAATATTTACAAAGGTAATAATAATCCGACATCTGGTGGCTAACACTCGCATGCACGGACCTGAACCCAGAAAGATCAATTACAAAAAAGGAACTTTATTATGCATCTTCTGATTCTTCATCTGAGGGAATGAAAACTTTGGCTTTAAAGGAATCCCTCGCTTCTCTGAAGGTAATCTGAATATTTTTAGTGATGGTTTTAAGGAAGCGTTGGGCTTCATCCGATTGCAAAGTGACTTAACCATCAGAGGGGGCACCGGACATTGAAGCCAATGACAAAATTGCTTTAGTTTGTGCTTCTGCCAGTTGCAAGCCAAACTCCTCTTGAAGTTAAAAATCATGTTGAAAAATATGCTTCCAACATTGCATTTCAATGTGAGCAATATTTAAAGCTTACTCCTTCAATTGCTTTTCCTGGTACAAATCTTTCTATAAGGCCAAAATTTATTGCTGCATAGCAAGAACTTGTTCTTCTTGTTGGTATGGCTTAGAAGATAACTGCTCATTCATTTCCTTCATTGTGGCTATAGTCTATTGCAAGAGGTCATAATCTTGAGCTTGCTCTTGTAAGTGAAACCACATCTCGTTGATGGTGGCATCTTGGACCATCATCTCTTTTTCCAATTTCTTTATCTGGAGCAGATGTTGAGCATTGGATTCCTAAACATTGTTCATTTTCTTCTTGTAGCTCTCTCTCTTAGGCATCAATTCTTCAAAAAAGGCTTTGAAATATTGCATTTAGCGGAAGTCCTAGTACAATGGATCTCCCATCTGAGGATTGGTGAAGACTTGATTGTTGAGAGTGTCCTCCAATTGTTGGGAGTTTCCTGCAATCACTTATTGAGTTTGTTGGTAATGATGCATATCGTAAGCAATAAGTGATTGCATATGCATGAGGTATGTGTTGAGATGACCAAACTCATGGAGACCACATTGCTCATTAACACTAAACTACCAGAATTCTTCATTAGGGGCTAGAAGGGGCAACAATTCAGGGAGATTGATTTCATCTTTGAGGATGAATTTGGCTGAATCCCATGGAGATACCGATGAGGAAGGAGTGGATAGCTTGTGCTCAAAGGAGTACTTGGTGGAGAATATGATGGTGAGGAAGGAGGGGTAGGGAGTGGCACAGCATGATTAGGGGAAGGAATGTCAGTGGCATCGGCAAGGGTTGGGGAATGGGAGGGAGGAGAAAGGGAAGCAAGTGAGTCAACAACTTCAACAATTGGAGAAGGGAGTGGGGTGAAGGTGGAGAAACATCCTGCATATGTTCATCACCCAGAGGAATGGTAGGTAGTGAGGAGGGTGGGACTTGAGTGGATGAAGAAGGCGCCTAGGGCATCATAGAAGCAGGAAGAGAAGATGATGGCTTTGCAATCATGGTAAGTCCAAAAAAATCTACACTAGATGATGAGGAGCTATCCACCACCCGCGGTGTGGGATGAGATTGAAGCTCTAGTCCTCTTTTTCTGTGGGTGAGGTTGGTCGAGCAAACCATCGGGGAATCAACAACACAGTGTTGGAGACCTCTTAATCTCCAAAGGTTTGATCTATACTGACTTAAGAACACTTCTATGTCAGTTATAAACCAAACTTTACTCAAACAATGTTCTTCTTTACCAAAACTTCAAGCAACACTTCTCTGAGTGAAGAAGTGTCAACTTCAGAAAGTCTGCTTCAGATATCAACTTCTTTACCTGCACAAATCTTCAAATTTCTTCAAGTAAATGATGCACAAGTATTAGCAATACCTTTGCGCAATCATACTAGTCATTAGTTCTCAAAACTAATCATCAAAAGTTTAATTTGATCATTAAGATCAAATACATGTCAGAAAATGACTCTCAGAAGTTGCACCTTCGACATAGCCAACTTCTTAACTTGATTTCTCCCAATCTGAAACCCGTTTTGCTAAATGCTTTTAGCCATAGCTTGCTTATCTTCTAACTTAAATTTTAAGTGCTCACTCATCAAAAACTTTACAGTATACACTCAGATCTGATCAAAATACTGAGACGGAAAAGTGCGCTACTTTCAGACTTCAGTTCCCACATTCTACATATGAATGTTCCTAATGATCATTCTCACAGTAGGAGAGGAATTAGATTCTGAAACTCTAGACATAGCTTCATTAGCTTCTCAATTAGATGTGTACAAAAGGATTTCTGATCCACATGATCAGACAAAGAGCACTCAGAGAAAAACCCGTCGCTATTTTCTGGGAAAAAACTCTCTACACATCTTCCTGAAAATTGTCATCTACAAAATGACTCTATTACTTTCTCTCATACATTTCTTGTCATAATTATCTTATATATATACGACTTTAGACTCATCTCACGTCTATGACTCTACTCCTTATCATCCTAAGGATTTAACTATACTTAGCTTACAAGATTCTTCACTTATATGTACATATGTGTACAAGACATCATCCTGAATTCTTCTTCACTTTACAAGTGTCTTTCTTTGCTTCATTCTGACCATAAGCTTTCTTCAAGATCTGTATAATCATCAATTTGTGATTGACTTGTTCCAACAGCTCCCCCTCAATCACTAATTGTGATTATTCCATTCTTCTTCACTCCTGCCATCTCCTTAAATCTCTGTAGCTTAGGTCCATCCAAACTTTTTGTCATCATATCTGCCACCTGTTCTTTTGTTGAAGTGTACATCACTTCAATCTCTTTATCAAGTACCTTTTCCCTCAAGAAATGATACTGAATCTCTATATGCTTAGTCCTGGCATGAAAAACAGGGTTAGCTGCCAAATACAAAGAACTCATATTGTCTCCAAAAATTATTGGAGTACTATGATCAGTCTCAAAACTTTTCATCAAGGTCTTCAACCATATCACTTCCTTTGCAGCTTCTACTATTCCCTTATACTCAGCTTCTGTGGATGATAAAGCAACTGTATGTTGCTTCTTTGAACACCAAGAAACTAGTTTATCTCCAACATAACAGAGATACCCATGAGTAGACCTTCTATCATCTGAGTCACCTGCCCAATCTGCATCACTAAACACTTTGATTCTTGTGTCAGAAGTGAAACCATAATACAAACCTTCACTTAGGGTTCCTTTGATATATCTGAGTACCCTTTGGGCTGCAATCCAATGAGTCTTCTTTGGACAATGCATGAATTGTGACAACACACCTACTGCATATGATAGATCTGGCCTTGTCAAGGTAGCATAGATTAAACTACCTACCAAACTCTGATATTTCTTCATGTCATTGAATTCTTCACCTCCATACCTGCTTAATTTATGATTTACCTCCAATGGTGTGGTTGAGGTCTTGCAATCTTCCATGTTAAACTTGACTAGGAGATTCTTCAAATATCTCTCTTGTGAAACATATACTCCATGTTGAGTATACACAATCTGCATTCCTAGAAAATAAGATAAGTTTCCCAAGTCACTTATCTTAAACTCCTTCTCTATTTGCTTCTTGAGTTCATTGATTCCTTGAGCATCTGTTCCTGTAACAATAATATCATCAACATAAATGCACATATAAATGTATCCATTTTCACTTGCCTTCACTAGCAAGCTACTATCTGCCTTTGATGCTTGAAATCCACATTCATTCAAGAACTTGACCAATCTGTAATTCCAAGCTCTTGGGGCTTGCTTCAACCCATATAAAGCTCTCTTGAGCTTACACACATAATCTGATCCAATTGATTCCATGAAGCCTTCTGGTTGCTCCATATATACTTCATCTACAATGTATCCATTTAGAAATGCATTTTTCACATCCAATTGTGATAATTTCCATCCCTTGCAAGCAGCAATAGCAATCAATGTCCTAATTGTAGACATCTTAGCAACAGGACTAAAGGTTTCATCATAATCTATCCCATAAGTTTGAGCATAACCTTTGACCACAAGTCTAGCCTTATATCTAGACACCTTACCATCTGCAAACCTCTTTGTTTTATATACCCACTTACATCCAATAACCTTCTGATTCTTTGGTCTTGGTACTAGTTCCCAAGTTTCATTTTCAAGTAGAGCATCATACTCTTCCTGCATTGCCTTCTCCCAATTCTGTTTACCTTTGGCTTCTTCATAAGTGGTTGGATCTTCTTCTATTTTCACAATGTAGGCATAATCTTTTGTTGTTAGAAAAGATGTATCATAACTATACCTTATAGGTTCTTTCCTTTCCCTTGTAGATCTTCTGATTTCTGCACTTCTTGAAGTTTCAGCCTCATTTGATTCTGGATCAAATCTTGGCCCTTCTTCTACATAATCCTGCACTCTACTTCTAGAGTCAACTTCATCAACAATTTCTTCACATACTTTTACCTTTGCCTTTCCTTTCCTTTGAATTTCTTCAATACCTGTATACTCATTTGGTGATCCTGTATACCATGTGTTTTGCTCATCAAATGTTACATCTTTAGTAACAAGAAATTGCTTTGTAGATGGATTCCACAACCTGTAACCCATCTGTCTATCATCATATCCAATAAACACATACTTCTCTGCTTTTGGTTCTAGCTTATGTCTTAATTGTGAAGGAACATAAGCATATGCAATACATCCAAATACTTTACAATGATCAAGACTAGGCTTCTTACCCCACCATGCTTCATAAGGGGTTCCTCCATCCAAAGCTTTGCAAGGCAACCTATTCACAAGGTATGTTGCAGTGTTAATGGCTTCTGCCCATAAGTAATTTGGACAATTCTTTTCCTTCATCATGGCTCTTGCAAACTCTACAAGAGTCCTATTCCTCCTTTCTGCTACTCCATTCTGTTGAGGGGAGTACCTGCAAGTTACTTCTCTTTTGATACCTGCATTCCACAAATAATCATCAAACTCTTTAGAGAAATACTCTCCCCCTCCATCTGATCTTAACCTCTTGAGCTTTTGCCCTGTGATCCTTTCTGCATAAGCATGAAAATGTTTGAATGTCTTGAAAACTTCTGATTTATCCTTGATTACATACAAAGTAATCCACCTGGTTGCATCATCAACAAACAACACATAATATCTGGATCCATTTATGCTATAGTCCCTTGAGGGACCCCATACATCTGTATGAACCAATTCAAGCATATTTGAATGCTTGTACCCTGATTTATTATAAGAACTTTTATGTGCTTTACCTAATTGACAAGCTTCACACTTGTACACCATATGTTGCCCTTCAATGTTTGGCAATCCAAGCACTACCTGATTCTTTGACATCTCCTTTATAGCTCTCTCATTGAAATGACCTAGCCTTTTATGCCATAGGTCTAATTCAGATACCTTTTGACTTCCATAGGTAAATAATGCATGTCCCACATTACCTTGGACTTTGAGAGTGAACAATCTTCCTTCCTTTTTTCCTGCAATTATGTTTCTATATCCCTGATTTGGATCTTGTACATAAACACCATCATTTGTGAATCTTACCTCATATCCTTTCTCCACAATTTGCCCTACACTTATCAAATTTTTAGGAATAGTAGGAACATAAAGTACCTTGCTCAGAAGTGTACTTCCACTCTTTGTCTTCACTGATCCAATGCTTTCCACTTTATGTTTGGTATTGTCACCTGTTTGAACTGTATGTCCATTCACCCTTGCTTCCATATCAGTCATCAAGGATAGATTCCCACTCAGATGGTTGCTACACCCTGAGTCAATATAAAACACTCTTTGATCTTCTCCCATTGATTCATGAGTTGCATTCAAGATAAGAGTCATGTCATCCTTCTGATCTGATGCATAATTGTAATAATTATTGTTGTAGGACTGAGATTGGAAGTTTCTTCCACCTCCTCTACCATATGATGTCCTACCTCCTCTTCCTCTGAAATTGCCTCTTTGGTTTCTGCCTCCTCTACCTCTTTGATTATAATTCTGATTATTGTTTCCTCCATTTTGATTGTTATACCAACAATCATTTGCCAAATGATTTGTTCTGCCACAAATCCAACAAGCTTTAGCATTATCTTTGTTCTTACCTCCTCTTCCTTTACCTCTGAAGTTCATCTTCCCTTTTGTAAAGTTAGCTTGATTTGAATTCCCTTCATCATCATTTGATTGCTTTCCCTTGCCATTCTTTTTCTTGTCTTTGGAGTACATAGCTTGACTTGTACTTCTATCATTGACTCCTTTAAGATCCTGCTCAAAGGTTAGCATATGTCCTAGCAATTGATTAAGATCAGGAGTAAAGTGATCAAGTGACAATTCTATGGACAATATAAAAGGCTTCCACTTCTCATCACCTCTTAGACCTGTAAGTATTTGTCTTACCAACTTTTCCTCTTCAATGTCTTCATCCACTGCTCCCAAGCTATCTGCAATATCCTTCATCCTTGCCACATAATCTGAAATTGATTGTGAGCTCTTCTTCTTGAAGGTTGTGAACTCAGCCCATAGTGAGGACTTCCTAGACTTAGTTGTATTTTGGAAATGCTCTTCCAAGGCATTCCAAACATCTGTAGCACTTTCCAAACCTCTGATGTGAGGTAAAAGGTAATCATTTACAGCCATGTAGATGATACTCCTTGCTTGAGCATCCTTTCTCATCCAAGTCTTCAACATTGCAAGCTCTTCCCTAGTAGGAATACTAGGATCTGCAAATTCAGGTTTTTCTTCATCTCCTGTAATAAATGCTATAAGGTCTTTGCTCATGAGGTGTGCTTCCATCCTCATGGACCATGCTGGATAGTTCTCCCTATCTAGCTTATCAATCTGCAAGCTTTCTCCCATCCTTGACTTTCTGTATCTGCAATTACTATGGTTTATGAAGAGAAAATGTACCTTTGATATAGTCTTTGTCCTTCTTGATTCTTTCGAACTTGTACTATGAACTTCTGCAAGTTATCTTCAATAATTTGTCCTTGTCCTCCTTTGATTTGGAAGATCTTCAATATCTGCACCAGTCGGAACTTCAATTATCTTTTCTTCTCTTGTACTTCACCTTTAGCTCTGATACCACTGTTGGAGACCTCTTAATCTCCAAAGGTTTGATCTATACTGACTTAAGAACACTTCTATGTCAGTTATAAACCAAACTTTACTCAAACAATGTTCTTCTTTACCAAAACTTCAAGCAACACTTCTCTGAGTGAAGAAGTGTCAACTTCAGAAAGTCTGCTTCAGATATCAACTTCTTTACCTGCACAAATCTTCAAATTTCTTCAAGTAAATGATGCACAAGTATTAGCAATACCTTTGCGCAATCATACTAGTCATTAGTTCTCAAAACTAATCATCAAAAGTTTAATTTGATCATTAAGATCAAATACATGTCAGAAAATGACTCTCAGAAGTTGCGCCTTCGACATAGCCAACTTCTTAACTTGATTTCTCCCAATCTGAAACCCGTTTTGCTAAATGCTTTTAGCCATAGCTTGCTTATCTTCTAACTTAAATTTTAAGTGCTCACTCATCAAAAACTTTACAGTATACACTCAGATCTGATCAAAATACTGAGACGGAAAAGTGCGCTACTTTCAGACTTCAGTTCCCACATTCTACATATGAATGTTCCTAATGATCATTCTCACAGTAGGAGAGGAATTAGATTCTGAAACTCTAGACATAGCTTCATTAGCTTCTCAATTAGATGTGTACAAAAGGATTTCTGATCCACATGATCAGACAAAGAGCACTCAGAGAAAAACCCGTCGCTATTTTCTGGGAAAAAACTCTCTACACATCTTCCTGAAAATTGTCATCTACAAAATGACTCTATTACTTTCTCTCATACATTTCTTGTCATAATTATCTTATATATATACGACTTTAGACTCATCTCGCGTCTATGACTCTACTCCTTATCATCCTAAGGATTTAACTATACTTAGCTTACAAGATTCTTCACTTATATGTACATATGTGTACAAGACATCATCCTGAATTCTTCTTCACTTTACAAGTGTCTTTCTTTGCTTCATTCTGACCATAAGCTTTCTTCAAGATCTGTATAATCATCAATTTGTGATTGACTTGTTCCAACACACAGGGGTGGAGATTGGGAATTAAACAAGGTAGAGGATCAATAAGAGTTAGGGTAGGTGGGTTTTTGGGTGGTGTCCCAAGTCTAACTGTCGAACTATGTTTTAGCATTCCTTATGAATGCAATTGAAAAGGATGACCAACCAATTGATCTGACCTTGGGTGGCATGGACGACTATGGAATAAAGCTATTAGAAGATGCCTTAAGGGCAATGTTGGAGGTTTAGGGAAATAACTAGGAAATGAAGGATAGACATCTCTAGTTCTAAGCAATAGCTAATGCCATATTCATTAGAACTATGCCAAGGAAACAATTGTTCCATGGTGGCATGAGAAATGGAGGGGATTGATGCCAAACGATCAATGGGCAAGATAAATTGATGGCCCACTTTAGTAGGGGTCATGTGCAGCTCCTGTCTACCTAGCAATGGGATGTGTCATAGCGGCATCCCACTATAGGAGGCAGAAATGGCCAAGGTGACAAGGGTTAAGGAACACATCCATCTCATCTACGAAGACATGAGGACTGGTATGAAGACCATGAACAAGTGAAGGCACAAGTGCATAGTGAGAAGCACACAAGCATGCAAACACATACACACACACACAAGGTAAGAACAAAGAGAGAACAATGGAAAGCTTTCTATTACTCGAGAAATCTCTTACAAAGGCTGAAAATCTGTAACAAGATAACCTCAAAAATGATAACCTCAAAAATCACTACAACAGATCGATGGTATACCGAGGTTTTTATCGAGGAAAATGAACGCGGCTTTATTTGCCACGACGTCAGTGGAAAGGTCGGTATGCGCCTCGGTACCAAAACGTCGGTATAAGCGTCGATATATGCATCAGTATAAACGTCGGTATATGCGTCGGTAATATTGGCGCCCATAATGAGGCCTCTGCTGGGTGTTCCGTCGCATATACCATCGCCTGCTAGGTGTACCGACACTTATTCTGATGACATTACTGTGAGTACCGTCGCGTATACCGACGACCATACCTGCAAAAATTTTTTTGGGCAGAGTGTGTTGTCTTTTGCTACAGCAACATTACCATGATGTTGCTTAACAAAAGACAATACACTGCCAAAAAAAAACCAAGTACATGTGATGTGTACTCTAATGTCAACCGAAATATGATTTCATGAAACAGAGTATTATTGGACACAAAAGAGATAATCAAAATGAACCATGAACCATGTACAAAAGAAGTTATATATTTCAATAATGAAGCATGTACAAGAGTGTGGCAAACCACTGTCATATATGACGCTTTTACAAAATGTGGCAAAGCAATGCATTGTAATATGAAAATCAAATACAAAATTTTGGTGTTCCAATGCCATACAAATGCAAAGAACGTTCCATATCAACAGTTCTGTAACAAAGAACATTAATGGAATGAGATAAATTCATATGAAAATTACAAACAACAAGTAAAAACCAAGTTTATAAATTAATTACCTCATCGCAAATGCTCCCATGAAACGACCGCACCGCGTACCTCCAAGTCCTCCAATAGTGCAATCAACCCATGACGATATCTGTAAGACTCCTCCGTTCGTGTTGGAAGACGACCCATTGCTAGCTCCTGAAACAAATATACAAAAGATTAGAGGAACATACATGAGAAATTTAACACAAATAAATTCAATAAATGAAATGGTACTTACAAACTCATGACGCATCGTGTCATATCCATCACTGCCCAAATGTGACGGTCCAACCATATCTAAACGTGTGGCTGCAGCATCTCACTGCTGGCGATATCGATCAGGAGTCTGCTGCTGCTCGTCACGAATCACGTCCCACTCCTCAGCATCTAACCATACAGGTTTTGGTAGCCTGCTCTCAAAGCATCACGAGCCTCGGATCGTCGATGGGACATAACCTCACGTGCAGTGTGCAGAATCCACTCTGAACTGATAAGAGACTATCCATCGGCTGGTCGGAACTCCTGATAAATTGTATGTGTAATATAATTCTTCCAATCTTTATCTTGTTCACTCCATTTCAGCATGATAGAGTGTCCAAACTGGATGGAGCAAAGCTGTCGTATGCGTGCACGCATTGCTTTCCCAGTCGCATCCATCACCGGAGCTCCATCTCGGATACTATACACCTTGGAGTCATCATGGTCATGAGCACCCCAAGGTGTACATGGTGTATTGCGTGGCATACCTACATCTGAGATACTCGTCCTAGGAGTAGAAGCAGGCGAAATAACGTCTGTCGCACTGCCTCCACAATAGCCGCCTCCTCCGCCTCCAGACCTACCTGTAGATCCACTCCTAGAACCTCCTGCTCTAGAGTGTGACCTCAATCTACGAGACGAGCCAGAACCTGTATCGCGTTGAGGTGTCGAACGCACATGTCTACTAGTAGACCCAGTAGGAGATGGCTGAAAAGATGGTCGTGGTGGAGTCACAAAGCTAGGAGACATACCTCCTACGGGAGTAGCACCACCCGCAGGAGTGACACTGGCGGGAGTGACACCAGCGGGAGTGAGGCCAGCACGAGTGAGGCCGGCAGGAGTAAGGCCACCAGGAGTGAGTCCGGGAGGAGTGCTACCTCGAGCGATCCTATACTGTGATGCAGCAACCATATACGCGGGAGGAACCTGAGAGATGAACTCCAAAAATTGCTCCTTGTTGGGGGATTCTTTGACAAGAAGGAGTTTGAGGGTTTGTAGGAGAAAATGAAAAGACCAAAAGAGAAAATACACCTTGGAAGTTTCTGCCGTTTGATTATAGTAAGAAAAGTACAATGTTTGAAATACAAGATACACCAATACCTCTGTGCACAAGCCCACAGAGTGTCCAATTACAAAATATCCAATATCCCAATGTCCTCTTGCTGCCGACCTCCTCTGCAACAAACCTCCACCTGCTTCAAGCTTCTCCTTGTGCACACCTTGCACCAAGCTTCCACAAAGGGGGAGGAGTGAATACCTGCTGTCGGCAAGCGTACACTGCCAAAAGACCCTGAGATACTTGGGGGAACTATAGCTTAGCACTCTCTGCACCAAAATCCTTGGTCACTCTCTATGCACCTTGCACTTCCACTCCTGTGCGACGTACTCTGGTGACTCTTGCACTTCTCTCTCTTGCTCCACTTAGCCTATGCTCTCTTGCTTACTCTAAGATTGGTCCAAGAATGGCCCTTGCCTTGATTTGAGTGTGTCGATCACGTACGCTCCTAACTGCAAGTGAATCTTGGTGCTCACTTTGATGTCCCAAGATTGCTCTCCCAAGTGGCAGCCAACGACTCACTGTTTTGTCCTGTAGTGACTTTAGTCTAAAACCAAAAATTTTAATGGGGGGCCATACTTTCACCTGTGCGTACACTTTTTTCCGCTTCACATACTTTCATGTTTCCTTTTAAGTCTTCACTTTTACACATAAGAGGGGGTTCACCTGAACCTTCCAAAACACTTTAAAACACACTTTGAACCTTAGGGAAATTAGAGAAAGTACCTCTGCAACCTGCAACCTATTTTCTCCAATTTACCCTTTGTGGACAATTCATTGTGCACTACCTGTGCACTTTGACACCTGCACTTACGCACTTTGACTTTGCACCTGTTGACTTTGACCTTGACCTTGTTGACTTTGACCTGTTGACTTTGACCTGTTGACTTTGACTGCAGTTGACTTTGACCAACATGACTTTTATGGGCTCAACAGTTGCCCACCACCTAATGTGCTCTCCGTCCCGGAGAGCTATAGCTAAAACTTTGATCACGATGAAGATAGAGCCGCAAAAACTGGAATAGGACATCTGAGCAGCAACCAAGTCCACGAAAACAGGAGAGAACAAGCCCCCAGAGAAGAACCAAAAGTGGGATTTTGGAATGGAAAAGCAAAAAAAAAGGGGGGGCAATGGGAGGGTAGAAAGGAAGGGGAAGGGAGGGCTGAGGGTGCGAAGATGGATGGGGTAGGGAGGGGAAAGGATGTGGCTGGGCATATTGGTAAAGGGAGGGATTGGGAGTAGGAATCAGGGGTCGGGAGGAGGCTAAAATGATCAAACCGGAGGGCTACAGAGGGTACATATGGGAGATTATTAAACATAAGGTAAGACAAGGTGAGAATAGACCATTTGGACAATGTTGTGAAATAAAAACATGTGATAAAGGTGTTCAAAACATGTGGTTTCAGACCAAAAGTCATACAAAAAGTGGGAATTTGTAAAAAGAAAGTCAAAAACTGAGTTCATAGGTGCCAAAAAACATGAAAATGACTCCATTTTTGTAAAAAACGGCCAACCGAGGCACAATCCAGAGCCAAAAGCTTTGAGCCATGAAAAAATAAAAAAAATAAAGTAAAATAAAATAAAAATAAAAATGATCGCTCTTTTTTTTTTTCAACGCTCAGACATAATTATTAAAAAAAGAAAATAAAATAAATAAGAAAATAAAATAAAATAAAATAAATAAAAAATAAAAAATAATAAAAAAATAAAATAAAATAAAATAAAATAAAAATAATAAAAAGAAAATAGGGGGGGGGGGGGGGGCGGGGGGGGGGGGGGGGGGGGGGCGGGGGGGGGGGGGCGGGGGGGGGGGGGGGGGGGGGGGGTGGTCGGTTGGTCGGTGGGGGGGGGGGGGGGGGGGGGGGGAGGGGGGGGGGGGGGAGGGGGGGGGGGAAGGGGGGGGGGGGGGAGGGGGGGAGGGGGGGGGGGGGGAGGGGGGGGGGGGGAGGGGGGGGGGGGGGAGGGGGGGGGGGGGGGAGGGGGGGGGGGGGGGGGAGGGGGGGGGGGGGGGAGGGGGGGAGGGGGGGGGGGGGGGGTGGGGGGGGGGGGAAAGGGGGGGAGGGGGGGGGGGCTGGGGGGGATTTTTTTTTTTTTTTTTTTTTTTAGTTTTAAATAGCCCAATTTAGAGAAAAATCAAGGAAAAATCTGAAAAAAATGCCAAAAATTGGCCAAAAAATTCTAAAAAATTCTGAAAAAATTCTGATGAAATTTTCTACATGTTGAGCCTAAAATCCTTCATCAAACCACAGAGAGCCTCCATTTATTCTTTCTTTGGCCAGAAAAAGACACATGAAAAAGGCGAAAATACTAGAAAAGTCTAAAAAAATGCCTGAAAAAATCTGAAAAAATTTCTAAAAAATTCCAAAATTTGTGCCTTTGCAAAGTGGATGAAATGACTGCTAAATTTGCTAAAACCTCAAGAAACAAGCATGAAATGGATAAGAAAACTACTAAAACTTAAGTAAAAATGATGAGAAAAGACTATGTACAACCTGGACAATTTTTGCAGGTTCCAGGTGATCCATAAAACTTCAGTTGGCTTGATGATAGGCCTTGAGCCTTGTATTGTTGACTGAGAGAGACTCCTCCATAATCTGCATTTGTACTGCACGTCATTGCTTTAGTCTTCTCCTGGGGCACCCTGGCCATCTGAGAGGGGTACCCTAAATCCTTCATTAGAATGTTATCTCCTCCAGCAACTTTATGATATGATTTGCAAAATTTTAATTTTACTATTCCGGCTTCTTCATCCAGTGGAACCCTATGTTCCCAAATACTGGCAGTAGCAACTTCCACATTCTTGTAAAGCCCTGCACTTGCTACCATAAGAATTGAAATAACAGATGATAGCCATACCAGAATCCATAAAAAAGTTGCCATTGATATATGAATTTGAGTAGCTTTATCACTGCTGCATGTAAGGACTTTGCTTTTCTTCTCTTTGCTATGGCCTTTGACTGCTATTGTTTCAACCTGAGTGATTTCCTCTTTTTCTTCATATGCTTCTTCTATACTTGAGTTTGGAAAAATTCCATAGCAGGAGGATGGGTCTTCTGCATGGAGCCAAGCCAACATGTTTTCATCTTCATATAAATCTGCTCTTTCAAATAGGTCTGCTTCTGGGTTGTCCACCACTTCTTCTTCCATACAAATACCGATTGTCTGCATCATGCTAGTATTTTTCTGATTATCTGGGCCTTCTTCTAAAATTATCTGCTGCAACTCTTTTCCTTCTTGCTTTACCCACATTGTGTCCTTGCCCCAGTCATGCAGCACATTGGCATGCCTTAACCAAGGTCTCCCAATTAACAGTGGGAAGCTTCCTTCTACCTGTGGCAGCCTTAAAACAACAAAGTCCAAGTTAAAGATAGTACCTTGTATCCTGACTGGGACTCCAGGAACCACTCCCATAGGCCTTACTATGCTTTGGTCTGCCATTGTTACAGTGAAGTTGGCAGGTTGTGAAGGGTATAGTCCAATCTTTTTCATGGTATATTCAGGCATCAAGTTAATGCCAGAACCACCATCCACAATAACTCCTTGAAACTCATGACCTTTAATAGAAATGGTTAGCCGAGGGCTCTTGTAATCTGTGAGGGGTGCTTCCCCTACATATTTATCTTTATGCATAACAGCAGCTTTTGCCACTAAGCTTGTTGTGGACATTTCATCAATTATCTGCAAGAGTTCTGACCTGAACTTCCCATCCATCCTTATTAAATCAAAAATACTAACCTCCTTTTTCATGGACTTGAGCAGTCTGGAGGCTTCTGATTCCTTAAGAGCTTGGGCTCCATTTGACTTATCCAACTCCTCATGAGCCCTGCTGAATGCATGTCCAATGGCATCACTGGTACCTGTGCAATTTTCCTTTTGCCTTGTGTCTGCACTTGTGGTGGCTTGGTCTTCAGACACACCTTTGTCTCTGTTTAATCCATTAATCAATGATTCTTGACCCATGTCCACTAGAGCCTTCCCCTTGCTTCTTGTCTGCACAGTAAAAGAGTCAATTTCCTCTAACTGCACCACCCTGGTAGATGGTGATGGCACCTTAACTTGATTTGCCATTTCTTCTTCCTGCACGGAAATCATTTGAATGTGGGGCCCAGATGAAGAGGCTTGATTCTTAGGACAACAAATTGTGTAGTGGTCTCTGGCCTCTGGGCAGTTTCTGCAAGGGGGGGCATTTTCTGGTAGGGTGCACCTACTTTGATAGTGCCCACATTCCCCACATCTGAAACAAATAATTGGCCTTCTAGGCCCATTTCCAAAATTATCCCTCTGTCTAGGGTTATAAGTGTTACCTTGATTGGGTGCAGCTGCCATCACATTTGCTGGTGGCAGGGGTCCTCCTTGTGTCCAGTATGTCGTTGCAGGCATTCCCCTTGATTGGCATTCATGGGCCTCATGGCCAACCTTCCTGCATAATTGGCAAGTTACACTTAACAGAGGACACTCACTTACTATATGCCCTTGTTTGCTGCACATGGAACACCAAAGACCACTCTTGATGCCCCCTCCTTTGAGCTCCTGCAACTCCTGTCGCAGCTGAGCTAATTCCTCTGCCTGGGCTTCCTCTTCCTTTTGGAGCTTGAGTGCTTCAATCTCCCTTCTCAATTGAGCCACAGCAGTCTCCTCCTCTTTGTAGGGCTTATTTCTCTTTAAGCCCTCCAACTCCCTCCTCAGCTGGGTCACTGGATCCTCCATCTCTGTACCATATGTTGGTGGTGAAGAAGTTGTCCCATATTGGTGCCTTATTTGCTCCAGTCTTGTAGCCGTGGTGATGAACTCCTCTATGGAGGCTGTAGGTAATACTAATTCCTTTATTTTGCATTGAGTGGCTACTGGTAGGGGCTTGGCTAACCATTTCTTGACAAAAAAATCATGGGGTGGATCTGGTAGTTTGGCCATTAGTGCTTTGGCTCTGGTCACAAATTCTGGGAACTTTTCTCCTGGACCCAATCTCAAGTTCTCTAGCTCTTCTATGATAATCTCTGCTGTGTTCCCCTGCTGGAATTGATTTCTAAAAGCATCCTTCATCAAATCCCAAGTGGTAAAGTGGTTTTCAGCAAACTGGCTGAACCACTTGTCTGCCAGTCCTTCCAATGTGGCTGGGAAGAGTATCAAGAAAGCATCTTCCCTACCCATTAGCCCCCTAGTCTTACGTAATGCAAGAAATCGTCGAATGTGCTCATCTGGGTCCTCCTGGGCTAAACCCCTGAAGGAGGGAAATTTTATGTTTAATCTGGAGAGCAAGATTTCTAGGTCCACCTGTCCTGCCATGCTTCCTACCGATGAAGTCGATGAAAGTGGACTCGATGATCTTCTGTTCGTCTTTCTTCTTGTCTGCTTGCACTTGATTCTCAAGGTTTGTGACCGGGTCGCGGTCATGAGCTATTCATAGTCCACTTAAAATGAGACACTTGATAAAAGTATGTACCTTTTGGCCCACTGGAGTAATGTTGTCGACACTGGAATATTGTCCTCCAATGGCAATATATAGTCTCCTATGCTCAAAACTCCTTGGAAGTCCCACCGGGCGTGCCAAATTTGTTGGGGGATTCTTTGACAAGAAGGAGTTTGAGGGTTTGTAGGAGAAAATGAAAAGACCAAAAGAGAAAATACACCTTGGAAGTTTCTGCCGTTTGATTATAGTAAGAAAAGTACAATGTTTGAAATACAAGATACACCAATACCTCTGTGCACAAGCCCACAGAGTGTCCAATTACAAAATATCCAATATCCCAATGTCCTCTTGCTGCCGACCTCCTCTGCAACAAACCTCCACCTGCTTCAAGCTTCTCCTTGTGCACACCTTGCACCAAGCTTCCACAAAGGGGGAGGAGTGAATACCTGCTGTCGGCAAGCGTACACTGCCAAAAGACCCTGAGATACTTGGGGGAACTATAGCTTAGCACTCTCTGCACCAAAATCCTTGGTCACTCTCTATGCACCTTGCACTTCCACTCCTGTGCGACGTACTCTGGTGACTCTTGCACTTCTCTCTCTTGCTCCACTTAGCCTATGCTCTCTTGCTTACTCTAAGATTGGTCTAAGAATGGCCCTTGCCTTGATTTGAGTGTGTCGATCACGTACGCTCCTAACTGCAAGTGAATCTTGGTGCTCACTTTGATGTCCCAAGATTGCTCTCCCAAGTGGCATCCAATGACTCACTGTTTTGTCCTGTAGTGACTTTAGTCTAAAACCAAAAATTTTAATGGGGGGCCATACTTTCACCTGTGCGTACACTTTTTTCCGCTTCACATACTTTCATGTTTCCTTTTAAGTCTTCACTTTTACACATAAGAGGGGGTTCACCTGAACCTTCCAAAACACTTTAAAACACACTTTGAACCTTAGGGAAATTAGAGAAAGTACCTCTGCAACCTGCAACCTATTTTCTCCAATTTACCCTTTGTGGACAATTCATTGTGCACTACCTGTGCACTTTGACACCTGCACTTACGCACTTTGACTTTGCACCTGTTGACTTTGACCTTGACCTTGTTGACTTTGACCTGTTGACTTTGACCTGTTGACTTTGACTGCAGTTGACTTTGACCAACATGACTTTTATGGGCTCAACACTCCTCTATCATGGAATGTGGAGTGACTGGAGGACTATCTCCCATCGTGCTCTGTAATAAAAGAACTCAAGAAATCAGCATGCGATAATAAAATTAATATAGAGAATAAACCAAAAAAAAAAAATTAGTATGTACAAGTGTTTTATTCAAAAGTCCTCTAGTATAGCATCCTCTTGAAGATCCGATGCACCGAGAATATCTATCTCTATATTGATGGCTTCTAAATCGCTTGCTATGTTGGTTTCTTCCTGATCATCGTGTATTGATTCGTCTTCTTGAACAATGACCTCTTCTTCTCGAACAATGATCTCTTCCTCCTCGACTATCGAATGAATCTCTGGGTTCACTAGAGATGGATTTTCTTCTACATCTATGTTCTCAAAAATTTGTCTACTACATGGAGCGACTTGTAAAACAAATAGCCACTTTGGTTCCTTTGAATCTGGTATAAAAACAACTTGCTTACAGTGTTCGGGAAGTAGAAATGTATCCCTTTCATCTGTCCATAATCTTGTGGAGTCGACTTGAAGCAAACTGCTTTTATCCCGTCTCACTGTTGCGTTTCTTCCAGAGGTGACTACTTTGAACCATTTCATATCAAAAACAAAGTAATCAAACTTTCTTAAAGATTTCAAGATGTATTGAATCACACCACAATAATCTAGCTCGCCTTCTAGAGCATTATCATCTCTTGCACTCGCTCTACTTTTTTGTAGAAAATTCACCATCACTCCACTATCAAAAGTAGACCTATTTTCATCGATTCGTGTGACTCGAAAGTGTCGTCCATGAGACCATAGTGCACCGTATTTAATATACTCCCAATCACATCCCTTTGCGAGTTCTTCCTCTTCTTCAGAGATATCTTCACCTGCTACCTTTGCTTGTGAAACCACTGTATCTAGCCATCTGCTCGTTGGAAAAGGTGGAAGAGGTCGAAGACTTTCTGGAAGAGGCAAGAATCGAGTGGAACAATTTCTTCGAAACTGAGCTCTTTCCTTTGCATTAGTTTCCTTGGCAAGCTCATATCTTTCTAACCACTTCTGCATAGGCTCAGAGTCAACTATGCAAAACTTCATTGCCTTCTCTCTGAAAGCTGCATCCATTTTTCTCTGCAATCATTTACCTTGTGGTTCATCGCCTATGAGACGAACATCTTCATCATCGCTCCATAAGCGAGGCATTTCGGGATCTGACATACGTAGAAACTCAGTTATGAATACAAGAGATTCTTGTACAAGCCATCCCTCTGCCATGCTACCCTCTAGACGTGCTCTCTGTCGAACAAATCCTTTTAATGTCTTCATAAAGCGCTCTAAGAAGAACATCCATCGACTATGTACAGTTCCTGCTATTGCAACTTCATCTACCACATGAACCAGTAAATGAAGTTGAATAGTGAGAATACTTGTAGGAAAGTATTTCTCTACCATACAAACAGCCTCGATAGCATTGAGTTTCGCACTCCCTATGCTATCTCTATTTATCTCTTTAGAAGATATCCACCGTACTAAAGAACTAATTTTATAAATGGTTCTTCGTACATCCTCTGAAAGACAATCTTTTAGAGCTACAGGGAGCACAAATTGTAAAAACATGTGCTCCATGAAGAACTATGTAATCCAAATGGATTCACTCCATCCATAGCTAGGCCTAGACGTATGGGCCGAGGCTCACTAGCAAACTCTGGCCACTTACTATCTATGTGCTTCCAAGCATCACAGTCAGCAGGCACTCGCATTACTTTCGTGGAATGATAGGAAAGTGGCGAAGAACCTTTGCGGGGATTGCTTCGCCTACAACGTTTTCTCTAAATCTATTTGCTCCACACTTTGGACATACGTGGAGACGCTCATACTCATTCCGAAAGAGAATGCAATCATTCGGACAAGCATGAATTTTAGTATAATCCATTCCAATGGACTGTAAAAGTTTTTTCGCATCTCCACGTGTTGGAGGCATGTCATTGCCCTCTGGCAAAAATGGATCTTTAAGAAGCCTACAATAAGCAATTAAAACGATATTAGTAAATAAAGTTATTGTGATACAACAATGAAAGCCAATTTGTTCTCCACTTACCTGAACAATTCAGTGACACTACTATCTGACCATCCATAAATGGATTGCAGATTGAGCATCACGAGTGATGCACGTAGTATAGATATCTTTGCTCCATTGTAAAGTGGCAAACGAGCTAGTCTTCGCATGTTTTCATATTCTTCATCGACTTTTGATCGTGGAATTTCTGTTGTGTCCATGAAACTCTCGACACCTTCTCCACCATCATGATCTTCGTCCATCTCATAAAATGCTTCAAGCATCTCTTCCATATGTTCATTCTGTGTAATATTATCTTATTTTATATATATATTTATTTACATATTCAGATTTTTTCCTTATGTGATCCTAATTTTATATATTTAATTATACATATTTAATTAGATATATTTAATTAAAACCCTAATCTCAAAGATCTAGACCTAAAATATGTATATTTTTGTATGCATGTGTATCTACATGTATATATGTATTATATGTGTATGTGTATGTGTGTATATATGTTATGTAGGTGTTAAAACCCTAAAGCTCTAATCTTAAAGATTTAGACCTAAAATATGTATATTTCTGTATGCATGTGTATCTACATGTATGTATGTATTATATGTATATGTGTGTTTGTGTATATATGTTATGTAGGTACTAAAACCCTAAAACCCTAATAAAAAAGACTTAGACTTAAATCTGAAATACTAAAACCTAAATACTTAAACACTTATAAAAATCTAAACCCCTAATCCTAAAACCCTAATCATCTTTTATATATATATTTATTTATATATTCAGATTTTTTTTCTTATTTTTCTATATATTTTTTCTTAATATAAATATAATTGAGTTATATGTATGCCTAAACCCTAAAACCCTAATCTTAAAGATCTAGACCTAAAATATGTATATTTTTGTATGCATGTGTATCTACATGTATATATATGTATTATATGTGTATGTGTATGTGTGTATATATGTTATGTAGGTGTTAAAACCCTAAAACCCTAATCTTAAAGATTTAAACCTAAAATATGTATATTTTTGTATGCATGTGTATCTACATGTATGTATGTATTATATGTATATGTGTGTTTGTGTATATTGTTATGTAGGTATTAAAACCCTAAAACCCTAATTAGAAAGACTTAGACTTAAATCTGAAATACTAAAACCTAAATACTTAAACACCTATAAAAATCTAAACCCCTAATCCTAAAACCCTAATCATATTTTATATATATATTTATTTATATATTCAGATTTTTTTCTTATTTTTCTCTATATTTTTTCTTAATACAAATATAATTGAGTTATATGTATGCCTAAATCCTAAAACCCTAATCTTAAATATCTAGAACTAAAATATGTATATTTCTGTATACATGTGTATATACATGTATATATATATTATATGTGTATGTGTATGTATGTGTAAATAGCCTAAAAACCCTAATCCTATTTTTATATATTTGATGTAAAAAAAAAACTTCAAAATAAAAAATTTATATATTTAATTAAAACACTAGCTTATGTGTGTGTATATATGTGCATGTGTGTATGTATGTGTGTGTGTGAATGTATGCATGTGTGTATATGTGTATGTGTGTCTATGTATGCATGTGTGCGTATATGAGTATGTATATACATATGTGTGTGTATGTATGCATGTGTGTACATGTGTGTGTGTATGTATACATGCATGTGTGTATATGTGTGTATGTATGCATGTGTACATGTGTGTGTACATGTGTGTGTACATGTGTTTATATGTGTATGTGTGTGTATGTATGCATGCATGTGTGTGTATGTGTATGTGTGTGTATGTATGCATGCATGTGTGTATATGTGTGTATGTATGTGTGTATACATATGTGTATATGTGTGTGTGTATGTGTATGTATGTGTGTATGCATGTGTGTGTGTATGTATGCATGTGTGTATGTATGCATGTGTGTATGTATGTGTGTGTATGTATGCAATGTGCATGCATGTGTGTATATGTGTGTATATATGTGTGTGTGTATGTATGTCTGTATATGTGTGTGTGTATGTGTATGTATGCATGTGTATATATGTGTGTGTATGTATGTGTGTATGCATATGTGTGTATATATGCATGTGTGTAAATTTGTATGTGTGTGTATGCATGCATGTGTGTATATGTGTGTGTATGTAAGCATGCATGTGTGTATAGGTGTGTGTATGTAAGCATGCATGTGTGTACATGTATGTGTGTATGTATGCATGTGTAAATGTGTATTTGTGTGTGTATGTATGCTCTATTTTCCTATCTCTATCTTGATCTTTTCTTTCATTATTCTTTATCTCTCTCTCTCTCTCTCACTCTCTCTCTCTCTCTCTCTCTCTCTCTCTCTCTCTCTCTCTCTCTCTCTCTCTCTCTCTCTCTCTCTCTCTCTCTCTCTCTCTCTCTCTCTCTCTCTCTCTCTCTCTCTCTCTCTCTCTCCTCTCTTTCTCTCTCTCCTTCTCTCTCTATCAATAGAGAATAAAACAATCACTTATAAGTATGTCCCTCTTTTGGATCGTTGTCGTCAAAGTGTAATGTATGTCGCCTATCGTCCAATTCCAAACAATCAACGCCAAAGAACTTTTGCAAAATCAAAGAAAAGAGAAATTATAAAACCTAAAGCATAGAGAAACACAAATGCTAACAGTACGTGCAACACTTACCAAGATGTGAGATCTAAGCCGATAGAGAGAGTGTGTGTGTGTGTAGAGAGAGAGAGATATTTGTGTGTGTGTGTGTGTGTGTGCACAAGACAATGCAGGTCGCAATTTGGTTCGCGTGCGCAAGTTCGACAGAAGACCAACAATAATCAAACACGTGCAAAAATGTGAAGTTTTGCTCTCAGGTTCATGGTATGTTTAAAACTCGGCCTCAATATACGCATCGGTATGGGCGTCGGTATAAGCGCCGGTAACTTCCAGTAAATTACCGACGCTTATACCAACGCATATACCGATGCCCATATCGACGCATATACCGAGGGTCGTGGGCAACACCGACGATCCGTTTAAACAATCATACCGACGGTCACTTGACCGTCGGTATCTCTAAGTGACATTTTCCAACGCCGATACCAATGCCGAGCGTGACCGTCGGTATATACAGCATCGGTATGCCCCTCATATGTTGTAGTGAATGATAACCCCAAAAATGAGCTCTCTAGCTCTTTTTATAGTTTTTTGACTAGTTTTGGCCCTGTCTAAACCCACTCTATGTCCTCTTTAAAAATTAGGTTCCAAGGCTTATTTGAAGACTCAAAAAAAATTTTAAAATTATGAAAATTGGTAGGTAAATACTTTTAATACTCCTCAAGCTCGAGGACTCCTCGACTTGAACAAAATGGAGTTGCAAAAATGTGAAATGGTATTTACAATGGTATTTACTGATCAAAATCATTGTTTTTATAGGGATTTTTGGTGAAAATTGAATAGTTCTATGCTTTTGTTGTCTTGGGGGATCCATTCTAGGGTGATCACTCTAGTCACGACAAATTTTCCTTGACGAGTCTTGGGTTCTTGTCCTAGGTCTCCTTGCTCTAGGCGTTAGGAATTACATTTTTGAACTCATCTATCTTGTTTGGTAAGCTGGTAACCACATACATGGTTCCTTGCTCTTCAAATTTAAGTCCTCTTTGAATTTAACCACTGGGTGTTCAAGTCCAAAGGGTTGATCGGGATTTTTGAGTTGGATAACTGACTATCTTTAACCATCCTCATAGATGCATGCACCTCATTAATGAGTCCTGATATACTCCAACTATGTTGTAGCTCAGTGATGAGTAGCACCTCCTTTAATGTCAATCCGGGAAGACGTGAGGATGGTATGAAGACCTCGAGCAAGTGGAGGCACAAGTGCGTGAGTGAGAAGCACACAAGCATGCACACACATACACACACGCGCGCACACACGACAAGACAAAGAGTGAGAAGCAATGGAGTTCTTAGATTACTTTCAAAAAGCTCTTACAAGTTCATTTCAATTACAATCCAGCCTCAAAAATGAGCTCTCTAGCTCCTTTTATAGTTTTTGACTAGCTTTGGCCCTGTCCAGACCTAGTGTCCGGCCTAGTTAAAAATTAGGTTCCAGGGCTTATTAGAGGGCTCAAACGAGATCTAAAAAATATGAAAATTGGCAGGTAGATACTTCTAAAGCTCCTCAAGCTCAAGGACTCCTTGGCTTGCACAAAATGGAGCTACAAAAATACGAAATGATATTTACAAAGGTTTTTAGTGATGAAAATCACTATTTGTGTAGGGATTTTCTCTATTGATTTGTCATACATACCTTTGAGCTCCCTACTTGCTCTTTCTTCTTGTGTGCTCAACTCCTTGATGTCTGAAAAATTTAGATGGCCTACTTGCCAGATCTTCTTTGACTGCCATGTCTGCTTGTGTTGTCCCTTCGCTCTGACTCTCTTCGTCTTGTGGCTCCTTCGGTTCCCTGACTGCTGCCAACACCCCCCCACTCTCGCGTCTGTCGCCCTTGACAGACCCTTGTCTAGATGTTCGTTGAACGTAGTATTGGACGACATCGGAGGCGAGGTGATGTTCTTCTAATCTGAGCCCCGTGCTAGATCTGTTAATAATGCGTCCCAATTCACTGGTCCTGGTACGTCCGGGTGTGGCACCCGCAGTTGTTATGAATGTATGGTTCTCTCCACAGCAAATAAGTGGAGGAGATGTGAAGGCCTGGGTACAAAAATTTCTGAGTGATATTCCCAGAATCCTGTTATGAACATCTCCTCGAAAGTCTGTTTAAAACAAGCTGGGAGGTACTTTATTCTGGCGTGCCAAGCATATATTACTTCGATTGATGGGGTGGTGCTCATGTCGTAAACTAGGTCTTGGTTGCCTGTAACGAAACCTGCTCCTGAGAAGTGGGGATCCTTAATGTTCTTAAATGTCCTGAATGTGATCAGCATTAATTCAAATATTTTCATACACATTTGTGCCATCACATCGGGTGTATTGCGTAGTCGAGTGCTCCAGTGCCTGATAGTAGAAATCATGTAATTTACAGTGGGAGGTCCTCGTGGAGGTGCTAGATAAACATAATTTAGCCACTTGGCACAGCCTTTGATGTTCTTGACAGCAATGGTGAATTCGGGCCATGTGCGTCTTCGTAGGACTGGGGTATAACAAGGATTGTACTTAATAAAGAGGGGCATGTTATTCTAGGTTCGTACCATTTCAGGATAAGTCTCCAAGAGACGGATCCTCCAAGTGGGTTGATGAATAGATCCTCTTTTCGCACTCTCTGGTATACCATCGGGGCCAAACTGGGTGGCAAAGGTGGGGGCTTTCCCACATTGTCGTTGGATCTCTGCGTTGTAATCAGCCAATAATATGCAATATGGCACATACTGATCATCATTGGTCCCTATCCACCTGTGATGGGACATACGTCTGAAATACTCGGACTTGATGACAGTGTCTTCTAATTTGGCTAATGATTGGATCTGTATTGCTACTCGTTCATCGTGGGTGTTCGCTGTCTTCTCTAATGACTGAAGCCATTCAGGTGCTTCCACTTCTAAGGTATCCATTCCCTCTGAGGTTTGTTGCCCGCCTGGCATTGGCATAGGAACGTATGGTTCCTCGTACGAATCATCTACCTCAATGGGAACCAAGTCTTCTGGCTCAGGTTCTATAACTGGAGAGGGTTGTCTTTCATACTCTAGTAACTTTTTCTGGAGCTCAACCACCTGCTCTGTCAATGCCTTCACTTCCTCTGAAGTCGAGGCCGGTTCTATTACCTTGGTTGGAGCCTCCTGTTCCTTGAGCTGGCCATGTAGCTCATCACGTTCCCTTTCCAACTCATCATGAGCATCTAATAGATCTGCATAGCTTTCCAAGATGGTCTTCATTGTCTCTAAGGGTACGGCTTTAAACTGCTCTGGATCAATGTCGTGGGGAGAGCCTTCCATTGCTGCTTCTAGATTTGCTTCATTTTGCTGCTGCTGTCTCTTGTTCTCTTCAAGGGTGGTTGCCATGTGTTTTCTGAGGAGTGCCAAGTTATGCCGGACTCTGAGATTATCAGCTTGGTATACTTCTAGCAAGGCCTCGAGTTGTTTGGTGCCCGGCTGTTGTGATGGTTGGGGAGTTTCTAGGAGTGTTTGGTGGGCATGTTCGAGTGTGGTGTAAAGTTGGTTGAGTTCTGCATTTTCTTCCTCGATCGCTATGAGGCGGCTCTGAAGTTTCTGATTGGTAGTGATCACTTGATGATAACGATCGTCGAGAGCTCGATACTCGTTCTGAAGTTGATAGACACATTGATTTAAAGCTAGAAATATACTATTTACATTATATGATGCAGGGAGAGATGAAGATGCAGGGGGAATGGGGACGGGAAAGGGAGTTGTGAATGATGTGGAGTCAAGTGGAGATGTGGGTGGAGGGGGTATGGGGGACGGAGGTTGCATGGGGGAAGGGAGTGGTGCTGTGGCAGGAGATGTTTCCATAGTGTCAAATGTTTGAGTGACCGTGTAGATGGGGACCGTGGGTGGGGTGGATGTGACGTTAGTGAAGAGAGTGGTGAAGGTGGGCATAGTGACTCCGCCAAATTGGATTCCCGGAGAGAGTGGGATTCCCATGACAATTGTGGTGATAGTGGACGTGGTGGCGATAATGTCACGTGGTGGAGTGAGTTGTGTAGTGAGAGGTGGGGAGGGTGGTGACAGTGGTGCTTCCTGATGTTCGGCTGTTTGCGTTGTATCTCCTGGTGCTGATACGTTGATATGAATTTGTTTCCCGGATCTCATGGGACGGGCGGGAACTCCTTTCTCAAATCGGTGAATGTAGGCCATTGCCTCATGAATGGCTTCATCCAATCCTACTGCATCTGCATGTAGGTTGATGGACTCGATGAACATATCATCCACACCTTCCTCTGCCAGCAATTGGTTCATGAGTTTCTTGCCTGCTTCAAGTGACATTTTATGCTGTTCTTGAACTAGCTGCATGGTTCGATATAGTCTTTTTATTTGTGCCGAATACGCGGCGGCACTTGCTAACTCTGAAAGTTCATCATACTCTTGTTCTTCGTAGGCTTCTTCCCCTTGTTCGGTCTCTTGTTCATCGACGTCGACTTCTACAACTTGCGGTTGGGTGGGGGCTGACGTTGTTGTATGGGTTTGTGGTTCCTGAGCTCGCTCTGTTTCCGTTTCGAGATTAGAGTCGTAGATTAGTCTAGCCACTTCTTCATCAGTGAGATCATTGAGAGTAAAGCCCTGTGGAAATTCCAAGTCCGATGGGACGGGTGGAAACACTAGATTGGGTCCCTCTATACTTGGTCTTGGTAGCCAAATGGTGAATGGTCTAATGCGCCGTGTCTGGGGAGGGGTAATCTCTGGTGTAGTGGTGGCTCCCCTTGGTTGAGCGCAGGGTAATTGGACTCCCCCTCTCATCTTCTTTGATGGAGGACCTGCCGTTGATAGCCTTCTCTGGAATTCCTGGGCCCAGGACCATACGAGTGCCCGCTGAATAGGCACGTCATAGGCTAGACATCGATAGATTATCTTGGTCAGAGCACAACACCCGTGGAGCACATTTTTCTGCTTCTTGTTCCACCGTTGATGGGCTAGGTGGATCTGATCTATGATCCAATGTGGTACGTTGATAGGGAGGTTTTCTGTCTCTGCCAAATACAAGCTAAACCATATCTTCTTTGGGGGCATGGTGAATCTTTCCTGGGCGGGGAAAGCAAAATGCTGCATGACGGTCCGTAGGTGAAGAGCGATGGTCGGTTCATTGCTACCATATCCTTCAGCTTATTGAGATCTTTATGTTTCATTCTGCCTGGAACCATTGTTTTCTTTTCAGTAGGAATGTGCATACCATACATGCCCAATGCTTCTCGTACCAGATTGAGGGTCAGTTTGAATCTTTTAAGTTCGTGGCCCGGCAATAGTGAGGGTAACACAAAAGTGTTGTCGCCTCCCTTGGCCCTTCTAGGAGTGATGGTACTGATAAGATAAGAACAACGTAAGAAATCTGGCTTCGGTAAGTGGGCCCTGAAATAACTGTCCAGGCCAGCTTTGGTCCATACTGAACGCATTACTTCGGCATTCTGATAGCTCTCAAATTCGCGCGTGAAAAAATGGTAGCGTCCCCATTTACCATTAAACTCCAATTCAGCTTCCCAAAAATAGGTTCCATCACCCAATGGTCCTGCAACATCACTGAACCAATGAGCGTGTTTGCCCACCTGAGAGGTGTGTCCCTGAGGAGGATCCTGAATTGGGAGCACATGCACAGCTTGAAGTTCTTGCGGTCTTTCGGTGAGATGTGGTTCCAGGAGGAGTGTTTCTATATCCACAATCTGTGCGCTGGATCCGGCGTGAGAACTGGCACCTCCAGCTATAGGTCCGCCGGAAAGTTTAAACTGCGCTGATTCGGTCCCTACTGTTGGGAATGATGGATGGACACTTCAAGAGACTGAGTAGGTACTGCCAAATCTTGCTTTGTACCAGCCCTTTCATGCTTCAGAGTTGATAAGTGGACCCTTTTAGCTTTCGAATGACACCATAAAATGACCTATGTACTTTGGAAATGTGTATGAAAAGATAGAATCAAAACAGAAAACTTTGAACTTCAAGCCTTCAAGAAAACCTTATATTTTTGACTTGACACTTGCTGTATCTTTTGCTCAGTATGACCAGCACAATAGGAATTGGAAAAATTCCTTTTAGGGGTATCTAAATAGCTTAGCAAGCTAACTATTCCAAGTGGAATGATATAAAAAGATTAACTATGCTCAGAGAAATCACTTTAGCAAGTAAACCTTTACCTCCCATATTTTAGGACTCTTGCAGACTTTGACCAGTGATCACCTCGACGAGCTTTCCTCTGAGATGGTTGAATAGAAGTTCTTCACACTTTGAGACCATGTAGATAACTTTGAGCTGGTTCCAACAAGCTATAGATCTTTGAATTTGGTGGAGAAATGAGTGAGATATGCTCTCCACAATTTGACAGACTTTCAATCACTATGACAGAGAACTCAAAAATGAACAATGTAGATATCTGTATTAATGAACACTGTTTTACAATGCCATAGGCATGAAAATCATTGCCTAATGGTGTAGATAGGTGTGGGATAGAGTATAGGCCTCACACACACTCAGAAATGGTAATGAGAAGCTCGGGATTGATGAGTCTTACCCGCAACTTTTTGATGATCACTTTTATAGTAGTTGAGTTCAAAGTTTGAATTTGAATTCAAACTTTTGGCTCCCTATGATCATGCTCCTACATCCTAGGACATATTCCATCAATCAAATCTAACTTTTCCACGAGTTCCTTTTGGTAGGTGTTTACAAAGATTCCAAAGTCAAATGTGACTTTTACAAGAAGTAAAGAGGGTAATTATCTTCTAGCATTGGTTCCTATGCTTCTTCATCTATGTATGGGTTACAAGCCAGATGTGTAGGCTTGCAAATTGTACCAACACCTACCGTATTACCGAACAAGTGGGACCTGCAAATTTTTGGTTATCCACCTTAACCGGTGTCTTACTTCCTAAAGTGATCAATGGCTCCAAGCTTCGTCCCTATTATCCATCATCTACGTCTTCATGATGTGACATCGGTATTTCTATTTCTTTTCTTTTACCATTCTTCTCACTCGACTTCCTTTTCTTATCTCTATGTTTTGGTTAATCGATTGACCATAATAGTTGTGTTTTCCTACCTAAACATGATTAGTGGCCACCTTGATTATGTTACTACGTGCATGTCATCATTATGTCGGTATATTTCCAATACTGCATTATGATTAGGGTTCTTATCGCCTAAGTTTTCGAGTGTTTCTACTTAATCTTGTTCTTCCCACTGTTCGTCGCTATTGTGTCTTTGTGTGTTTGCGACCTTGTGTGCTTTGTTTTATTGTCTATTTCTAAGTGCGCCATGGAAGCTCTTGCGAATATCGTGACCTTCAGTGCGGGTATCACTCCGGATGTGAGTGACTTCCTGTGTGCTCAAGGGCTCTTGGCCTTCGCTAAATTGCCTTGGCATTCAGTGGAGTGCCATCCCTTTTGTGCACAGATTATATCTGCCATAGCCGCCATGCCTGCTACCGAGCAATGCTGGCCAATAACATGTTTAAACACCCGTGTTGTCGTTACGCTCAGCACTGTCGCTGAGGGGATCTCCCTCAGGAGGGTTGATCGATGGACCGCTTCTCCCCATGGCGACAATGAAAGAACTTTTTCCCCGGCACTCATCTAATGAGTTTGCCATTCTTTGTCGTCTTGAACCCGAGCGCACTGCGTTTCAATTTCTTGTAGCAGCCTTAAATTTTCTGAAACAAACTTACGGTATCTCCCGTTCGTTCTATTCCATGATAGACACTGCCTCTCGAGAAACCGTCAATTTCACATCCTTTTTCTTCCGGCGCATTCACTACAAATGCTTAGCAGTTTCCAAACAGTTAGCCAAGCATGAGATTCCTTGTACCCGATTGCCGCATCTTCTCACCTTTCTTCTTCCCGTGATCCAAGCAATGCAACCACCCCCCGGAAACACTTTGCTTTTAAATGAAGAATCTACCCAGATGCTGGAGGAGGATGATGACGAAGACCTGCTACACTTCTTCCAACACAAACGCAGACGTATTAGCCCATCGCATGGCCAAGTGCAAGATTCAACCACACTTCAAGAGGTTGAACTCTTTCATGATACCGCCACGACGTTACAGGGCACATCGGCATCCTCTTCTCCTAGCAAGCAGCAAGAGCCAGATGTAATCATGGAAGATGTCACTATAGTCCAACCGCAGGATAAACCGAAACAACTCGATGTTGAGCCTCTGAAGGACACAGTGGAAGATACTACTATTAGTGAGTGTCATCCTTCTTCTCCACCAGTCGCAAACGATCAAGCAGACACTGCCAAGCAATCAACCGATAATGAAGCAGCGGTCATTGAAGTCGTTATGTCAGTGCCCCAAAGTGAAATCGGAATTGTCTTAGTTCCGACCTCTCTTCTTCCCGTTCCTCCTCCAACCACCATTCTTGTTGATGCTGAAGTTCCTCCCTCTTCGCCTTCACCTGCCATTCGTGAGGCATTGACCAATCTCCTATCCTCTCCTGACTACTCTCCACCATCATCACCTCACCTGTAGTCTGCCCCACCATCGCAGCCTGTTTCTTCTCTTCCCACCTCGGTGATATTCGTTGAATTGGCATCCATGGTCCAATTACTCATTCAACGCTCCCAGCAGTTGCCTCTTCAGATGAAGATGGCCACTCAGACTATTCCACAGGAGCTGCAGAGCAAGGTTGATCCTCTAGAAGTGGACATTGCCCCCCTCCAAGAAGAAGTACTTGAAGCCAAAGCCGAAATTCACTCTCTGCATACTCAAATCTAGCAACTGCAAGAACAGTTAACGGAAAAAGACAGTATAATTGCTCAATAGGACACTAAAATCACTGTTTTGAAGCAAGAAGTTGCAGATAAGACAGATGCTATGATAGCATTAGGTAATGAGCTCCATAATACGTAAGATGTACTCAGTGTTTTAGAAGAGGCTTCACAGCCGCTAGTGGCTAATGTGCCACAAGTTACAGCAAAAATGGATTTGTTTGGATTAAGGCATAGTCTATAATTTCTTCATTTTAGAAAACAAAGGCAAAGGTGTTGCAAATGTGTCCTTGTAGCACCTAAAACTGAGAAATCATCAAGATATACTCAAATGAAATTGGTGAGATAAGGAGAAAAGATATCCTGCATACAACATTGGAAAGTACTAGGGGCATTTTGAAGCCCAAACCACAAAATTGTGCATGTGTATACTCCCCAATTCATAATAAAGGCTATTTTAGGTATATCTTCTTCAGCCATGTGGACTTGTTTATAGTCCTTGTACCCATCTAAAAAGAAATACATCTCATGACCTACAACTTCATCAAGCATATTATCCAAAAAGGGCAAAGGGAAGGGGTCAGGAATGGTGGCGGCATTGAGTTTTCGATAGTCGACACAAATTCAGAGTTGCTTATTCTTCTTAGATACAATAACAATCGACAAGATCCATTCTGCATGTTCGAATGAAACTATAAACCCAACCCATAATAAGCGATCAAATTCATCTTTTACTTGTTTGGCATAATGGGGGTTCATTCTATAGCTTTGTTGCATTGTCAGGTAAGCATCCGGTTTCATCACCATGCGACATTGGTATATTCTAGGGTCCAGACCTTTCATGTCCTTATAATCCCATGCAAACACATCAACAAACTCAGTTAACAATGTGAGGAGATCCCATTAAGAAAGAGTATGTCCTGACACTCATACACTAGGTCTGATCGTAATGAAAGATTAGGCTTATTAAAGAGATTCATCGAGTCTCGCTCTAATCTTTATAGGTCGTGGATTTGAGTCATCACCTATGTTACATGTAGTTAGTTAACAATGCGAGGAGATCCCATTAAAAAGATTCACCCAATCTCGATCTAATCTTTACAGGTCATGGATTTGAGTCATCACTTGTATTACATGTAATTAATTGGTCTTCCGAGACATAGTATTGTTGCCAAAAGGTACTATCCATCCCATGATGAAGATTATTCTGTAAGTCTGCGAGGTCCAATATATTATCAAAGAAAGTTTTGGTCTCAATCAAGGTAGGTTGAACAATACAAGATGCTGGAGACCATTGGTCTAGTACATGTTATAAGTCCACCATTTGTAAGGAGAGTATATCCTGGTTGGCTAAAAGGAATGATGTTTCCTCATCATCCAAAAGGCCATCCAACATATGGACGGGTTTAGCTACATAAGGCCTAGCATGTATCTCCCAAGGTTTAATATTGTCAAGGGGAACAATACATTTGCGATGGTTACATTTAAAGATCAGTTCATGTGATGACCAATCTTGTAGAACTTTAGCCTGATTTAGCCAAGGATAGCCAAAAAGTAAATTATAATCCAGACTAGTCTCGGGTAGATCTAGAACAAAAAAAGTCATGTAAAAGACCACATCCTAGAGTGTAATGGGAATGTTCTAGACTAAGCCCATCCGATGGATCCTAGACTGATCAACCATACGAACAAAGAACTTTAATGGTTCAATTTGATTCTAGTCAAGCTTCTTGCATAGAGCTATAGTGGAAGTATTTATGCCAGAGCCACCATCTATGAGGACTTGTATAATTTTGTGATTTTTATACCAAATTATAATCAAGGGAACCACATGATCGACTATTGTGTCCAGTTTTGGGTGTATAGTAGTTGTAATTGGTGGTGTTGAGATCTGATCCACATTAACTTGCTACTAAAATTTTTGCCTGATGCCCGAGACAATAGTCAACAATTGTCCTAAAGGGAAAGTGATCGGTGCGTTAGACAAAATGTCCCATGCTTTACTGTGAGACGACTCTTTTGGTAGTGTGCCAGATGGTTCAGATGGTTTCGCTATAGAAGATTTTAGCACAATTGATGCGGGGGGTTCGATTAACTTTGTATAATTGATACAAGGGGTTTCATTAACTTTGCAGTGACTGATATAGGATCATGGAAGATTGCACAATTGATACGGGGCGTTTGATTAACTTTGCAATGACTGATATAGGATCATGGAAGATTGTAGCTTCAGTGTGGGCCCATTATGTTGCCTTGGATAACATCCATTGATGTTCCTTAAAACCTAGTTCAATGTTGGAAATTTAGTAGGCCCATTACTAATACCACACATCCAAGTTCCATAATTGATACGGGGGGGTTCGATTAACTTGCAGTGACTGATATAGGATCATGGAAGATTGCAGCTTTAGTGTGGGCCCATTATGTTGCCTTGGATAACATCCATTGATGTTCCTTAAAACCTAGTTCTATGTTGGAAATTTTAGCACAATTGATACGGGGGGTTCGATTAACTTTGCAGTGACTGATATAGGATCATGGAAGATTGTAGCTTCAGTGTGGGCCCATTATGTTGCCTTGGATAACATCCATTGATGTTCCTTAAAACCTAGTTCAATGTTGGAAATTTAGTAGGCCCATTACTGATACCACACGTCCAAGTTCCATAGGTCCATGATCTACAACACAGATTCCAACAATCTTCCAATATTGACAAAACATGAACATACCACATCTAATCATACAAATGATGAGACAAAGATAGAGAAGGATTAGACAACATGTGTAAAGTGTTACGAAAGCCACTGCTTACTCACACTATCATATATGCCAATGTTCAATGTACAATGTGGGAGTCGAAATCTCAACCACTCTATGTGAACAAAAATAGATGGATGAGCGAATGTACAAATGTAACAAACATATTCACATGTATGGACAAAAATCTGAATATACATGAGATGTGTGACCTAATAGGTTGTAGAAGAGTGAATATTAGTGACAGAAAGAGGAAGGATCAGTCTAAAACTAATAATCAATAAACCCTCATCTAACCTTAGGCTATGGAAGACCCTAAGTTAGACACGTGTGTGAAAAGATCACATACTTACAAAAGTAGCAAAGAATGCTAACAAGTTTGCTGCCAGAAATCCTCAAACTCATATGAACATATCTTCTCTAACACCTCATCCAAATATGCATAAAGCATACATGTACTGATTCTCTTGTACCTATGCCGAATAGGACTCCTCTTGATATGGACGTTATTGCCTCCATAAACTCCAGGTAGTACATGTGTGCATAAAGAGAATATGTACCTGAATTCTTAACATAAGATGCAAATCTTATGTTGACCACCATCCAATGTCTTTGAAGTAACCCGAAATCTTCATGTAGAAGACAATCTTCAAATACATCATGTGAATGGCCGATCCACACCATCAAGCTGTTGCGGGGTAAATCCTCTCCATAAGTAAGAGTGTGAGCACACTCTTCTTCTCCAAGAAGAACTCCATAGCTGCTCCTTAACATGCTCCAAGATAGCACCATGGCAGCCCCATGTGCTAAGAAGCACCACCTCTATTGAGGTAACAAAGCTTCCAAAGCTTGTGTTGAAATAGGTGTTGGATAAATAAACAATGAGCCAATGCTCTTCTTATATAGGATTGATTATCCTCCAAAAGCACCATCCAAAAATACTACGATCGCATAAAGCACAACAATAAGACTCGCGTCGATCTAGGAAAAAAAACGTTCATCGCGATTCGTCATATGATTGTTCCAAAAGCAATTCTTTTTCAAAAATCGGACTTCCATATAAAGAACTATCGTGCTGCACTTGAAAGGATTTGGTCTTGGGTGGCTTCGTTGAGAGAGCTTTGTTTTATCCATGCCGCCCATTCGATTTACTTATAGAGAAATTAAAACAGAAGTCTATACATGTTGTACCAACTTGAGCAACTTTGACCATAGCACATATGAGAATCGATACCTTAACCTTTTGACCATGGGACATTGTTTTCCAACAATTAGTTTAAATGCTTCAATGGTTCGTTGCAAGAATTTTCCTGATCATTTCTCAATAGTAGTAACTTGTGCTTCGGTAGGTGTAATAATGACCATGTTTGTGGTGGGTTTTGTCAGTTCTTCTTCCATTTATCATATTCTTGGACATCCTTACAATGTCTATGGATGTGGCCCAATTCACCACAAAAATGGCAACATGGTTGGAATGTTGTATTATTGGCATTGGCAAAACCTTGGTTCTAGCATAAATGATTGTAATTCCATGGGTGTGGTGCCCAAAAATTTGTATAAGATGAATAATCCATGCTTTGAAGATGAGGGGGGGACATAATTTGCTCTAAATTCACTGGACTTCTTTATTATTGCATTTATTGCTAAACAATTCTCTATCTTGGCATTGTAAGGAAATATTTCTATAGAGTGACTTCTGTTCTCACAGATTGCACAATAACCCTAATTCAATGCACAATCCGCTGCCACATGTCCTAGATTTTTACACTTTATGCAAAAGACTTGTTTCAAGATGCCTTCAGATTTACTCTTGCAGTCCACCCATTTTAGATCTTCTACAAATCCATCGACTTTGTGTTCCAATCGCACAACCATTTCAATAAAAGCATCTAATGTCATACCACCAATGCATCAGATTATCATAACTTGATGTAGTTGTGGGTTAAAACCATTGATAAACCACTATGTGATTACATCATTTGGTAAGTTAGCATTTTCTTGAGGAAACTATTAGAGGTTGGTATGAAAAATTGTGGCATACTCTTGCACTCCTTGGTTGGTTTTTTGTCTATTATTCTACAAGAAGTAAAAAAATTTTGCTGCATCTTTCTTTAATCCGAATCATTGCAGGAAAGCGTTCCAAACATCATCATAGTGTCTAAAGTGATTTAAGTCAAATTTCATTAGCCACTGTTGGTGCATATCAAGCCTTCACACATTGGCTTGGAATCATGGAAGACTAGCTTGGACAAAGCTTTATCAAGGCTTCACTTGAAGCAAGGTTCATATGAACATATGCTTAGATGTTCTTACTTTTTACCCCTTTGTAAAAGTCTATATGACTTGGCATTTATTTGTAATCACTTTAGTCACTTACCTACTTCATTAGTCGTGGAAAAAGGAATGATTTAGTGGAGAGAATATCTCCCTACTTTTAGTAGAGATATTCTAGGGAGCCTAAGTTTGAATTTGAAATTCAAATTAACCTTCAACTCCTATAAAAACTACAAGCAAAAAGTCGCGGGTGTCCATCATCAATCCTGAGGCTATTCTGTACCATTCATTGAGTGTGTAAGGCCTACTCCATAGCCTACACCTCTGAGTACCATTGTGCTATGTTTATCAAGCCAATGGGAATGTACATTCATATGATATAATACATATACTTACATTCATCATCTCTGTTTTGTTTGAGTCTCCTACTCCAAGTCTGTCAACTTCCAAGGAGCATTTCTCAGTGCTCACTGAACCAAATCAAGAGTTCAATAGCTCATTGGAACCAGCTCAAGGTCTCCTACAAGCATACAAAATCTCAGAAGATTTCATTCAGCCATTTGGGAGAAATCGCGCTCGAAGCAGTCACTGGTCTATCTCTGCAACTCTCCTAAAAAGTCGGGGGTAATCAGAATTTTGCTAAACTTATTTCTCAGTGTATGGTTTATCAATTTGAGTGATTCCACTTGTAATTGGTAGCTTATTAAGTTACTTTAATACTCCGAAAAGGAATTGTTTCAATTGCAAGTGTGTTGGTCACACTGAGCATAACACTGAGCAGGTATCATTACAGAAATAGCAAGTTTTTTGGATTTGTGAAGGAACCAAGTTATCTGTTTTGGATTGATCATTACACAAACCATTTGCAAAGTACATATATGGTTTCTTTGTGTCATTTGGAAGCTAAGCAAGTGTACTAAGCATATCTGGAATCAAAGGAGGGCTGGTGTGAAGCAGGTATAGAAGCATCAACTCATTTCTTGAGTGCATCCAACCATCACTCCCAACAGTGGTATCAGAGCAAAGAAGGTAAACATGGGTGATGGATTTCCTTCATTCAATGACAAATTGGACAGGAACAACTACCAAGCTTGGTCATTGAGAATGAAGACCTATCTACAAGGAAGGAGCTTGTTTGGATACATATCAGGAGATGAGGAATTGCCCTCATTCAAGACTAGAGGACTACCCACAAAGGATGAACATGAAAGACTCAACCAATGGTGTGCAAAAGATGCTTTGGCAAGGTCTTATCTCTTAAACTCTATATCTGATTTTCTTTTACCTCATGTAAGGAATTGTAAGACTTCCCAAGAGACTTGGGAAACCTTGTCAAACTACTTTTCTTCCAACACAAGGGCTAGGAAGAATCAATTGTGGATTGAGTTCACAACCCTTAGGAAGCAGCCCAAGCAATCAGTCTCAGAGTATGTGACAAAGATCAAAGATGTGGCAGACCAATTAGCAAGCATTGGAGAGGAGATTGAAGAGGAGCAAATAGTCAGGCAAGTAACAAATGGACTCAAGGCAGATGATAAGTGGGAAAGTTTCACCACTGCAATGGACCTCTATATGGACATGCATACCCCAGATCTCACAACACTCATGGGCCAACTATTTACACATGAAGCAAAGTTTACAAAGGCTGGAGATCAATCAAAAGGTAACAACCCCTCTGCTCTCTATACTGATAAGAAAGTTAAAGATAAAGGTAAAGGGAAGAAACAGGATGAAGAAGGCTCTACCTCCCAAGCTAATTATGCAGGGAGAGGTAGATCATCTAGAGGAAGAGGCAGAGGAGGTAAGTCAGGTAGGGGGAGACCCTACAACTCATCACCATGCAACATTTGTGGATTGTCTAATCATACCACAGATGAATGTTACAAGAACTACAAGAATCAGAGAGGAAGAGGCTACTCAAGAGGTGGATACTCTCAAGGGAGAGGCAGATTCAATCAACACCAAGGCTACAATGGATACAACAACCAATGCAATAACAACTACAACAACAACCACAATGTTAACTACCAAGGTGGATTCAAAAATAGAAGAGACTACAACAACTACACAGAGGAGCAAGATGACTCCCTATTGATCATGAATATGACCTCCAAGGCAGGTACAAATGATGATCATTTATTTTATATTGACTCAGGATGTTCTAACCATGTAGCTGGCAATGTGGCACTACTTTCTGATTTGGAAGAGCCCAAGGGCAAACATCAGGTACAAACAGGTGATGACACTAAACATTATGTTGTTAAGATTGGAAATGTGAAGACATGTGATGGAAACCAGAATCTATTAAGCAAGGTACTCTATGTACCAACCATCACTAAGAATTTAATGAGTGTTGGTCAGATTGTGGAGAAAGGTTTGCAGGTCAGATTCACACAACATGGAGCATATGTGGAGGACCCAAGACATGGATTCAGAAGGATAGCCAAAGGGGAGAAATCAGGTAGATTGTTTACTTTTGAGCTAGAAGACACCAAGAATATTGCTTTGTATAATTACAAGGATCAGACACTTTCAGAGTTAGAAATATGGCACAAGAGACTAGGTCACATAGGTGAAAGAACTCTCAAGCAAATATGCAGGGATCAATGTGTGCTTGGGGTACCTAATGTATCCAAGCAACACATGATTTACAAGTGTGGAGCATGTCAATTTGGTAAGTCTCACAGGTTGCCCTACTCAAGGAAAGGTTTCATGCATGAAGACTACCTAGACTTGGTACACACAGATGTTTGGGGACCTAGCAAGGACCCTTCTATTTCAGGTTCAAGATATTATGTGTCCTTCATTGATGACTATAGCAGGTGGACCATTTTATACTTTATGAAGCATAAAGATGAAGTATTTAATTGTTTCAAGAGGTATCTTGCACTTGTTGAAAATCAAACAGGAAGAAGCTTGAAGAGGCTAAGGTCAGATGGTGGAGGAGAGTACTTCTCCAATGAGTTTGAAGATTTCTTGCAGGAAAGAGGCATCAAAAGGGAGATTACTACAAGGTACTCACCTGAACAAAATGGGGTAGCTGAAAGAAGGAATAGACTCATAGTAGAAACAGCTAGGTCTATGCTTAATGAGAAAAAGTTACCAAATTATCTTTGGGCAGAGAGTGTATCCACTGCCACCTATCTCATAAATAGGTTGCCATCCAAATCACTTGATGGCATGACACCATATGAAGCTTGGCATGGTAAGAGACCCTCTCTCGATCATTGCAAAATCTTTGGTTGTGTAGCATATGTGCATATTCCCTCACAGGTAAGGGGAAAGCTAGATCCCAAGGCTGAAAAATGTATCTTCATTGGTTATGATTTGAACCAAAAGGGATACAGATTCTACAACCCAACAAACAAAGGGTTTAAGGTAAGCAGAGATGTCATCTTTGATGAGAATGACTCTTGGTATGAAAATGAATGCAGGAAGATTAGTCTACCCTATGACATGGAAGAGGATTTCCCAAAGCTCACCAAGGAGGAATCAATTCAGAAAGAAGATTCAAGCTCAGATGATGATGATACAATAAATCTTGAAGAGTTCAAGGCTTGGAAGTCCAAAGGGAATATGAAGATGAAGCAACTAGAAGATAAACCAGAATCCTCAACTCAAGCAATGAGGAGATCTCAGAGAGAAAAGAAGAAGCCTATCAGATTTGGGTATGACACATCACTTGTAACTAAACATTCTGTATATCTTGCAAAGGACTTGTTGAATGAAGAACTAGGTACCTATGAAGAAGCAATTACCAAACCAGAATGGAAAGAAGCCATGGATGAAGAGATGGAAGCTCTCAAGGAAAGTGATACTTGGGACTTGGTACCCAAGAAAGACTCTATGAAGGTAATAGGATCCAGATGGATCTACAAACTAAAGAAGAATTCAGATGGAACAATAAACAGGTACAAAGCTAGGTTGGTAGCCAAGGGTTTTGCACAAACCCAAGGCATTGATTATGAGGAGACATTTTCTCCTGTGGCCAAGATGCCAACTATCAGAATTTTGGTGAGTGTAGCTGCATCCAAGAATTGGAATATGTACCAATTAGATGTCAAGAATGCTTTCTTGAATGGATGGATATCAGAAGAAGTCTACATGTCACAACCACCTGGCTATGAAGATCCAAAAAAGGTACATTATGTTTGTAAATTGAAGAAGGCCCTGTATGGTTTAAAGCAGGCACCTAGAGCATGGAATTACAGGTTGACAACCTATCTCCAAGACCAAGGATTTGTGATGAGTAAAGCAGACACTTCTCTATTCATAAAGAGAAGCAGTATAGAGGTAATCTACTTGTGTGTTTATGTTGATGACATCATCATTACAGGCAATGATGTCAATGGGATTAGGCACATCAAAGGACAGATGATGAAAGAATTCAAGATTAGTGATCTTGGATTATTGAAGTACTTCTTAGGTCTTGAGTTAGTCTACACCAACTCAGGTATATATATCACTCAAAAGAAGTATGTGCAGGATATGGTCAAGAAGTTTGGTTTGCAGGATACTAAGGTATCTACTACTCCAATGGAGGTCAACCTAAAGTTAAGTGCTCATGAAGGAGAAGAAGCCCAAGACATCACAGGGTATCAAAGTATGGTAGGTAGTTTGAACTATGCTACCTTGACAAGAATTGACATAGCATATGGAGTTAGTGTGCTTAGTCAATTCATGCACAAACCAAGGGTACCTCACCTAGAGGCAGCAAAGAAGATCTTGAAGTATCTGAAAGGAACTCAAAGTCATGGTTTGTACTTTCCTTATACATCAGATATTGACATTAAAGTTTACTCAGATGCAGATTGGGCAAGATGCAAGGATGATAGGAGAAGCACCTCAGGATACATTTGTTTTGCAGGAAATAAGTCCATTTCTTGGTCAGCCAAGAAGCAACCTACAGTGGCATTGTCATCCACTGAAGCAGAGTATAGAGGGCTTGCCAATGCCACTCAAGAAGTTATCTGGTTGAAGCTTCTTTATACAGAGTTAGGCCTATATACAAGGCCACCAATTATTTTTGGAGATAACACTAGCTCTCTTCACCTTGCAGCTAATCCAATTTATCATGCCAGAACCAAAGACATAGAGGTTCATTACCACTATGTGAGAGAGAAGTTACTTAGTAAAGACATTCAATTGACATATGTGTCTACCAATATGCAATGTGCAGATTTGCTCACTAAAGCATTGGATGGAAACAAGTTATGCAGATTTAAATCCATGATTGGATTGCAGGATGTGATTGAAGACTAAAGATGAAGAAGATGAAGACTTAAGCCAAAGTGTTTGGCTTGAGGGGGAGCTGTTGGTGCATATCAAGCCTTCACACATTGGCTTGGAATCATGGAAGACTAGCTTGGACAAAGCTTTATCAAGGCTTCACTTGAAGCAAGGTTCATATGAACATATGCTTAGATGTTCTTACTTTTTACCCCTTTGTAAAAGTCTATATGACTTGGCATTTATTTGTAATCACTTTAGTCACTTACCTACTTCATTAGTCGTGGAAAAAGGAATGATTTAGTGGAGAGAATATCTCCCTACTTTTAGTAGAGATATTCTAGGGAGCCTAAGTTTGAATTTGAAATTCAAATTAACCTTCAACTCCTATAAAAACTACAAGCAAAAAGTCGCGGGTGTCCATCATCAATCCTGAGGCTATTCTGTACCATTCATTGAGTGTGTAAGGCCTACTCCATAGCCTACACCTCTGAGTACCATTGTGCTACGTTTATCAAGCCAATGGGAATGTACATTCATATGATATAATACATATACTTACATTCATCATCTCTGTTTTGTCTGAGTCTCCTACTCCAAGTCTGTCAACTTCCAAGGAGCATTTCTCAGTGATCACTGAACCAAATCAAGAGTTCAATAGCTCATTGGAACCAGCTCAAGGTCTCCTACAAGCATACAAAATCTCAGAAGATTTCATTCAGCCATTTGGGAGAAATCGCGCTCGAAGCAGTCACTTGTCTATCTCTGCAACTCTCCTAAAAAGTCGGGGGTAATCAGAATTTTGCTAAACTTATTTCTCAGTGTATGGTTTATCAATTTGAGTGATTCCACTTGTAATTGGTAGCTTATTAAGGTAATTTAATACTCCCAAAAGGAATTGTTTCAATTGCAAGTGTGCTGGTCACACTGAGCATAACACTGAGCAGGTATCATTACAGAAATAGCAAGTTTTTTGGATTTGTGAAGGGACCAAGTTATCTGTTTTGGTTTGATCATTACACAAACCATTTGCAAAGTACATATATGGTTTCTTTGTGTCATTTGGAAGCTAAGCAAGATTACTAAGCATATCTGGAATCAAAGGAGGGCTGGTGTGAAGCAGGTATAGCAGCATCAACTCATTTCTTGAGTGCATCCAACCATCACTCCCAACAGCCACCATGCTGCTTTGTTAACCATAGTTGATTGAAAGACTGTTGCTTTATATTCATCATCATCTGGGTTGTCTAATACATTGTAGTTGATTTCAAATGTGCAGACATGAGCATCAAGGTCATCACATGGGAGTCCATCGAATTTAGCATAAGTTACCCCAGCTAGAAGTTGTCTTCTTTTTCCATTCTGTTGTCTACCATCGCTTTAGGACTGAAGTGGTCAAGTGCACCCATTACTTCTTTAAAATCGGAGGTGATAGGTGAAGCTTGATCATTGACTAATGGTTGTTGATATATTTAGATAGTGATGTGCATGAACATTGTAGGACCATTGAGGCACTTTTTTCCCTCTTTAGGAGATTTTTTTCCCTCGACTTGTATATACATCTATAACCCTAATGGGTCACTTATCTTTGTACATTCTACTAGTAATACATTCAATATTGTGTGTTGTGCTTCAAGCTTCTTCTTCTTCTTCCTTGTGTTGTTCATGTGCTTTTGTAGACCTCAAACTCCAACAATTGGTATCAAAGCAGGTCGTCGCATCATCTAGGGCATCGTCGACACCCCTCCAGTCATAGTCTTTGAATCACATGAAAGTTGGTGAGCATACTCAAGTGATTAGGAGCTCAAAATAGCTTCCCTATGTGGTGTCAAAATCGCAATTTGAGCTCCTTTTAGCCTCTGAACATACTATCATAGTGCTTGTGCATGCAATTTTGTCTTTTTGTGCCGAAGATATATACATGTTTTTGTTCACGAGTATAAGCGTATCAAAGTCTACTACATGTTTAGTAAAACTCGATAGGGTAATTCTCTTCAACTTTTTGAGATACAATCATTTTTCTGTATTAGGGTATTTTAGTCAATGGCCATGGCTGAAAGCAGTGATGTATTCCGTATGTTGGATGTTGAGGATATGTTGAATGGTACCAATATCCATTATGGGTTTATATGATGTATCATGTATTGGTTGCAAACGGATTGTGGAATATTGTGTAGGATGTTGAAAAACGTCATATTACACTTGCAAACAAAGTTGTTGAAGGTGATGCAAACGACATTGAAGATGATGATATTCTTCAGACTCCTTTTCGTGTTGTGGTTCCTACTGTACCTACTACAGAGAAACTTCATTGGGATGGCAAAGATGCTCAGGCACATGCATTGATAGTCTTGTTTCTCAAATGTGCCATTATTCCCCACATTCGCTCCTCCAAAATAGCAAAGGATGCTTGCGATGCATTAACCACTTTGTACTAGGAAAGGAATGAGTCTCATGTTTCTTACCTTTGAAAATAGTTGGAGAGTGAGCAAATGCATGAAGGAGATTCCATGGAAATTTTTTTGACAAAGATCAAAGATTTGAAGGAGCAGTTGATTTCTACTGATGAAGTCTTGCTTGACAGTTCACTTGTGCAGACTGCTTTGAATGGTCTTCTGAATTCATATCAGCATTCTGCTTCTACTCTTTGATTGATGATGAAAGGAAATCCAAATGCCCTAACATTTAAGGAGTTAGTCTCTGTTTTGTTCCAAGAAGATCAGTCTAGGCAGAACAGGTCCATTATGCATGTTGTAGATCAAGCTTCCCTGGCAAAGGTAAATGGAGCTTTTCTACTAGTAAGCACAAATTTACTAATTCTACACAATCAAAGAAGGATGATAGAGATGAGAAGAAAATAGAAAAGCAAAAATTGTTTTGCAAATACTGTAAAGGAAATTATCATATCATAAAGACTTGTCCAAAACTAACTGCTAAAGAGGCAAGGAAGAAAGAGGCTGGAATGGTTGTTGCAGAGGCCTCTACACCCAAAACAGAGTCTGCTAATCTTGTGCAAAATGAAGAATGGGCACTTACCAATATTTGCAGTTATGACCCATCTTCTCATGAATAGTGTATGTCTGCAATAGACTCAGATGTTTGGCACGTTGATAGTGGGCCAACCAAACATATTACCTTGCAACGTAGTTTCTTCACTTCACTAGAGCATGCCCTTATAGGGAATACTATCACATGCACCAATAACTCCTCTTATCCTATCATGGGAGTTGGTAAGATCATTCTGACTACTGTTGATGGTAGTTCGTTTACATTTTTAGATGCTTTATTTGTGCCAGGGATCAAGAAGAATATGTTATTTGTTTGTGCCACATACATCACTATGAACTAGCTGCAATTTTTGAGTAGCTCAAATTGAACCATCTTTTGGGAAGGAGGAATGTTGTATTTTTCCCAAAATATATCCTTCACAGACATGTTTACGAGGTACCTCAAGTTTGGGTAGAGAGGCTACCATTTCATATTTCTGCACGCATAGCAAACTATCAAAATGCAGATGGCCAAAGCGTGCATGCTAAAGCTGTGCATCTGACAAAAGGCTGAGAATCATGTATTGCACATGTTGAATCATTCACAAATTTTTCATAGTCTATGACAGCCCAAGACATAAAATGCTAGAATCAATAATGACATTGCCATTTGATAGATCATGAGTTGTACATCTATCATCAACAAATTTCATAACCAAGCCAATCTTGGCTAAAGCTGAAAACTAATAACATATTTTTCTTGATCCGTGGCACAAATAAAGCATCTAAAAATGTAAACGAACTACCATCAACAGTAGTCATAATGATCTTACCAACTCCCATGATAGGATAAGAGGAGTTATTCATGCATGTGAAAGTATTCCCTATAAGGGCAGGCTCTAGTGAAGTGAAGAAACTACGTTGCAAGGTAATATGTTTGGTTGGCCCACTATCAACGTGCCAAACATCTGAGTCTATTGCAGACATACACTATTCATGAGAAGATGGGTCATAACTGCAAATCCAACCAAACATATTACCTTGCAATGTAGTTTCTTCACTTCACTAGAGCATGCCCTTATAGGGAGTACTATCACATGAACCAATAACTCCTCTTATCCTATCATGGGAGTTGGTAAGATCATTCTGACTACTGTTGATGGTAGTTCGTTTACATTTTTAGATGCTTTATTTGTGCCAGGGATCAAGAAGAATATGTTATTAGTTTTCAACTTTAGCCAAGATTGGCTTGGTTATGAAATTTGTTGATGATAGATGTACAACTCATGATCTATCAAATGGCAATGTCATTATTGATTCTAGCATTTTATGTCTTGGGCTGTATAAGCTCATAGACTATGAAAAATTTGTGAATGATTCAACATGTGCAATACATGATTCTCAGCCCTAAGAAATTGGATGGTAAGGCAATGAAATGTATTTTTGTTGGGTATAGTTTTGAAAGCAAAGGCTATTGTCTGTTTTGTCCACAGACTAAATGCATTTTGGTTAGCCATGATGTTGTTTTTCTGGAAGATGCTATTGAGCCATTACTTTCATGTACTAAGGAGACATCAATTAGCTCCAAACACATGTGTGACACCTTGTTGCCCCTTTTACAGGTGGACAGTCTAGTGCTGGTCCAAATGAGGTAACTTTTCAGCCTTTATAGGTTTCATGTGATGATGCAGATTATTTCATTTCTAACGTAGATACATGATGCACTTGTTGATGAGAGAATTGATATAGAGGAGGCAAAACATATGTCTAAATAGTTGGTGCAGACTTTGCAAGATAGCAAATTAGATGCATCTCTATCATATTGTACTTGTTCAGGCTCTCATAGTGCTTCTTTTGCATCAGATTGCTATGCTATGGCTGCCTCTAGTCTTTGTGATGAGAATGAGCCTGTTTGGTTTGACGAAGTACAAAATTCTAAATATTGGATGGGTGTTATGCAATCAGAATATGATGCGATTATGAGGTACTTGGTCTTTATGTGACTTGGCTCCTAGCAAGAAGGCCATTGGCACTAAGTGGGTATACAAGCTGAAGCATAAGCTTGATGGAACAATTGACAATTGTAAGGCTAGGCTTGTTGCAAAGGGTTATGCTCAAGAAAGAGGCATTGATTTAGATGAGACCTTTGCTCCTACATGTTGAATGACTAATGTTCATAGCATCTATGCACTTGCAACTCATCATGTCGGAATGAACATCAATTGGACATTAAAATTGTATTTCTGAATCGTGACTTGCATGAACAAGTGTATGTTTTTTAGCCCGTGGCTTTGTGCAGAAAGGGCATGAAATCCAAGTGTGCAGGTTGATAAAGGCGTTATATGGTTTGAAGCGAGCACCATGTCCTTGGTATGAAAAGATTCATGCCTACCTAATTGCACATGGTTTCAAGAATAGTCTAACTGAGAGCACCTCATATGCTAAGCGTGCAAATGATGTGCTTTTGATCATTGTTGTCTATGTTGATGACATGTTGCTCACTGGTCCTCATGGGAAGCATATTGATGATTTTAAGGTTGATCTGCATGCCTCATTTGAGATGTTTGATTTGGGGCATTTGCATCATTATTTGGGTATTCAGTTTATGCAAGTTGATTACATAATAGCTTTGTGTCAAACAAAATATATTGACACATTATTGTAGCATTTTGGCCTTGAAGATTGCAAACCTATTGCCACTCCTATGGAGAGAGGTTTACAATTGAGTCCTCATGATGCTATAGAGGCATTTGATGTTGTTCTATATCAACAGGCTATTGGATGCTTGATTTACTTATGCATTACTCGGCCATATGTTCAGTTTATTGTCTCACAGATGAGCATGTTTATGTATTACCCAGGTGTCAAGCATAGGCAGGCAGTTAAGCGCATCTTTCACTGTTTGAGTGGTACTCGGCTTCGTGGATTGTTTTATCCCAAGGGGGGATCACTACTGCTGGATTTACATGCTTTTTCTGACTCTAACTAGATTGGTTGCTATGACATTCATGTGTCCATGAGTGGCTTTTGCTTCATGCTTGGTAGCTCATGTATATCTTGGTTCAGCAAGAAACAACCTAATATGGCCAATTCCAATTGTGAGGCTGAGTATAGGGCAGCTTTCATAGCGACTCCTGAGTGTGTGTGGCACATATGCCTTATGGCTGATTTGGGTGTTGGTTAGTCTTCTACCACCACCATCTTCACTGAAAGTTAGAGCACATTGGCAGTTGTGAGGAACCTTGTGTTCCATGCTCACACTAAGCACATTGAGGTGCACTATCATTATGTCAGGGAGAGGTTCTCTGCTTGAGAGATCAGTTTGGCATATGTGCCCACACGAGAGAACATTGCAGATCTTTTCACAAAGGTTTTGCCTAGGGAGAAGTTTGAAGCTTTTTGTAAAGCTTTGGTCTTAATTCCTTCTGTGGATTGATTCCACATAGCTTGGCACTTCCTTATACATGAGTGCCAGGTCCTTGTTCACCGCATCACTCCCAAGGGGGATTTGCTTATATATTTAGGTAGTGATATGTGTGAACACTCTAGGACTGTCAAGGCACCTTTTTTCCTCTTTAGAAGGTTTCTTTCCCCGAGCTTGTATATACGCCTATAACCCTAATGGGCCACTTATCTTTGTATATCTAGTGGTAATATATTCAATATTGTGCATTGTGCTCCAAGCTTCTTCTTCTTTCTTGTGATGTTCGCATGCTTCTACAGACCTCAAACTCCAACAATGGTAAACCTTGCGAACGTTCTAAACTTATTTGTTGAATGGGTTCTAATTCTTATGGTTGTGATACCTTCCTACTACTCCAAAATCTTGGAAATGTTGTCGTGATGTGCCATTCAGTCAGCATTCTCCAACCTTCTCTGATACTGATCGGCTTGGAGACCAGTTCTTTTGTAATTTTTGTGATTTCCACTACGATTTCTAATGAAGATTTGATTTGTACAGAATGAGTGGTTTGCATTTTTTTTGTTTGCAATTGGAGCCTTCAAAGTGTCCAAAGCACCGTCAAGCACTAGACTTTCACCCACCGGACTCGCACCAAACACTGAGCCATTACCAAACACCAAAATATCACCAAATATCATCAAAGATTTTTCGAGTGTTTCTTGTAGATCAGAAACAAGGAAATACTGTAGTGTTGAATTTCTCATTGCTACACCCTTTCCTTTAGATGTCACACTATTGGCTTTATGCTATGGGGTACCCAGTGCACTATTCACTCGAACATGATGCTTCTCACTTCTATACTTTGCATAGATCTCACTGGAATGCATTACCGACATGTAGGTAATAAAAACCATCCCTAGCAAGATCACCGATGTTAACCTCTCATCCTATCTAGTGAAGGAATAGGATAGATCTACAAGGTTCTTGGGTGGCAAAATCCAGTAAAGACCGAATCCCTGTGTTTCTCCAAAATACTCAGTACCAAACTAATGAAAAAATTATCGGATGCAATGATAAACTTATATTTTGCGCTGAACTTTATAGATACACAGACATAGAATAGACTTACTATTTGTCAAATCACAAATTCACCAATACTCAAAGATAACCAAACAATTACACATTGACTACACTGTAACAATAATTAGATACTCTAAACACAATGAGTCAATCAATTAACAAACTTGCCCTTCTACGATGCCGCAAATTAATAGCTCGGCATATCCAATACCTGTCTCCTTCCCATCTTGTCTTGTCTATGAACCCTGAGATAAAGCGATATATTAATATGAATAGTTACATCGGTGGTCTACCTCTTTGGCAAGACAATGTATTGGGTTAATATTTATGAAGGTAATAATAGTCCAGCATCCGATGGCTAACATTGCTGATGAAGTCTTACTGGATAGTTCACTTATGTAGACTATTCTTAATGGTCTTCCATATTCGTATCAGAGTTTTTCTTCTAATCTTTGGTAGATAATGGAAGGCAATCCAAATGCCTTACACTTCCACTCCAAAGACAATAATTCCAAAAATATGCAAGAACGGATATTGAGATTCAAAGAAACTTTATAATACCATATTAGCCATGCATTAAGAGTAAAATAATTGCAAATGGTTTCCTAAAATAGGAGAAATAATGTTTAGAATGCCTAGAAATAGAAACTAATCAACACATACATAGGTAGTAAGATATCCTAACCCAAACTTGGGATGGAACAAGTAGGGGGATTGCTTACACTCGAAGCTTGCTTTGTGGACTCCAACACTATAACAAAAACTCCAATACAAGGAGGAAACACATGAGATCACACAAAAAGTCATGCTTCAAGCCTAATAGATACAAATCAAGTAGGCTTCTACAATCTAGAGCCACTTTTTGTTAAAAGTAATCCTCTTAACTTAGAGGACTTGATTGAAATGATTGAATGATTTGGTTAGTGTTTGAATGATTTGTTACACTAATGAGTTCCTCGAGTAGCTTTGATGTGAACCTTTTCCCTATACATGGGCACTTTTTAATCTAGTGCTGGCTAGAGGTTTTTTCCCCATGTTACCACATACTTGATACTCTCATATGTGGTGGTACTTTGTACTTAGGGATATTATTCAGCTCTTACTTCAGTTCAGTTCATCGTCAATAGAGAGAGCTATTCCAGCCATCGTCTTCTCCGTATGTCTTGCTGCATTTGTGCTCCTTGTGTGTGCTTCTCGTGTGTGTCTCGCACTTCTACACACACCCAACAGTGGTATCACAGTAGGTTCAGCTCCTTCTCAAGTTTCAATTTCGCGTCATGGCGTGCACGCACTTTTAACAGTGCAAATCGACTTCGGAGCATAGAACTGTGAATTTCAGCATCCAAGAAACATTTCTAGCAGTGCGTTGGGGTTTTACCCCCATTTTCAAAGCCATTCATGTAGTCAAAATCGCCATCAGAGTGACGATTTGTGAGCTGAAATCTCAGCATTCATTTCAGCTTTCGTCGAAGTGAAGATTTTGTCACATTCTTGTTCTTTTGTGAAATGGTGGGAAGCAATGACTTCTTTGGCATGCTTCAAACTGAAGATAAGCTTGATGGTACCAACTATCCAATGTGGTCTTACATGATGAAGCATGTTCTTGTTGAAAAACAGCTTTGGAACATAGTTGCAAATGTAGATCGAAGACTAGCAGGTGCTTCTACTTCATAGTCTATTGTCCCAAATGGAGCTTCTTCTTCGAGTACAGTGGTTTCTCCTTCTCCACTACACAGGAGCAGCTTAGATGGGATGGAAAAGATGCTCAAGCTCATGCTTTGATTGCGCTTTCTGTGAAGCGTCATATAGTTCCACACATTCGATCATGTTCTACATCCTGACAAGCATGGGACACTCTTGCTTCTTTGTATACCATGCGTAATGAAGCACGTGTTGCATACTTGAGGAAGCATTTTGAGGATGTATGTATGGCTGAAAATGAGTCGGTGGATGTGTATGTGACACACATCAAGGACTTGAAAGAGCATTTGGCAAACATAGATGAGATTATTCCGGATGCATCACTCATTTCTACATTGTTGAAAGGATTATCGGAATCTTTTCAAAGCTTTGCTACTACACACCGTTTGGTTGCAAAAGGAAATCCTAATATGTATGCATTTGATGAGTCTGTGTCTCTTCTTTTGCAAGAAGAGCAATCTAGAGTGAATAGCAGTGGTTTGATTGAGGGAACGTATGCACTTGCTATCTCACAATTCCTCTTCCACTCATTCCTCTAATGATGCCGATTTCCAAAGGAAGAAGAGATGGAAATATTACTGAAAGGTTGGACATACTATTGATGAGTGTAGAAAGCTTGCTAAACGCAATAAAAAGAAGAAGGAATACAGCATGTCTATTGCTGAAAATTCAGCAAATGCAAAGAATGATGAAGCTAACATGGTTCAAGATTTTTGGGCATGTGTTGTTACATGTCATTATGATGCTTCTTTGCATTCCAAATGTATGGTTGTGATTGAGGTTGATTCGGATTGGTTCTTTGATAGTGGTGCTTCAAAGCACATAACATCATGCAAAAGATTTTTTGCCTCTTTGAAAGATGCACCCAAAGGAGGACATGTGGTGTGTGCAAACAATGCCTCTTATCCTATCATTGGAGTAGGAGAAATTGAGCTTACGGCTGCAAATGGAGGTGTGATTCTCTTGAAAAATGCATTGTATGTGCCCGATATCAAGGGGAGCTTAATTTTAGTTCCTTTGATTGCCAAAGTTGGACTTCATGTACACTTTGTTGATGATAAGTGTATGGTTCATGATTTCAGCAATGGCGATGTTATCGTGATGTCCGGTACATTATCGCATGGATACATACAAGAGGGCTGCCTCGAATGCCTTAGTTGCTCATACTTCTTCCATGGCTGAAATGGAGCTTTGGCATGCTCATTTTGGTCACTTGAACTTCAATAGTTTTCTTTACTTGCAAAAGAAGGACATGGTTATTGGCTTGCCTACACTTGAGTCCATTGAAAAGCATGCATGTGAAGGTTGCATTCTTGGAAAAATGCATCGTGCTTCTTTTCCAAAAGATAATTGTACACACACTACAAGAAAATTACAACTTGTTCATAGTGATGTATGTGTTCCCTTCAAGACTCCATCGTTTGGGAAGCATGTATATTTTGTTACTTTCATTGATGATGCTACTCGCCATACATGGGTGTATCCTATGAAAGCAAAGAATGAGGTATTTTCTTGCCTCAAAGCATTTTTAGCTATGACTGCTTGGTAATTTATTCAATGTTTTTTTTGAGCTCCAAGTTTCTTCTTCTTTGTGATATTCATGTGTTGTTCTTTACCGCTTCATCTAGAGTGTCATCAACACCCCTCCATTCATAGTCTCAGAATTGCGAAAAAATTGGTGAGCATACTCAAGTCAATTTGGAGTTCATAAAAACCTTTGCTATGTGGCATTGAAATTTTGATCTAATCTCGTTTCTGCCTCCTACATGTGGACAATGAGTTCTCCTATGCGCAACAAAAACATGTAGTGAACCCTTGTATGTCCTGCACTTGGACAAAAAAACTGCATCTTAGATAGCTTGTTTCTCTCAATACAAAACTCAAGTAGACTTGTGTCTTTAGTTAATAAAAGTAGACAAAGAGAGCCTTCTAACAAGCTATAACTGACTGAATTTTGACAAGCTTTGATTAGGAAATGCAACTAACAAAGATGAACTACCTATCCACACAAGTATGCTAAAGAATTGAACTTCACTCTCGCACTGATAACTCCCTGAATATATATTGTTTGAGGAAGAGATTTGAGAGACAAAGAAAGCGCACACAAATAGATTTCCAACAAGCTAAAAATCAAGTAATTTGGATGAGTTTTGGCCAGGAAACTCAGCTGACCAAAATAGACCACCTACACACACAAGTATATTGAAAAAGTAGACTTCACTCTCTGATAAATATCTCATAGAATATAAATCCTTTGAATGATATATTTGGGAAAGAAAACGTACATGCAAAGAGATTTCTAACAAGCTAAAAATCAAGAAACTTGGATACATTTTGGTCGACAAAATTAATTGACCAAAATAGACTACATGTCTACATAGGTATGCTAAAAAACTGGACTTCAATTTTTAACTGATATCTCACAGATATATAAGCTTTGAAGGAGATATTTGAGACAGAGAAAGATAAGATTTCCAATGAGTGATTAAACACAAGAAATGGTTACATATACACTGAGATATGAGCTTCACAACAGAGCTGTGTACAAAATGACATGCGGCTGGAAGGAGTCTATGGGAAGACAAAATGACAAAATGACTAGATCCGAAAATTGGGAGCTCTGGCCTCTTTCTCTCCTTCTTTATAACGTGCTCCCACTCCACTTTTATAACCAATGAGCATGTGAAGAAGTTTATGCCTCCTTCTTAACTCACCACTTTCATTTGATTGCCCACTACATGCCACTTACTACAAGGCAGATATTGTATCTTTTACTCATCATGAATTTTGACTAGAATTTTTTTTTTTTCTCTTCTTTTACTTTATCTTTATATTTGGTAAATTTATCCAAGCATAGATCATGTGAAAATGAGCTTGTATATTTATCTTCAACACTCCCCCTCAAGCTCATTTGGGAGTTATCTTCAACCATGTCCTACAAATTTATCACATCCTTGAAACCTTTGAGTTTAGAAGCATCCAAAAACTTTGTAAACATATCTACAACCTCCTCTTTGGTTCTGATGAACTTTAACTCCACATCTTTGCTTAATACCTTCTCCCTTACATAATGGTGGTGGACCTCTATGTGCTTGCTCCTTGCATGAAACATATGTTGATATATTTAGGTAGTGATGTGTGTGAACACACTAGGACCGTCGGGGCACTTTTTTCCCTCTTTAGGAGGTTTTTTTCCCCCGGCTTGTATATACGCCTATTGCCCTAATGGGCTACTTATCTTTGTACATTCTCTAGTAATACATTGAGTATTGTGTGTTGTGCTCCAAGCTTCTTCTCCTTCCTTGTGTTGTTTGCATGCTTCCGCAGACGTGTATCTCCAACAATTGGTATCAGAGCAAGTCATCGCTTCATCTAGGGCACCGTCGACACTCCTCCGTTTGCAGTCTCAGAATCACATAAATTTTGGTGAGCATACTCAGGGTGTTTTTGAGATCAAAAAAACTTCGCTCTCTAGTGCCGAAATCACGATTTGAGCTCGTTTGAGTCCCCGAACGCACTATCATAGTGCTTATGTAGGCTACTTTGTCTTATTGTGCCAAAGGTATATCCCGGTTTGTGTTCGCTAGTATAAGCATCTCAAAGTCTGCTACAAATCTAGTGGTATTTGTCTGGGTAGTTCTGTTCAACTTTTTGAGATACAGTCAATTTTTTGCATCAAGGTATTTTAGTCACCGGCCATGGCTGAAAGCAGTGATGTATTCCGTATGTTGGCTGTTGAGGATAAGTTGGATGGTACCAACTACCCATTATGGGCTTATATGATGTGACATGTATTGGTTGCAAAAGGATTGTGGAACATTGTGCAAGGTGTTAAAAACGTCCTATCACACCTGCAACTGTTACAACTGCAGGTACAGAAGCTGAGGTAGAAGGTGTTAAAGATGATGATATTCTGCATATTCCTATTCATGCTGTAGTTTTTGCTGCACCTACTGCAGAGCAAATTTGTTGGGATGGCAAAGATGCTCAGGCACATGCATTGATAGCTTTGTTTGTCAAACGTGCCATTATTCCTCACATTCACTCTTGCATAACAGTTAAGGATGCTTGGGATACACTTACCACATTGTACCAAGCTAGGAATGAGGCTCGTGTTGCTTACCTCCGAAAACAGACAGTGAGCACATGAATGAAGGTGATTCTATGGACAATTTTCTAACAAAGATAAAAGACTTGAAGGAACAATTGATTTCTGCTGATGAGCTTATACCAGATAGCTCACTTGTGCAGACCGTTTTGAATGGTCTTCCTGATTCATATCAGAGTTTTGCTTCTACTCTTCGGTTAATGATGAAAGGAAATCCAAATGCCTTGTCATTTGAGGAGTTAGTCTCTATTCTATTGCAGGAAGATCACTCGAGGTAGAACAGGTCCATTATGTGTGTTGTAGATCAAGCTTTCCTAGCTAGTCAGAAGGGCAAAGGAAAATGGAGCTCTTCAACTAGTAAGCAAAACCTGCAAATGCTGCACATTCAAACAAGGAAGATAAAGATGAGAAGAAATTAGAAAAGCAAAAATTGTTTTGCAAGTACTGTAAAGGGAATGATCATATCATAAAGAACTGTCCAAAACTGGTTGCTAAAGAGGCAAAGAAGAAAGAGGCTGGAATGGTTGTTGCAGAGGCCTCTACACCAAAAACAGAGTCTGCTAATCTTGTGGAGGAAGAAGAATGGGAGTTTACTACTGTCTGCAGTTTTGACCCATCTTCTCATGAGCAATGCATGTCTGCAGTAGACTCAGATGTTTGGTATTTTGATAGTGGGGCGACCAAACATATTACCTCGCAGCATAGTTTCTTCTCTTCACTCGAGCCTGCCCCTACAGGGAATACTGTTACATGCGCCAACAACTCCTCTTATCCTGTTATGGGAGTTGGTAAGATCATTTTGACTACTGTTGATGGTAGTTCTTTCACTTTGTTAGATGCTTTCTTTGTGCCAGGGATCAAGAAGGACTTGTTAACAGTTTCTGCATTAGCCAAGATTGCCTTGGTTGTGAAATTTGTTGATGGCAGGTGTACAATTCATGATCTCTCAAATGGCAATGTGATTATTGCTTCTAGCATATTATGTCGTGGGTTGTATAAGCTCATAGACTATGAAAGATATGTGAATGATTCGGCATGTGCAGTACATGATTCTCAGGCTATGTCAGATGCAAGCTTTGGCATGCACGCTTTGGTCATCTTAATTTTGCTACTTTGGTACGCCTGCAGAAATTTGAAATGGTGTGCTCTTTGCCCAAACTTGAGGCACTTGGAATACATGTTTGTGAAGGCTATATTTTGGGCAAAATGCAGGGTTCCTCATATCCAAAAGATGGTTGAGTTCGGGCTACTTAGAAATTGCAACTTGTACATAGTGATGTCTGTGGTCCTATGTAGATACCTTCTTTTGGAAATTATCTTTACTTCGTGACTTTCATTAATGATTTTTCCAGGCATGCATGAGTATATCCATTGAAGGCAAAGTCCGAAGTGTCCATATGCTTCAAACAGTTTTTGGTTTTGGCTGAAAATCTGTCAGCATGTAAAATGGGCACCCTCAGTTCAGATCGAGGGGGGGAATATATGTCTTCTGATTTTAATGCATTTCTGGTTGAACGTGGGATAAAACACCAGAGTACAATGCCGTATACACCTCAATAGAATGGAGTTGTTGAACGAAAGAACAAGTCACTCATGGAGATGGTGAGGTGTATGGTCAAGAGTCAGGCTTTACCACATAGTTTCTGTCTTGAGGCTGTCATGTGTGCAACATATGTAATTAATAGGTGTCCCACTAAAGCGTTGCAGTCTATCACTCCATATGAGGCTTGGCATGATCGCAAGCCATCTGTTGCTCATCTCCATGTTTTTGGCTATTTGAGTTCTGAAAGTAAAGGCTATCTTCTGTATCATCCACAGACTAAACGCATTCTGGTTAGCCATGATGTTATTTTTGTGGAAGATGCTATTTAGCCATTGCTTTCATGTACTAAGGAGACATCTGTTAGCTCCAAAGACATGTATGATACTTTGGTGCCTCTTTTTACAGGTGAACAGACTAGTGCTTGTCCCAATGAGGCAACTTCTCCACCTTTGCAAGTTTCATGTGATGATGTAGATCATTCCATTTCTGATGCAGATTTACATGATGCACTAGTTGATGAGAGAGTTGATATTGAGTAGGAAAAAACTATGCCAAAACGTCTGGTGCGGACTTTGTGTGACAGCAAATTAGATGCACCTTTGTCATGTCGTACTCATTCAAGCTCTCATAGTGCCTCTTTTGCATCAGATTGCTATGCTATGGCTGCATCTAGTCTCTGTGATGAGAATGAGCCTGTTTTATTTGATGAAGCACAAAACTCAGAAAATTGGATGGCTGCTATGCAATGTGAATATGATTCTATAATGAAGAATGGCACTTGGTCTTTATGTGACTTGCCTCCTGGCAAGAAGGCCATTGGCACTAAGTGGATATACAAGCTGAAGCGTAAACCGGATGGTATAGTTGACAGGTATAAGGCTAGGCTTGTTGCAAAGGGTTACGCACAGGAAAGAGGCATTGATTTTGATGAGACCTTTGCACCTACATGCCATATAACTACTCTTCGAAGCATCTGTGCACTTGCAGCTCATCATGGTTGGAATGTACATCAGTTGGACATTAAAACTGCATTTTTGAATGGTGACTTGCATGAAGAAGTGTATGTTTTTCAGCCCCATGGCTTTGTGCAGAAAGGGCATGAAAACCAAGTGTGCAATTAAAGAACGCATTATATGGTTTAAAGCAACCCTCAACGCTCTACTATTGTAATTTGGAAATCATGCCCTTCATACTCTTCTCCTGCAACACACAGATACACACTAACTGTATAAGTAGATGACCTGAAAAGCTTGGGGGCTATGGCATCCACACGCAGACATGACGATGATTAGAGGGAGAAGAGAGACAACTGAAAATGCGCGTTTCGGTAACAACTTTCCTCAAGGAGACGCAATGGTGGACAAAGGCGCAGGTTCACGACGCTCTGGCGACTCGCAAATTGGAATTTGTCTCTTAGTTACGAGTTTGAGGTAACTGGTTCAAGGTAGCTCCAGTGCTGCTGTGAACCAATCCATTTCTGAGAAAGACGAAGTTTCCCGCGGTTTCTCTTCTCAGTCAACATTGCAGTCTTTCTCCTGAGCTTCGGCGATCGTCTCCCTGGCCTGCCGGTATCGCGATACCTCCACTGGAGGTATCGCTTGACCCGCCCCGGGTTGAGACTGGTATCGCCTTTACCCGCCCCTGGTACGGTCGCGACACTTGCGGTATCGTATATCGCGATACCGGCTGAGCGATCGTTTTGATCGGCGATCGACTGTGCGCGGACGGGGCGATCGGCGATACTTGCGGCTCACTCTGGTCGGCGGGCGGAGCGATCGGCGATTCTTGCGGCTCATTCTGGCCGGCGATATTCGCGGCTCTCTCGGATTGAGGACTGATCGATCGCGCGCGGGGCGATCGTTTTGATCGGCGATCGGCGGGGCGCGGACGGGCGATCGGCGATACTTGCGGCTCATTCTGGCCGGCGGGCGGAGCAATCGGCGATTCTTGCGGCTCATTCTGGCCGGCGATTCTTGCGGCTCTCTCGGGTTGAGGACTGATCGGTCGCGTGCGGGGGGATTCTTCTACCGCCGTACGTGATCACTGGGAGCTCCAAATCTAGAGAAAAGAAGAAAGAAAAAGAAAATATTCGAAAAGAAGAAGTGTGCTTCCCAGATCGCGATCTTTGGCCTCCCTGTTCTTGCCTCCGCGTGTATCGCGTTCGTGCTTTTCAGTATCGTCGCGGGGCCCTAGTCGGAGGGTCGGGTATCGTGCCAGGCTCTCTTGGTCCCTTCTCGGTTGTTGGCGGGCGCCCAGTTCGCTTCGGTCTTAAGGGAAAAAAAAAAAAAAGGGGGGGGTGCGAGAGGAAAAAAAAAAAAAAAAAAAAAAGAGAAAAAAAAAAAGAAGAGAAAAAAAAAATAATAATAATAAAAGAGAAAAAAAGAAAAGGGGGGTGTTAGGCTTCGATGTGATCGGTGGGGGTCAGTTTCCTCTCCATGTCGGAGGGTTCTGCCTTTGGATACTGAAAAGTGAGAGTGGTGCTTGTTCCTTTTGGCCATGGATGTGGCCTCTCTCGTGAAAAGTAATCGGGCCCCTCCCCCCGGGGAGACCGATTTCCTGGCCGCCCTGCTGGAGGGGGGGTCGTGTGCAGCCCCTGGGGCATCCGAAAGGGTTGAATCCCCCATCGTGTCCCTCAGTAGACCCGCAGTTCTATCTGCTCAGGAGGAGCTCAAGAAAGTGTGCCTCATTGGCCAAGTGTTTGGCCCTAGGCCTCCGCTCGAAACCGTGCGACAATGGCTTCGAAAAGAGTGGTTCCCTAGAGGACTAGTTGTTAGCAAATGTCAGTTCTTACCAGCGAACCACATGCTGCTAGTCTTTGAAAATGAAGAGATGGCGTTCCAAGCCCTAAGCGTTGGCACCTGGCAGCTTGGTCGGGCGACCCTGTGCCTTTTCAGATGGTCCCCGGACTTTACTCCCGACAAATGGAAAACGCTTCGCTACCCTCTTTGGGTTGAGCTCCCAAATCTTCCTTACTTCCTGTACAACTTCGTGTGGGACATTGTCGCTCCTATCGGCAAGCCGCTGGCCTCACGCGATGACATTGGTGGCCTCATCTATGAAGGCGCAAGACACTCGTTCAATGCTAGGTGGCACCCCCAAATCTGTGTCGAGGCCGACCTCAGCTCGCCGCTTCCATCAATGCTCAAAGTGGACATGGGCGAAGGAGATGTGTGGGAGCAGGACATCATATACAAGAACCTTCCCAACGCGTGCTTTCGTTGTGGCCAGCAAGGTCACAGGATTAAAGATTGCCCTCTCAGGCAAAAAAACAAGTGCTTCCAAGAAGCCTCCAAAACTGCTCAAGACAACAATGGCGATTCGACCCACTCGACTAAGGAAGGGGAAGGCAAGGGCCTCCTGAACCCGCAAGCTGATGCTGATGGCTTTACTGAAGTTAGAAGAAGAAGGAAAAGAAGCCCTAGGGCCAATGGTGCGAGAATCAATCTGCCACATACCCCATATAGCAACTTGTACTGCAATGTAGAAAAGGAGATCAATGAGCTTGACTACCCAGGTGGGAAGCTACTGGAGGTAGACATCTACGACCAAGCCCTAGAGATCCCCGACATTAAAGAAACCCCCCAGGAGGGATTCACTACAAGCAAAGAAGATGGTTTCACCACTAGTAACGAAGACAACATGGACAGTGAAAGTTCCATCATTGGATCGACGATCCCGGAAACGATGCCGAGCACGGAGCCCGAGTCTTCCCAACAAGGGGCGTCCCGCAAAGGAAAACAGCCCATGGAGGTACCATGGAAAAGCCCCCTCAGGAACAGATTTCTGAGTCGGGACCAAATCCCAGCGAGAAAGAAAGATGAAGCCAAGAGAAGAAAGGACAAAGCTCCCTCCCGCAAAGAGGGATCAACACAAAAATGATTATCATCTCGCTAAATGCTAGAGGGCTAACCGACCCCTCAAGAGCGACCATCATTGGTCATTGGCTTCGCGACATTAGCTTAAACCCAGACTTTATATGCATTCAAGAGATCAAAATTGACGGAGAAGACCTCCAGAAACGGCTCAGGCAGGTCTCCTCGACGCATGTGTGGATCCCAACGAAACACCCGCGGGGGTCTGGAGGAACGGCTATCGGTGTTAAACAACTCTGGTTTGAAAAGCTTGAGAACTTCATTGAAGATGTAAGTCACCGTTGGATTGCTGTTTCCTTTGGAGCTCCTCTTTGTGTCACTATGGTTTCTTTGTACGCCCCTAACGGGGATTTGGAGAGACGGAACACTTGGGCCTCCTTAGACTCGCTTCCCCACAACGTGCTCATATGTGGTGATTTCAACATGGTGGAGGACCCCATGGACAGATGGATGGGCAAGGGCAGGGTCATCGACAGTCGGGAGAAAGAAACGTGGGACATGACCAAACTGCATCTGGATTTGGTTGAATTCAAAGACTCGAATGGCTTTTCTTGGTCGAATCTCCAAGCGGGCGAGGACCTGAGGAAAGCTAGACTAGACAGATGCTACATTTCTCAGAGTTTTACCCATCAGTGGGGCCTTCCTACCATCACGCAACGCACTGACCTCACCATCTCTGATCATTACCCGATCGTTATCTCTTTTCAACCTTCCAACAAGACCCGCAAGGCACCGTGGTTCCATGCCAACGCTTCCACCTTCTCTCTCCCCTCCGTTCATCAAGAAATTGCCGACGTGTGGAAGGTGGCTTTCGCCTCTGGCTTGACCCCAGCCAAGTGCTGGAGAAAAGCGGTCGACGAGTCTCGCAGGATCATGATCAGAACTAAGAAGATGCTCGAGACTGTGAGGCGGACTCGTAGGGTTGCTCTCTACCGCAGACTCTGGCGGCTCGAGGAGGAAGTGAACAAAGGAAAACACCAAGCCCAGAAAGGTCTCCGAAAGATCAGAGCGGTGTTGAGATACGAGGAAGAAATACAAAGGAAAAACTTGCAAACCTTCTTCAAGGAGTGGTGGGCTGGCAAAGCAGACAAACCCACCAAAGAGATGTGCCGTATCCTTAAAAGGAAACACAACAGAGAATCGATCCCCCTACTGCTAGATCCTCTTGGCAATGTATGCAATTCGGAAGAAGATAATTTTGGCATCATCGAAGGGCACTTCACGAGACTCCTGGGAACCTCGAACCCCCTCTCCCACCATAGAAGGGACTGTATGGCTGCCATCTCTAGGGTTTCCCCCCGGAGGATTCCACCCAACCTCCACTCCCTGCTTCATGCTTCGATCTCTGAATCAGAAATCATTGAGGTCATTGATGCCCTCCCTCTCGGTAAAAGCCCGGGACCCGACGGACTCACTAATGAGTTCTTTAAATCCTTCAAGCTGGTGGTGGCCACCCCTCTTCGGATGGTTTGGAAAGAAGCGCTGAAGTTTGGTGCTCTTCCGTCTTGTCTAAATAATGGAATTATCAAGTTGATACACAAGAAGGGGGAAAAGAACAGAATCGAGAACTGGCGGCCTATTACGATGCTCCAAACAGGATACAAGATCATCGCCAAAGTCATCGCCAACAGACTCTCGTGCCACCTGAGATCTTGGCTTAGCGAGGACCAAAAGGGTTTCATCAAAGGCAGGTCTATCCTGGAAACCATTATGGACATTTGGGAAGGTATTCAATTTGCAAATGAGTCTAACCAAGATGTGGTCTTCCTCAAGATCGATTTTGACAAAGCCTACGACAGGCTAGAATGAGACTATATTCTACAGTCACTCCAAGATCTCGGATGTAGTCAGAAATTCACCAAGATGATCGCGACCCTTCTCGGAAACGCAACGACCCAAATCAACGTTAACGGCAAACTTTCGAAGGCAATCCATCTTAAGAGGTCGATTAGACAAGGGTGCCCTCTGGCCCCCCTTCTTTTTGCCGTCGCCACTGAGGGGCTGAGCAGACTTGTGACGCATCATGTGGAGGCTGGCAATATCAAAGGCCTCCGGATGCCTCATGACCACGGTCAAATCACCATGAGACTGTTTGCCGATGATATGAACGCGTTCGTCCACAATGATAATACTAGCCTGGAGACTTTCTGGACGTGTCTTGCTACCTTCTGTGATGCTTCTGGTTCTAAAATCAACCACTCTAAGACCGCCTTCAGGGCTATTGTGGGACATCATCCTGACCTTCTCATTAATCATGGCTGCCAAATCATTCCGCAGGGCCAAATCCTTTGACTTCTTGGAATCCCCTTGGGGTTTGGCGTCTCTATGGAGCAGCGATGGAACTGGGTGCTAGCCAAACTGGAAAACAAGCTTAACTATTGGAAAGGTATGCAAATCAATCTCGTTGGACGTGCGATGGTTATCAACACGTTCCTCCTCTCTTCTACCATCTATTTCCTTTCGTGCTGGAGACCGAACGAGCAAGGCCTGTCCAAACTGATTAGTATCTGTAGAAACTTTCTTTGGACGGGCGATCATAACAGAAGGGGGGTGCCTAAAATCAAATGGGCCATATGCACTAGCCCTAGAGATTGCGGGGGACTGGGTATCCTGGACATTGGGGGTACGGCCAACAAACTGGCAGCCAAATGGATGATTAAGGCTTGGTGCAATAGGGAGGCCTCTTGGGCCAAGCTGATCTTCAGAAACAAGCATGAGTTGGCCCTCATGGGGTGCCCGAACTGGAAGAATATTGACATCATGACCCTGCTATTCTCCCCGATCCCCGTCTTCCCGAAAGGCTCCAATCTTGTGTGCTCCCTTTGGAAGGGCTGGAACAAAGTCAAAAGCTTCACAAGAATTAGTGAAGACTGGAAGTGGGCGGCCGGAATCAGACAAAACGACTCTATCTGGTTTCCGATACATGGCATCCGAAGGGTGGAGTCGTGGAACATTCAAAATGCCAAGAAGCTATGGAACAAAGGATTCAAAAAACGGAAACACCTCTGGAATCATGACACCAACAGCTGGATCACTTACGAGAATATTGACCCGCGCATAAACATCTCCTACGAAGAATGGCACACTCTGCAAAGCAGATGCCTCGCTTGGGATCGTCACAAGACTCGCCTTCTCATGGGACATGATACACCGAACGCGCATGGTATCAAATGGCACAATGGAAATAGCCTACTCAAAATCCCGAACATCAAAGAAACGACTGACCTCCAGATCAGCCTCAACAAGAAATGGTGCCTGTCTTGGACGCGCCTCCGATGGGACATGAAATTCATGGGTATCTGGCACCCACTTATAGAGATTAAGAAGTCTGTCCTCTTATGGCAAATCCTTCATCGTGGAATTTGGACTAACCATAAGGCAAGCAAACTTTGTGGGATCTCTCCTTGGTGCAAACGCTGCCACCGTGCAATCGAAGATGTCCCACACATCTTCCTTAATTGCCCCAACTCCTACAGAATCTGGCAGACGGTTGGATCGAAAATCAGACTTCAGAAACAGCTTAGTTGGAAACATGTCCTTTTGGGAGAAGTGATTGGGTGCTCTGCGGCACTCTGGAACGCAATCAGAGGGGAAGTCCTGTGGAAAATTTGGCGGGAGAGGTGTGCTCTCAACTTCGGCGATCCCCCCAGGGAGTGGTCGATCGAGAAATCACTATTCCTCCTTGGCAAAAGGATTATCAACAGTAAGAAATCCCCCCCCCTTCAGACACCATCAAGTCCTCCTTTTGATCAACAACAAGCTCAAACCCAAGTGGGCCCCGCACGAGGGCGACGAGAGGGTGATCAACCTTCTTTGTAATGCAACCTAGGATTCAATCAAGCTTCCCCTGCTTTGTGGGATTTGGGGGGTCCCGTGGGCACTAGTCCCCTTCTATTGTACCTTTGTTTCTTAATTTAATTCAAGTCCGGGAGAGTAGGCTATTGCCGAACTTCCTTTATATTAAAAAAAAAAAAGCACCACGTACTTGGTATGAGAAGATACACACCTATCTGATTGCACATGGTTTTGAGAACAGTCCAACTGAAAGCACCTTATATGTTAAGCATGCTAATGATGTACTTCTGATCATTGTGGTTTATGTTGATGACATGCTGCTCACTGGTCCTCATGAGAGGCATATCGCTGATTTTAAGGCTGATTTGCATGCCTCATTTGAGATATCTGATTTGGGGCATTTGCCTCACTATTTGAGCATTCAGTTTATGCAAGTTGATGTGGAATGGCATTGTGTCAAACAAAATATATTGACACATTATTGCAGCGTTTTGGCCTTGAAGACTGTAAGCCTATTGCCACTCCTATGGAGACAGGTTTACGATTGAGTCTTCATGATGCTGGAGATGCATTTGATGCTGTTCTCTATCAGCATGCTATTGGATGCTAGCATTGGTAGGCAGTTAAGTGCATCTTTTGCTACTTGAGTGGTACTCGACTACTTGGGTTCCCCAAGGGCGGATCACTATTGCCAGATTTGCATGCTTTTTCTGACTTTGATTGGGCTAGTTGCTATGACACTCGTGTGTCCACTAGTTGCTTTTGCTTCATGCTTGGTAGCTCATGTATATCTTGGTTGAGCAAGAAGCAGCCTACTATGGCCACTTCCAGTTGTGAGGCTGAGTATAGGGCAACTTTCACAGCGACTGTTGAGTGTGTGTGGCTCAGACGCCTTATGGCTGATTTGGGTGTTGGTCAGTCTTTTGCCACCACCATCTTCACTGATAGTCAGAGCGCATTGGCAGTTGCGAGGAACCCTGTGTTCCATGCTTGCACTAAGCACATTGAGGTGCATTATCACTATGTCAGGAAGAGGTTCTCTGCTGGGGAGATCAACCTGGCATATGTGCCCACAAAGGAGAACATTGCAGACCTTTTCACGAAGGCTCTAGCTAGGGAGAAGTCTAAAGCTTTCCACAAAGCTTTGGGATTACTTCCTTTTGTGGAGTGATTTCCACATAGCTTGGCACTTCCTTATACATGAGTGCCAGATCCTTGTTCATCGCATCACTCCCAGGGGGGATTTGTTGATATATTTAGGTAGTGATGTGTGTGAACACACTAGGACCACCGGGGCACTTTTTTTCCTCTTTAGGAGGTTTTTTTCCCTCGGCTTGTATATATGCCTATTGCCCTAATGGGCTACTTATCTTTGTACATTCTCTAGTAATACATTGAGTATTGTGTGTTGTGCTCGAAGCTTCTTCTCCTTCCTTGTGTTGTTCGCGTGCTTCTGCAGACATCTATCTCCAACAACATAGGATTGCTTGCCAAGTAAATACTTGACATGTTATCATTGTATATAGGGATGGTTCCAGCTTGCACTTCAAGATCAGCCAAAAGATTTTTAATCCATATTGCTTCACATGTGGCAAATGCTAATCCTCTATATTCAGCCTCCATGGATGAAAGTGCAACAGTAGGTTGCTTCTTTGAGCTCCATGTGATAGGTTTGCTTCCTATCATGAACACATAGCCTGAGGTTGATCTCCTATCTTCCTTTGAACCTCCCGAATCAGCATCGGTAAAGCTTTTGACCTGCAATATTTCATCAAACTTGTAAAACAAAGCATGATTAACTCTATACTTTATGTATCTCAACACTCTCTTGGCTAAATTTAAATGTTCACTTGTTGGGGCTTGCATAAACTAAGAAAGTACACCAACAACATAAGATAAATCAGGTCTTGTAATGTTTGCATAGATTAATGAGCCTACAATGCTTCTGTATATCATTACATCTTGCAATAGTTCTCCATCATCTGAGCAAATCTTTGTCTTTTTGTCCATGGGTTGAGTGAATGGTTTGCATTCACTCAATTCAAATCTTTAAAGAACATCCAACAAGTACTTCCTTTGCATCAAGTAGATGCCACTTTTTCCATAAACAACTTCAATTCCTAAAAACTATTTCAACTCTTCAAGATCTGAAATTTTAAACTCCTTACCAAGCTTCCTTTTGATATCTTTAATCCATGTAACATCATTTCCTATTATGATGAGGTCATTTATGTATATGCAAATATATACCTCTCTATTTTCTTCCTTCTTCGTGTACAATGGAGAATCTGCACAACTTGGGTTGTATCCACACTTACTTAGATATTCTACCAATCTCTGATTCCATGCTCTTGGTGCTTGCTCCAAGCCATAAAGCGCCTTTTTCAACCTGCAAACAAAGCCTGGATGGTTTTCATCTTCAAATCCAACCATTTGACTCATGTATACCTCATCTAATAGCTCTCCATTGAGAAAGGCATTTTTGATGTTGAGTTGATATAATGGCCATCTCCTTCAAGCACCAATTGCTATTAAATGTTCTGATTGTTCCCATCTTTGCAATAGAGCTGAAAAATTCATCATAATTTATCCCTTGTGTTTGTTTAAATCCTTTGGCGACTAATCTAGCTTTATATCTAGCTAGTGAACCATCATCATTCCTCTTTACTTTAAACACCCATTTGTTTGGAACAATCTTCATACCTTCTTTCTTTGGCACTAGCTCCCATGTGTGATTATATTTGAGAGCTTTGATCTCCTCTTTCATAGCTTTCTTCCATTCCTTTTGTGTGAAAGATTCTTCATATGTCTCAGGCTCTTTGTCTTTGATAACCTGCATTATGTATGCAAAATGTTTCGCCATGAAACTATCATAACTCAGCCTTTGAGTTGGATACCTTGTCCTTGAAGATCTTCTTTCATTTCCTTTAGAAAGTTGCTTCTTTAACCTATTCAGCTTTACCTTCGGAGTGATTACCTCTTCATATTCTTCTTCATTTGCATTTATCTCACTATTTGGAGTAGCACTTGCTTCTTCGGCTCTACTATGAGCTGAATTTGGAATTAAAGAATGACTTCCCCTCCATGTTGAACATTCTTCATTTGATGTAGATGCCTCTGGGCCTAAAACCTTTGTGCTTGATTGTTGAACTTCTCTTTGATTTGTTCCTGCATAATCATCACAATCTTCTTCAAGAATCTTTTCCTTTCTTTTATCTTCATACCATGGTCTTAGTTTATCAAAGGACACATCTTGCGAGACTCTTAGTTCCTTTGTTCTAGGGTTTTAACACTTGTATCCTTTTTGCTTCATCGAGTAGCCGATGAAAATGCATTTTTAAGACCTTGGTTCCATCTTTCTTCTAACTTCTTGTGGAATGTGAACAAAGCAAACACATCCAAACACTTTGAGGTGTCAGATCAGGTTTCTTACCAGATACCTCCTCTGGATTCAAGTGATGTATTCCTGATGTTGTGCACCTATTCATCAAGTAAATGGCGGTTGTGGTAGCTTCGACCCAATAGTACAATGGTACCTTCATCTCGTTGAGAATGCATCTTGAAATTTCAGCAATTTGCCTATTTTTCCTCTCAGCTAATCCATTTTGTTGTGGTGTATACCTACAAGTAAACTACCTTTTGATCCCATTCTCTTGTAGAAAATCTAAAAATTCTTTGGAGAAGTATTCTCCTCCACCATCGGACCTTAAGGTTTTGATAGACCTTCCTATTTCTTTACTTTGAATCTTTTGAATATAGAAAACACCTCTGATTTTTGCTGCATACAAAACAGCCATACCTTTCTTGAGTGATCATCAATGAAGGCGAAAAAAAATATATTACCAGCCATTGATGCCTCTTGGGTTGGTCCCCATACATCCATATGTATCAAGTCCAAGACATTTGGGGCCACATAATTGCTCCTCTTGAATGGCTGCCTCGTTTGCATTCCTAGTTGACAAGCTTCACATAACTCATGTAGTCCAATGCTATTAAATTTTGGAAGACCTCTTACCATTTTATGTATGCTCATGTCCTTCAGCTTTGGAAATCCTCTTGTTCAGCTCATGTCCTTCAGCTTTTGTGCCATATTCCAACTCTCAAATCCTCTTGTTCCCACATTGAATGTACATGACCTTTCCATGTGGATGTTGGACATCCAAAGTGAACATCCTTCCTTCTCTTCTACCTCCAGCAATGACCTTGAAGCCTTTTATGAAGCACCCATTCTCATTGAAAATGACATGATAAACCTTCTCTACCATTTGTCCTACTAAAATCAAGTTCTTTGAAATTGTAGAACATGAAGAACATTAGATAGTACCTTTGCTCTACTTGCATCTCCAAGCCTTATATCTCCAATATGTTCAATCATGTGTTGCATATCATCACCTGTTTCAACACATCCTTTTCCACTTGGTACCTATAGATTAGTGAACAAACTTCCTTGGCATGACATATGGTTACTACAACCTGAATCAATGTACCATTTTTTGTCATCTTCACAAGAGCTTCTATACTCATGTCTCATTGCAAGAAGTGTGTCCTTGCTTCCTTCACTTGAGGTGCTTGCATAGTTGCTTTGACTCCTTTGATTGCCTCCATTTCTTCAGCCAACAGTCATTGGCATAGTGTCCTACTTTACCACAATGATAGCATGTTATACCTTTATGAGAATTGTAGGAGCCTCGGCCTCTTCCTCTACTTCTACCTCGACCTCTTCGTTTTGTGTTAGCATTTGATGCATCCTTGTTGTCTTCCGAATTGTTTTGATTGTAGTTGGAGTTGTTGTGACCTCTTCCTTTTCCTCTTGAGCCTCCTCTTGAGCCTCCTCTTGAATTCCTTCCTTTACCTCAACCTGCACATAACATTTGGTTGTGGTTTTCCTTTCCTTTGGGGTCACCAAAGCTAAGCTCTTCTATGACAAGATGAGGGATTAGTTGTTCAAAACTTGGATATGCATCTTTCAAGTTAATGGAAGTTATAAAAGGCTTCCATCTTTCATCTTCTCTCAATCCATTGAGAGTATAGCACAAGATCTTCATCTTCAACCGTTATGCCAATAGAAACTAAATCATCACTTAGCTCCTTAATCTTCAAAGTATATTCAGCTATGGATTGACTCGAACTTTTCTTGATTGTGTTCAACTCATTTCTTGAGTTGAAGTTTCCTAGCTTTTGTATTTGTCGAATACATCCTTTCAAGAGCTACCCAAGCATCCTTAGCTTTCTGTATATGTTGAATATGCCCTACCATGGCATTGGTAATGACTTGTGAAATGAGGAACATGACTCTCCTATTCCTATCTTCACATTCTTTTGCTTGCCTCCTTTGGACTTCGGTGGCTGTAGCTTGATTGATTTGAGGTTGAGCACCATCGCCGCTCACAATACCCCACAAGCCTTTGCCCATTAAGTAGTTGGTCATTCTAAACTTCCACATGGGATAGTTATCCTTATCCAATTTCTCTACTTGTTGACCCAAATCAGCCATTGAAGACTATCAAAAACTTTGAGAGTTACCTCGAATAGTTATATTGTCCTTTGCTCTTGTGTTTGTGAAGCTCCCCCTTGTTTTGTAGCTCCTTTTTTGCTTTGCTTTAACTCCAACTCTATTGATGAAGCTTCGACACCAAGTTTGCTCTGATACCTATTAGCGCAAAGTGCAAGCCTACACATTTGGCTAAAAGATTCATAAACAATTGAATCTCCATGGAAACCATTGCTAGGAGAACTTTATCCTTTACATTTGTGAAAGTTATTTTTAACTTGGAAGAAACTTTGTAACTCTCAACAAACTCATGGAGTTAATTAGTTGAGAAGTCATGACTTTATGTTAGAGAGAATAACTCCTACATTGGTGGATTACTTTTAGAGAGAGCCAAAAGTTGAATTCAAATTCAAATTTGAATGTAGCACTTATAAAAGTGGCTTGAAAAAGTCACGGGCAAGAAGGCTCAATTCCGAAGTTCTCCATTGCCATATTGTAAGAGTGTAAGGTCTACATTGTAGGCTACACTACTCATCATCATTAGGATATGATTGTCAAGCCTATGATCTTGTACAACATTGTTCATTAATACGATAGATCTACATTGTTCATCTATGATCTCTCTGTTATCGTCATTCATAACTGGCAACTTGTACTGCTCATATCTCAATCATTTCTCCATAATTCTCAATGTTCTATAGCTTGTTGGAATCCGCTCCAAGCTGTATAGGTGCTCACAAATTTTGAAGGAAATCCATTTAGCCAATTTGGAGAAAAGCACATCAAAACACTCACTAGTCAAACTCTGCAGAGGTCCTAAAAAATTAGGGGTAATGATTCAATTACTAAATTGATTGCTCTGTGTATAGTGCATAATTTCAAGTGATTCCACTTGGAATCATTAGATTACTAAGCTATTTAGATACCTCTAAAAGGAATTTTTCTAATTCCTACTGTACTGGTTTTCCTTCCTTCATTGATAAACTGGACAGGAACAACTATCAACCATGTTCCTTGAGGATGAAGACATACTTACAAGGAAGGAGCCTCTATGGATACATCTCAGGAGATGAGGACATGCCCATATTCAGAAGCAAAGGACAACCTACAAGAGAGGAGCATGAAAGACTCAACACATGGTGTGCCAAGGATGGATGCATTAGCAAGGTCCTACTTACTTAACTCAATCTCTAATTTTCTTCTTCCACATATTAGGAACTATAAGACATCCCAAGAGACTTGGGAAACACTGGCTTCATATTTCTCTTCCAACACAAGGGCCAAGAAGAACCAATTATGGATTGAGTTTACCACTCAAAGAAAGCAATCTAAGCAGGGTATCTCAGAGTATGTGACCAAAGTCAAAGATGTAGTAGATCAATTGGCAAGCATAGGAGAAGAAATTGAAGAGGAGCAGATTGTAAGACAAGTAAAGCTGATGATAAATGGGAGAGCTTCACAAATGCCATGGACTTGTACATGGACATGCGGATTCCAGACCTTACCACACTCATGGGGAAACTATTTACCCATGAAGCGAAGCTCAACAAGAATGGAGAGTCATGAAGAGGTAATAGCTCTTCTGCCCTATACACTGATAAAAGTAAGTCCAAAGAGAAAAGGAAGAACAAAAAGGTTGAAGATGAAGGAACTATCTCCCAAGCTAACTATGCAGGGAGAGGTAGAACCTCAAGAGGGAGGGGCAGAGGAGGTAAGCAAGGTAGGCTGAGACCTTATAACTCCTCACCATGCAAGATTTGTGGATTGTCAAATCATACTACAAATGAGTGTTTCAAGAACTTCAAGAATCAGAGAGGTAGAGGATATCAAAGAGGTGGATATACACAATCAAGAGGAAGATTCAATCACCATCAAGGATACAACAACAACTACAATAGCAATTACCAAGGAGGCTACAAATCAAGGAAAGATTACAACAACTACATAGAGGAGCAAGAAGATTCTCTTTCTGATTATGCACATTATTTCAAAACCAGGTATAAATTGTTGATATATTTAGGTAGTGATGTGTGTGAACACACTAGGACCGTCGGGGCACTTTTTTCCCTCTTTAGGAGGTTTATTTCCCTCGGCTAGTATATATGCCTATTGCCCTAATGGGCTACTTATCTTTGTACATTCTCTAGTAGTACATTCATTATTGTGTGATTGTGCTCCAAGCTTCTTCTTCTTCCTTGTGTTGTTCACGTGCTTCCGCAAACGTCTAACTCCAACAATTCGTATCAGAGTGACACTCCTCCATTTGTAGTCTTAGAATCGCACGAATTTGGTGAGCATACTCAACGTGTTTTTGAGATCAAAACAGCTTTGCTATGTGGTGCCGAAATCGCGATCTCAACTCGTTTCGGCCTCCGAACGCACTATCGCAGTGCTTATGTAGGCTATTTCATCTTTTTGTGCCAAAGGTATATACCAGTTTCTGCTCACCAGTATAAGCGTCTCAAAGTCTGCTACAGGTCTAACAGAATTTGTCTGGGCAGTTCTATTCAACTTTTTGAGGTACATTCAATTTTTTGCATCAAGGTATTTTAGTCACCGGCCATGGCTGAAAGTAGTGATGTTTTTAGTATGTTAGCTGTTGAGGATAAGTTGGATGGTACCAACTACCCGTTATGGGCTTATATGATGCAACATGTGTTGGTTGCAAAAGGACTGTGGAACATTATGGAGGGTGTCGAAAAACGTCCTATCACACTTGCAACGTTACAACTGCAGGTATTGAAGCTCATGCAGAAGGTGTCGAAGATGATGATATTTTGCATATTCCTATTCGTGTTGTGGTCTCTGCTGCACCTACTGTAGAGCAGATTCGCTAGGATGGCAAAGATGCCCAGGCACATGCATTGATAGCTTTGTCTATCAAACGTGCCATTATTCCTCACATTCGCTCTTCCAGAACATCTAAGGATGCTTGGGATACACTTACCACGTTGTACCAAGCTAGGAATGAGGCTCGTGTTGCTTACCTCTGAAAACAGTTCGAGAGTAAGCACATGAATGAAGGTGATTCTATGGACAGTTTCCTAACGAAGATCAAAGACTTGAAGGAACAGTTGATTTCTGTTGATGAGGTTATACCAGATAGCTCACTTGTGCAGAACGTTTTGAATGGTCTTCCTGATTCGTATCAGAGTTTTGCTTCTACTCTTCATTTGATGATGAAAAGAAATCCAAATGCCTTATCATTTTGAGGAGTTAGTCTTTGTTCTGTTGCAGGAAGATCACTCCAAGCAGAACAGGCCCATTATGCATGTTGTAGATCAAGCTTTCCTGGCTAGTCAGAAGGGCAAAGGAAAATACAGTTCTTCAACTAGCAAGCAAAAATTTGCTAACTCTACACATTCGAAGAAGGAAGATAAAGGTGAGAAGAAATCAGAAAAGTAGAAATTGTTTTGTAAGTACTCTAAAAGGAATGATCATATCATAAAGAACTGTCCAAAACTGGTTGCTAAAGAGGCAAAGAAGAAAGAGGCTGGAACGGTTGTTGCAGAGGCCTCTACACCAAAAACAGAGTCTGCTAGTCTTGTGCAGGAAGAAGAATGGGCATTTACTAATGTCTGCAATTTTGACCCATCTTCTCATGAGAAGTGCATGTCTGTAGTAGACTCAGATGTTTGGTAGTTTGACAGTGGGGCGACCAAACATATTACCTCGCAGTGCAGTTTCTTCTCTTCACTCAAGCTGTCCCTACAGGGAATACTATTACATGCACCAACAACTCCTCTTATCCTGTTATGGGAGTTGATAAGATCATTTTGACTACTACTGATCATAGTTCTTTCACTTTGTCAGATGTTTTATTTATGCCAGGGATCAACAAGAACATGTTATCAGTTTCTGCATTAGCCAAGATTTGCTTCGTTGTGAGATTTGTTGATGACAGATGGAGAGTTCATGATCTGTCAAATGGCGATGTGATTATTGCTTCTGGCATTTTATGTCGTGGGTTGTATAAGCTCATAGACTATGAAAGATCTATAAATGATTTGGCATGTGCAGTAAATGATTCTTAGGCTATGTCAGATGCAAAGCTTTGGCATGCACGCTTTGGTCATCTGAATTTTGCTAGTTTGCTATGCCTACAGAAATCTGAAATGGTTTCCTCTTTGCCCAAACTTGAGGCACCTAGAAAACATGTTTGTGAAGGCTGTATTTTGGGCAAAATGTAGCGTTCATCCTTTCCAAAAGATGGTTCAGTTCAGGCTACTCAGAAATTGCAGACACCTTCTTTTGGGAATTATCTTTACTTCGTGACTTTCATCGATGATTTTTCCAGGTATGCATGGGTATATCCATCGAAGGCAAAGTCTGAAGTGTTCATGTGCTTCAAACAGTTTTTGGTTTTGGCTGAAAATCTGTCAGCATGTAAAATGGGCACCCTCCGTTCTGATCAAGGGGGAGAATATATGTCTTCTCATTTTAATGCATTTCTAGTTGAACATGGGATAAAACACCAGTGTACAGTGCCGTATACACCTCAACAGAATGGAGTTGCTGAACGAAAGAAAAGGTCACTCATGGAGATGGTGAGGTGTATGGTAAAGAGTCAGGCTTTACCACATAGTTTCTCGCTTGAGGTTGTCATGTGTGCAACATATGTACTTAATAGGTGTCCCACTAAAGCGCTGCAGTCTATCACTCCATATGAGGCTTGGCATGATCACAAGCCATTTGTTGCTCATCTGTGTGTTTTTGGTTGTTTGGCATATGCATTAGTGCCTGAACAATATCACAAAAAATTGGATGATAAAGCAATAAAATGTATTTTTGTTGGGTATAGTTCTGAAAGTAAAGGCTATCGTCTGTATCATCCACAAACTAAACGCATTCTGGTTAGCCGTGATGTTTTTTTTGTGGAAGATGTTATTCAGCCATAGCTTTCATGTATTAAGGAGACATCTGTTAGCTCCAAAGACATGTATGATACTTTGCTGCCTCTTTTTACAGGTGGATAGTCTAGTGCTAGTCCCAATGAGGCAACTTCTCAGCTTTTGCAGGTTTCATGTGATGATGCAGATCATTCCATTTCTAATGCAGATTTACATGATGCACTAGTTAATGAGAGAGCTGATATTGAGCAAGCAAAAAGTATGCCAAAATTGTTGGTGCAGACTTTGGACGACAACAAATTAGATGCACCTCTATCATATCGTACCCGTTCAGGATCTCATAGTGCCTCTTTTGCATCAGATTGCTATGCTATGGCTGCATCTAGTCTCTGTGATGAGATTGGGCGTGTTTTGTTTGATGAAGCACAAAATTCAAAAAATTCGATGGCTGTTATGCAATCTGAATATGATGCTATAATGAAGAATGGTAATTGTTCTTTATGTGACTTGCCTCGAGGCAAGAAGGCCATTGGCACTAAGTGGGTATACCAGCTAAAGCGTAAATCGGATGGTACAGTTGACAAGTATAGTTGCAAAGGGTTATGCATAGGAAAGAGGCATTGATTTTGATGAGACCTTTGCACCTACATGTCATATGACTACTATTCGGAGCATACGTACACTTGTAGCTCATCATGGTTGGAATGTACATCAGTTGGACATTAAAATAGAATTTCTGAATGGTGACTTGCATGAAGAAGTGTATGTTTTTCAGCCCCGTGGCTTTGTGCACAAAGGGCATGAAAACCAGGTGTGCAAGTTAAAGAAGGAATTGTATGGTTTAAAGCAAGCACCACGTGCTTGGTATGAGAAGATACATGCCTATCTGATTGCACATGGTTTTGAGAACAGTCCAACTGAAAGCACCTTATATGTTAAGCATGCTAATCATGTGCTTCTGACCATTGTTGTCTATCTTGATGACATGTTGCTCACTGGTCCTATTGAGAAGCATATTGCTGATTTTAAGGTTGATTTGCATGCCTCATTTGAGATGTCTGATTTGGGGCATTTGCATCACTATTTGGGCATTCAGTTTATGCAAGTTGATGGTGGAATGGCTTTGTGTCAAAGGAAATATATTGACACATTATTACAGCGTTTTGGCCTTGACAACTATACACTCCTATGGAGATAGGTTTACAATTGAGTCTTCATGATGCTGGAGATGCATTTGATGTTGTTCTCTATCAGCAGGCTGTTGGATGCTTGATTTACTTATGCATTACTCGGCCAGATATTCAGTTTTTTGTCTCACAGATGAGCAGGTTTATGCATTGCCCAGGAGTCAAGCATTGCAGGCAGTTAAGCGCATCTTTCGCTATTTGAGTGGTACTCGGCTACTTGGGTTGTTTTATCCCAAGGGGGGATCACTACCACCAGATTTGCATGCTTTTTCTGACTCTGATTGGGCTGGTTGCTATGACACTCATGTGTCCACTAGTGGCTTTTGCTTCATGCTTGGTAGCTCATGTATATCTTGGTTGAGCAAGAAGCATCCTACTATGTCCACTTCCAGTTGTGAGGCTGAATATAGGGCAGCTTTTCACAGCGATTGTTGAGTGTGTGGCTCAGATACCTTATGGCTGATTTGGGTGTTGGTCAGACTTCTGCCACCACCATCTTCACTGACAGTTAGAGTGCATTGTCAGTTGCGAGGAACCATGTGTTCCATGCTCGCACTAAGCACATTGAGGTGCATTATCACTATGTCAGGGAGAGGTTCTCTGCTAGGGAGATCAGCTTGGCATATGTGCCCACACAAGAGAACATTGCAGACCTTTTCACGAAGGCTCTGCCTAGGGAGAAGTTTGAAGCTTTCGGCAAAGCTTTGGGCTTACTTCCTTTTATGGAGTGATTTCCACGTAGCTTGGCACTTCCTTATACACGAGTGCCAGCTCCTTGTTCACCGCATCACTCCCAGGGGGATTTGTTGATATATTTAGGTAGTGATGTGTGTGAACACACTAGGACCACCGGGGCACTTTTTTCTTTCTTTAGGAGGTTTTTTCCCCCCGGCTAGTATATATGCCTATTGCCCTAATGGGCTACTTATCTTTGTACATTTTGTAGTAATACATTCAGTATTGTGTGATTGTGCTCCAAGCTTCTTCTTCTTCCTTATGCTGTTCACGTGCTTCCGCAGATGTCTAACTCCAACATAAATTATGACCATCTCTTCAACATTGACTCAGGATGCTTAAACCATATGGCAGGCAATGTAGCTCTTCTCTCTGATATTGAGGAACCAAAGGGTAAGCATAAGGTAAAAACAGGTGATGACACCAAGCACTCAGTGATTAAAGTAGGGAATGTTAAGACCTGTGATGGAAACAAAAATTTGTTGAGTAGGGTTCTATATGTACCTACAATTACCAAGAATTTAATGAGTGTTGGACAGATTATGGAAAAGGGTTTGTAGGTTAGATTCAATCAATATGGAGCATTTTATGGAGGATCCTCAACATGGATTCAAGAGAATTGCCAAAGGAGAAAAGACAGGTAGATTATTCACTTTTGAACATGAGGATACAAGGAACATTGCACTTTATAGTTATAAAGATCAAACATTATCAGAGCTTGAAATTTGGCATAAGAGATTAGGGCATGTTGGTGAAAGAACCTTGAAACAAATATGTAGAGACCAATGTGTGCTTGGGATACCTAATGTATCCAAGCAACATATGATTTATAAATGTGGTGCTTGTTAGTTTGGAAAATCTCACAGGTTACCCTTCTCAAGGAAAGGCTACATGCATGAGGACTACCTAGAGCTTGTCCATTCTATATGGGGACCAAGTAAGGATCCCTCAATTTCTGGATCAAGGTATTATGTATCTTTCATTGATGATTACAATAGGTGGACTGTATTGTACTTTATGGAGCACAAAGATGAAGTATTCAGTTGCTTTAAAAAATATATTGCACTTGTTGAGAACCAAACAGGGAGAAACCTAAAGAGACTAAGGTCAGATGGAGGAGGTGAGTACTTCTCAAAATAGTTTGATGTATTCTTGCAGGACAGAGGAATCAAAAGAGAAATTAAAACAAGGTATACCCCTGAGCAAAATGGGGTGGCAGAGAGGAGAAATAGATTAATTGTTGAAATAGCTAGGTCAATGACAAATGAGAAAATTACATAATTACTTGTGGGCAGAGAGTGTGTCTATTGCCACTTATCTTGTAAATAGGTTGCGATCTAAATATCTTGATCGAATGACCCCATATGAAGCATGGCATGGTAGAAGACCATCACTTGATCATCGCAGGATCTTTGGATGTGTAGCTTATGTGCATATCCCTTCTCAGATAAGAGATAAGCTAGACCCTAAGGCAGAAAAGTGCATCTTCATAGGGTATGACTTGAATCAGAAAGGATACAGGTTCTACAATCCTTCAAACAAAGGATTCATGGTCAATAGAGATGTTGTCTTTGATGAGAATGACTCTTGGTTTGATAGTGAATGCAGAAAAGTAAATCTACCTTATGACTTGGAAGAGGAATTTCCAAGCCTCACTAAGGAGGAGCCTATTCAAAATGGAGATATCAACGAAGATGATGAGGACATCATCAACCTAGAAGAGTTCAAGGCATGGAAGTCCAAAGGCAAAGTCAAGATGAAGAAGTTGGAGGATATACCTGAATCATCCAACCAAGCAATCAGAAGATCACAAAGGGAGAGCAAGAAGCCAATCAGATATGGGTAAGACACTTCCCTAGTTACTAAGCACTCTGTTTATCTTGGAAAAGACTTTTCATTTGAAGAGCCATCATCATATGAAGAAGCAAAGACCAAGGCAATAATGGAAGGAAGCTATGGATGAGGAAATTGAAGCACTCAAGGAGAGTGATACTTGGGAACTAGTACCAAAGGAGTCTATGAAGGTAATTGGTTCTAGATGGATCTATAAGATCAAAAGGAATTTTGATGGATCAATAAGCAGATACAAAGCTAGACTTGTGGCTAAGGGTTTTGCACAAACCCAAGGAGTTGATTATGAAGAAATCTTCTCACTTGTGGCCAAGATGCCAACCATTAGGGTACTGGTAAGTGTGGTTGCATCAAATAATTGGAACATGTATCAGTTGGACGTAAAAAATGCATTTCTAAATGGCTAGATTCTAGAGGAGCTATACATGTCTCAACCTCCTGGCTATGAGGACCCAAACAAGGTAACATATGTATGTAAATTGAACAAAGCTCTTTATGGATTGAAGCAGACACCTAGGGCATGGAACCATAGGTTGATTAGTTATCTTAAGGATCAAGGTTTTATAATGAGTAAAGTAGATACTTCTCTGTTCATCAAGAGACGTAATTCAGAGGTAATATACCTATGTGTATATGTTGATGATATCATACTCACAGGTAATGATGCTAATGGCATCAAGCAGATCAAGAATCAGATGATGAAGGAGTTCAAAATTAGTGACCTTGGATCACTAAAATACTTTCTTGGACTTGAGTTAGTCTATACTAACTCTAGAATTTATATTACTCAGAGAAAGTATATACAGGATATGTTAAAGAAGTTTCATTTGCAAGATGCCAAAGTTGTAAGTACTCCAATGGAGGTAAACCTAAAATTAAGTGCTCATGAAGGTGATGTACTTGAGAACATTGCAGGTTACCAAAGCATAGTGGGAAGCTTGAACTATGCTACATTAACAAGGATTGATATTGCTTATGCAGTAAGTGTTCTAAGTCAGTTTATGCACAAGCCTAGGGCATCTCATTTGGAGGCTGCCAAAAGGATTTGAAGTACCTTAAGGGCACTCAAAATCATGGATTGTATTTCCCTTATACATCAGACTTGGACATCAAGATATATTCACATGCAGATTGGGCAGGATGCAAAGATGATAGAAGAAGTACCTCAGGATCCCTATCCTTTGCAGGTGATAAACCTATATCATGGTCTTCAAAGAAGCAACCTATTGTTGCTTTATCTTCTACAGAGGTAGAGTATAGAGGATTGGCCAATGCTACTCAAGAGGCCATATGGATCAGATTGTTATACACAGATTTGGGTTTGCATACTACATCTCCAATGATTTTTGGAGATAATATAAGCTCATTACACCTTGCAGCAAATCCTATTTATCATGCTAGGACCAAGCATATAGAGGTCCACTATCATTATGTGAGGAAAAAGCTATTGAGCGAGGAAATTCAGTTGGCATATGTATCAACTAATATGCAATGTGCAGACTTATTGACTAAAGCATTAGATGGTACAAAACTTTACAGGTTTCAGTCAATGATTGGATTGCAAGATATTCATGAAGATTGAAGAAGAAGACCAAGACAAAATGTTTGGCTTGAGGGGGAGTTTTTGGTGCAAAGCCTACACATTTGGCTAAAAGATTCATAAACAATTGAAGCTCCATGGAAACCATTTTTAGGAGAACTTTATCCTTTACATTTGTAAAAGTTATTTTTAACTTGGAAGAAACTTTGTAACTCTCAACAAAACTCATGGAGTTAATTAGTTGAGAAGTCATGACTTTATGTTAGAGATAATAACTCCTAGATTGGCCGATTACTTTTAGAGAGAGCCAAAACTTGAATTCAAATTCAAATTTGAATGTAGCACTTATAAAAGTGGCTTGAAAAAGTCGCGAGCAAGAAGGCTCAATTCTCGAGTTCTCCATTGCCATATTGTAAGAGTGTAAGGTCTACATTGTAACCTACACTAATCATCATCATTAGGCTATGATTGTCAAGCCTATGATCTTGTACAACATTGTTCATTAATACAATAGATCTACATTGCTCATCTATGATCTCTTTGTTACAGTCATTCATAACTGTCAAATTGTACTGCTCATATCTCAGTCACTTCTCGACCATTTTCAATGTTCTATAGCTTGTTGGAATCAACACCAAGTTATCTACATGCTCATAGATTTTGAAGGAAATCCATTTAGCCAATTTGGAGAAAAGCACGTCGAAGCACTCACTGGTCAAACTCTGCAGAGGTCCTAAAAAATCAAGGGTAATGATTCAATTGCTAAATTGATTGCTATGTGTATAGTGCATCATTTCAAGTGATTCCACTTGGAATCATTAGCTTTGTTAGGTAATTAGATAGCTCTAAAAGGAATTTTTCTAATTCCTACTGTACTGGTAGCATTGAGCATAACAAGCACCAGGTGTGTGATAAAAAATAGAAGGTTTTCATTAACCCTTCAATTTGGAAGTAGTCTATTTTGATTCAATCTTTTCTTTCATCATTTCCAAAGTACATAGGCACTTGTATAGTGTCATTGGAAAGCTAAGAGGGCCCACAACTCAACTCTGAAGCTACAAGGGGCTGGTACAAAGCAAGATTTGGCAATAGCTACTAATTTCTTGGAGTGTCCATCCATCTTTCCCAACAATACCAACTGTGGAGAATGAGTTCTCCTATGCGCATTAAAAACGTGTAGTAAACCCTTGTATGTCTAGCACTTGGACAAACAATTGGACCTTAGATAGCTTGTTGCTCTCAATACAAAAGTCAAATGGAGTTGTGACTTTATTCAATCAAATTACACAAAGAGATCTTTCTAAAAAGCTATAAATGACTTGGACAAGTTTTGATTAGGAAACGCAATTGACAAAGATGAAGTACCTGTCCACACAAGTATGTTGAAGAATTGAACTTCATCTTGGACTTATAACTCCTTGAATATATATCCTTTGAGAAAGATGTTTGAGAGATAGAGAAAGTACACAAATAGCTTTCCAACAAGCTAAAAAGCAAGTAATTTGGATGAGTTTTGGTCAGGAAACTCAACTGACCAAAATACACCACCTGCACACACAAGTATACTAAAAAATCAGACTTCAACAACTAGCAAAACAAGAAACCTTGTACCTTACTTCTTTTGAAGGTAACACTATTGTAGGTTGTTTCTTGCCAATCCAAGAGAAGAACTCCAAAAAGAAGCAATACCAAAAACTAATTTTATGGGATCTATGTCTCCAACCCAATCAAAATCACAATAATCTACGAAAGAGATGTGTGATGAACCATAAGTGATGACAAATTCTAGAGTCTCTATGATACCTAAGCACTCATATTCTAGCTTTCCAATGGTTCTCTCAGTGTTGATTCGAGAAGCTACTCAGAATATTTACTATAAAACTAATGCCAAGTTTGTCGTTGCACAAGTAGATAATTCTACCGACCAACTTATTTTATGCATTCAAGGCTACAAGTGGTAACATATCCTTCATAGACGACTTGACATTTATTTTTGTTGGTGTAGCTACAACCTTGCACTTCATTGTCCTAAATACCTTAAAAAGCTCTCACGCACTCTCATTGAGAGATATATATTTTTCTAGAATTTCATCAAACCTCAATCCCCAAACAATAATGTAAGATCTCTCAATCTAATCATCTCAAACTCAGTACATAAGCCATTTTGGGTTTTTCCGATCAAGTTTGTATGGTATAAGTGTGTACAATATAGAGTACAATGGCAACATACTTACCATCATGCTCATAAGTGTGTAGAAATTTGCACCAAAAGGACATTTTTGGAGTTTAGGTTTTTAAAAATGTATATATTTATTGGTACCATGCTTTTGGGGCTTGTTTGGTTCCAGATGGTACCTTCTTCAATTATTGCATTTCATTTTTTGAAGATGGGACCTCAAAACGTGGTGTTTGAGTCACATGTACCTCGTCCATGAAGTAACCATTTAGAAATGCAAACTTTATGCACATCTAGTGCATTGAGCACCTCTTGTGTGCAATTAAAACAAGTATTGTACAAATAGTAACCATCATAGTAGGGACAAGAGTCTTCAAATTCAATTCCTACATGCTTGTATTCAATTCCTACATGCTTGTATTTTTCAAGACGACCATCACATTTATACTTTATATTCCAGACCCACTTGGTGTCATTAATTTTCTTCTTTCCTAGTTTAACCACCAACTCCTATATATCATTCTTCATGATCCGATCATACTCAACTTGCATGGCTTCTTTCCAATTTCGATTTGCTAATACTTCTTCCACATCGGTTGTCTTATTTACCTCTTCCAATTTTGAAGAGACCCTCTTTAGCTCTTCTATCCTTTGTAAGGACGTAAGCCCATCTAGATAAATCTCAATTTGATTAGACATATGATTCTTCCAGTTAGAAAGTTGTTCCACCCAATGTGGTGATGGAACATTTTTAAAGGAGGGACGACAAGTTAGCCCAAAATGCATTACCTCCTTGTTCGATGATGAAGTATAGGTCCTTCCACTTGGTTGCTCCTCAAAAAAACCAAATCATGGCTCACCTATATGGACCATGTAGTTGATAAGCCTTTTGATCTTCAGTATGTCCTAGAAATGTATATTTCATTGTCTTTGGTTGTATCTTATTTTGTTTTTGATTCGGCATATGAGCATGCCATTCACATGACAATGGCTTAAAACGGAAAGCAAAGGATTCTCCACCAAAAAAAGCCTCTTGCGGTTACTTTCCAAAAAGAACTTTCATGTAACTTTAGTTGAGAATATAAACTACAATGTTCTCTGTCTCTAGCCACGAGTGGTTCTAGCCATGAGTGGTTCTTTACCCACGAGTGGTTCTCTAGCCACGAGTGGTTAGGAAACCTTTCACCCTTCAACATGCATCTAGTCATCTTCACAATGGTCTCATTTTGACATTCAACATTGCGAGTTTATTGTGGGCTTTTTGGCATAGTAAGTTGATGGTTGATGTTTATCTCCTTTTCCTTGCAAAAATCCTTAAAGAATTCAAAGTAAACTCGCCACCTTCATGTGTCTGAAGCTTCTTCACCTTCTTTGTTGTTACAATTTTCACAAGTTGTAACCAGTTTTTGCACTCCGAAGAACTCTAGAAGAAACCTTTCTCAATCCTTGCTTTCTTGTGGAAATGTCTTTTGTTGTTGCTTGCCCATCATGTAAAGCTTCCCATGGTTCCTTCAACTTGATGATAGCATGCAAGTGAGCAACCACACCCTTCTTGTGCACCTCCTCGAGTACTGTGTATCCAATATGCTTGAACCTCTCATGCCAAAGCACACTTGTGCCCACACCTACAATGTTGGTTAAAAGTCACGTTCATGGTTTGATAAAAATTGAAATATAAAGCCATGGCCTGCATCTTGTAATAATCCCCATTTAGACACTAAAATGAGTTTGTTTCTGAAGATAACAAACTCAAAAGCAAAAAGCAAATGACTCCTTGACGAAGAGGATTCATTTGCTTTCTCTAACTCTCTATTATCTTTCTCTAACTTCCTTGTCCGTCTCTTGTCCACATATAAAGCTGTTCTCTTGACAAAAAAAAGGGCTGGAACCTTTTGCCGACGAGTCTCTGAGGAATATCTCTTAATTACTACTTACCGTTTGAAAACACTTGCATTGACGTCATCTCTCCTTTTGGCGTGCAGAGATCTCCCTCAGAAAGCTCGAGAGTCGGGTGTCGTCACCAATGCATTTTCCTGGAGTGCCGTGACAATATTTTTTGTCTCTTGGTTCAGTAATATGCATTTCATAAAATGAAAATACTTCTAAAAAGCCGTCATTCATCCCATGACATGCAGTACATAAAAAGAAACCTGCTGAAGGTCGGACAAGAGAGTTGCAAGAAATATTGTTGAACATTGCGTAGATGAAATGCGAACTATAACCTCATGATAGAAAATGTGGCACGAAAATTGAGAAGCTGAGGATGAGTCATCCATTACAAGGTCTGTTGTAATTTCATCTACTGCAATGACTCTGATATGATACTACAGATGAGGATAATCGTCCGGGATGGCACTACATTGTTAGAATGAGGTCAGTTTTCTCAGTTATCCTACAATACACCTGTAGCAGTGACGGCACCACATTGTTAGAATGAGGTCAGTTTTCTCAGTTATCCTACAATACACCTGTTGCAGTGACGTTGGAGGAAAGCATTTCTTTGAACCACAAAGCTGACTTCCTCGGATATCTTTTGTATTCATCGTCCACATAAAAGATTCCTGCCCTTATCCCCAGCCCAAGATTGAACTCAAATCCGTCTAGCAAGGACCATGCGTATGCACCCTTGACATTTACTCCATCCCTGAGTCACACAAATTAAATCATTACCTGCATGCTCCAAATCCAGGTCTAAAAGAATGCACAAATGCCAAACAGGACGAGTTCTCCAGGGCAAAGAGTCGACCTGATTGCAGCAAGAAGCTCAGTATAGTATGTCATAAAGTACTCAACCCTTTCGTCATCATTGATGGTTTCCTCTGCACTGTGAAAGTTATAGGCAATACCTGTAAAACATATACCAATTACAGAACCATGTCTGCTCCCTTGGATGTGAAAGAAATCGTTTCTTAAAAGGTATGACAGCTAGAGAAATCGAGGACCTGTTTGGGTGATAAACATGGGGAAATTATTATAATGAGTCTTAATGTATTCAACAGCGCTTCTAATACACCAAGGCACAGCAAAATCGTTGTTTTTTCCCTGCAGACGCATATATAAAACATCAGCGCTGAAAATCGACAACGGATAATCTGATAGCACAATAGAGCATCACACATGGGTGATAAAGCTCTTCAAATATGTGGACCGAATACATAACCATGTTTGCATCCATTTGCAACCATGCAGGTACGCATAGATGAATTGCAAATCTCGCCTTTGTTCGCAAGGGAAACAAGCAATTGCAATTATAGATGCACCTGTGCTGAGACTTGTAAGATAGGAACTTACCACTCCAATCGCTACTCCATCACGATAACCTGCCGAACACAGCAATTCACAGCTCATGAGTACCATAATCCATGTAATACATGTACGAAGAGCATGATGTGAATGATTGCATGTGAGACCTAAATATTGGTACAGATGCTTAAATAATGTAGATCAGAAAATAAATTTCCAATGGCATTAAGATATATGCAGGATCACACAATCTCCGTGTGCTTTAATCATGTAGGGCTATAACATTATGGTCCCATTCATATCAAGAAATAATTACCCGTTGACATTAAGATATATGCAGGACCACACAATCTGTGCATATAGGTATAGCCTTTCTGGCGGATATGCACTTCTAGAAAACTGTTTGATGGATACTAGCTTAGACTAGGAGTTTCAGGATATAGTGTAGTCAGCAAGTTTACATAGCAAATAGGAAGTTTGTACCAGTAGGATTTTCTCGCTAGTCCAAGTACTAGCAAATCTTATTCTTAGTTTCCAATATAGAGAGCATGCAGTAAACGGGACAGATGCTTTAATCATGTAGATACATAACATTGTGTGTTCCCATTTACATAACGAAGTTATCAACCAATGATGCTTAGGTATATCCAGGATTGCAGAGCATACACATGTAGCCATTTTTGCGTACACAGGCACTTCTGCAAAACGATTTAACGCATACTAAGCTAGAGTTAGGTTGTTAAATGATGATGCTTGGCACGCTTATATAGGAAGTAGGAAATTTATACCAGTGACATTCGTTTTCCAGTCCAAGTAGTAACACGTCTTATTTTGAGTGAGATAAAAATCTGTTTCAAAGCCATATAATGCAGTTTGAATGTTTAAGCCTATGAAGTCCAAAGAGCCATTTAATTGTGCAATCTGTTCAGCTGTAAAACTTGGGAGGCGAGATCCAACCAACTCCTGCATGGAGTCAGGGTACTTCCCAAAGAAGATGGGATCCAAGAACCTGCCAACATGAAATTTGAGAGCTCAAGACTGCATCAATCATATCAAACTCAAATATATTGAGCAGATGATCGATGATTAAAACCAGTGACACATCACTGGCAGACCCAAGCTGCACCAAAGTTTACTGTATGAAGCATGCATGTCTTGATTCTTCCACTTGAGATGATTGATGACTACTGTATCATCATTCACTGCATTAAATGAGAGACTTTGCTAGTTGCTTACCATCCCATTAGGAAATCAGTTGCCCTCTGAGCAGCCCCCATATCCTCTAGTGTGTATGTCAGAGGTTCTATCCATCTGAACCATAATGCAAATCCAATTGAACCATTTTGAATCGCCTGTAAAGTGCAGTGGCGTTTTGCATTGATCATCATTGAATGTTGACATGTTTAGTGTTCAATATCAATCTAGTCAAGCTGTGAACAAGCAAACCTGATACTTTGATCTGTAAAGATCGACTGCTCCTGCATGAGCAAGCAGCAGATGGTGACCAACTATGTAGGGCTCTGTTCCAGAATCACCGTCTGGACAGGCTCCATAGTTCATGCCCATCTGTCCCTTGATATTTGCTGTGCATCTTCCGGGAGGATTCTGGTTGGTGGAATAGGCCAGGCCTGCCCAATCATTAGGTTCATCAAATGTAATCCAATATTTCACACGATCTCCAAATGCCTCGAAGCACGTGTCCGCATAGTCTACAAAATCAGTTCTGTGGATCCACAATGTGAAATATGGTTAGCAAGCCCCACCATTATGAATTGAGGGGCAGGCATGGCAACAACCACAAGTTGCACGGATGATTTTATACTTGAGCACAGTAGCATACATACACAGTCAGTTACATAGCACGCCTGCTTCAACAGACCCTTACATGAACTGATCGTTCAAAGCTCCACCATAGGTATCCTCAAGGACCTGAGGATGGTCTTGCGTCCATAGTGTGACCATAGGTATAAGACCTAGCAAAGTCAACTCCGTCTATCATAATATGCTCTTCATATCTACCTTAGGTCACATAGACTATACTATTTCCTAAAGAAGGGACTGTTACCTAAGCTGAGAACATCATCAATCACTTTATTGTAATGATCAATAGCTACTTGATTCACTTCCCCATTTCCATCTGCACAGTTGACAGTTAGTTGAAAAAAAAAAAAGATAAGGCAAACATCGACAGCCCATCGGCGGAAACATGAAACCAAACGCTACCAATGTAGAACTCAGGGGGCATTATGACAACTCACTGGGATATATACGCGACCAGGCTAAAGAAAACCTGTAAGAATTCATTCCCAGCCCCTTCACGAGTCTATGGTCCACCTGTCAGGCAGAAATCAGCACTACAATTGTGAGGTGGCTACATCGTCGTCGAATTCTCCCTACAATCAAACTTGAAAAAGAAATTAAAATATGAGGACGAATGACAATGATAATGAATGGACGTATATGATGTGCTGCTTCACCAAAAGTTCATGTATCTCGTCATATCAGTGTCTCTGAGAATAAAAGACCCTAAACACAAAACAGCACAAGGAAGGTTGTTCAACCGGATACAGTTCATAGTTATTTCCACACTCGCCAGGTTGAGTCCCATCGACTGAAGTTCCTGCATCAAATTTCATCCACACAACACATAAAAGCATCAGACTAGACTTCCCCCTTCTGTTCGTGCGATTATGTCAAAAAACACAAGATTCTTACCATCCTTGCGTGCGTAGGAATCCCATATGTTGTCCGACTTGTTATCTACGTATGGGGCACCTTCATGCTGAAAAACAGCTCTACTGTTAGTCAGAGTCTTCAGATGGAAAACAGTACGAGTATGCGTGCAAGTGGGTAAAAATATGTCGACCAAAAAGAAATAAACCAGGAATAGAAAAAAGACCACACCTTCATGGATGACGTGATGGTTCCAAAGAGAAAGTCCTCTGGGAAGTCGGCACGGGTCACGCCAGTCCCATTGGGGAAGAGGGAATCAGAAAACAAAGATCCTGGACGCCGAAGCAGAGCCGAGGACGAACGCTGCGCTCGTATAGCTTCGCAAGGAAAAATAGTGACCACCTGGAAGATGGAGATGATGAACGCTGCGACGTCAAGCAGCGTCAGGAGGCGAACCGAGTGCCGCGCCATCGCTGTCTGGGCGATGCTTGGAAGTTGGCACTGTCGCGCGGCAGACAGCCACCCCTCTACTCGAGTAGACAGTGGACACAGCTGCCCGAAGTACGGCAGCGATTAGCCTTGTCTGTAAGCATGCCAAGTTGCAACTTGCAACGGCAAGCGCTGGATGATGAGCTGTACTGAACCGAACGTCAGCGCATTAACTTTTCTGCTGGATTGATGCGACATGCGCCATTTCTTTTTTTTTAATGGAAGTTCAGCCGAAGCCTACTCCCTCGAACTTTAACTTTGAAATTGCAACTCTACAAGTGAATGGGCATAGCATCCGCGGGACCGCCTTATCCCACAAAAATAGACATGGTTACAACTGAAGGAGACATGGTTACAACTGGGTTTAACTGGCCTAAGCCATAACATGTCCAGCCCGAGACTTGAACCTTGGACCTCCACCTCAAGAGGCCAAAGCTCAAGCAACTGCCCTACGGGACATGGACATGAGCCATTTCTTTTTTGTTGCAACAGTAAAGATAAATTAAAGAAGAGAAAAAAGAACTCGCAGAAGGAAGGATCCAAAGGGAGGCAAGTTACAAAATAGAGTCTAGGAAAAGCATTAGACTGGGTTCACACAGCCCGATGGCACAAGAGGGTTGTGCACTTGTCAACATTCTATTTGAGAAAAAGGAAAAGCAATTAGTTCCGGGGCCACAATTCATTGGGACGGGCTTCCCCCCTCGGAACAAGTTTGTGCCTTTCTGACAAGTAATTCTTATTGGTCATTGACATTATTCAACCACTAATATCCACCCTAAAGTTCTCTTTTCAGATATTCCCACCGCCCTATATGAACTAGACACGGCGAAACTCCAGTAAGACTAGCAAAACTATACCGCCCTATCTGAACCCACCCTTAGACTCACTCTCTTGTCAGAATACAAAGAAAGAAGCTTATCTCTCTTATCAGAATACAAAGAAAGAGGCTTATCTTTCCACTTCCTCTAGCTAAATTTCCTAAAGATATCATGAGGAGACTTGGATTCAATTTGAGCATCATTCATAGAGGCCTTACAAGTTTTAAGATTGGCTCTTATTCCCTTATTGCAATAGTACATAAATTCTTTAGGAGACTTGGAGTAAGCCTTTTGGTTCCTGTTTTTCCAAATGCACCATAAGATTTGGGCTCTCAGAAGTTGCCAGAGACCAATATCTAGTCTACCACTTTCACCTAGAAGGATTTCCTTGATACAGAGAACAGGGAGCCCAAGACCAACACAGAAAAGGTTGAGGTTCTTCCAAAATCTATGAGCATTGGGGCACTGAATGAAAATATGAGGGATGTCTTCAAGCATGCCACAGAAGGAGCAATTTCCAAAGCTGATGTTAAGATCCCTAGCTCTGTTGTTAGTCCACAACCCTTTGTGGAGGATCATCCAAAGCAAACAGGATTGCTTGGTAGAGGGAGGAAAAGACCATATCATTTTGAACTTGAATTTCCATTGATGAGCATTCCATTGGATCTCCCACTTGGAGTTGAGTTTGTTCAGAATAGATTGAATAGTGATGAAAGCCTTCTTAAAACTTTTGTACATGTCTAGGTAGAGGTCTTGTTATTCAGCCATTCCTTCTTTTTTATCACAATATGTTTATAGGCCAAGGAGAGAGAATCAAGACTCAAGGTATCATTATTACTGATAATCATATTGTTTCTGTAAAGAGAGAGCAAATTATTGTAACCAAATTTTTTGCACTTGTTAGTTTTAATAGACAGAGGGAGAGAGTTGGAAGAGTCAAAGCAACCAATCGAGATAGGATCCTGCATTTCTATTGTATATCAGATTTACGTTAAGATGATCGGACAAGAAAGAAAAAACAAAAAAAAACAAACAAACATCAACAATGTCATCATTTAAGAGGCTTAAAAGAATTTTTATTATTATGAGCAAAATATATATATTCTTCCATGTGGGTAAGTGTGAATTTGAAAGGAAATTTTATTGGTCTCTTGATAGGAACATTGTCAAAGACATTGCTTAGATGACCAAATGAACATGCTGCTATGTTTGAAACAAATGCATGTGGCCGACCTGAAAAGGATATCATGAAATCCTATGACACAAAACCAATGCCCACCTTTTCGTCAACCATTAAATTTTAGATAACCTTTCATATCTTTTAGTGAACTTGATTACAGAGTGGATTGCCTGAATTGATACCATGTGCCACTAGTTCTATGTTGGAGTTCGAGGTCTATGGAAGCACATGAACAATACAAGGAAGAAGAAGAACCTTGGAGCACAACACAATACATAATGTATTAATGTACAAAGATAAGTGACTCACTAGGGTTATAGGCATATATACAAGCCAGTGAAAAAAACCCCCCTAAAAGGGAAGAAAGTTCCCCGACAGTCTTAAGTGTGTTCATGCACATCACTACCAAAATATATCAACAAATCCCCCTTAGGAGTGATGCAGTGAACAAGGAGATGACACTCATGTATAAGGAAGTGTCAAGTTATGTGAAAAGATATCGATCCACAAAAGGAAGTAAGCCCCTTTGCGAAATACTCAAACTTCTCTCTAGGAAGAGCCTTTGTGAAAAGGTCCGTAATATTATCCTATGTAGGCACATAAGCCAAATTGATCTCTCCAACAGAGAACCTCTCTCTTACATAATGATAGTGCACCTCAATGTGCTTTGGGTGAGCATGGAACACAAGGTTTCTAGCAACTACCAATGCACTCTTATTGCCAATGAAGATGGTGGTGGCAGTAGAGTGACCAAGACCCAAATCAGCCAAAAGGCATCTGAGGCACACACACTAAACAATTGTTGTGAATGTTGCTCTATACTCAACCTCACAACTAGAGGTGGCCACAATAGGTTGCTTCTTGCTCAACCAAGATATGCATCAGCTACCAAGCATGAAGCAAAAATCATTGATGAACACATGGGTGTCATAGCAACGAACCCATTTTGAGTCAGAAAAAGCATGTAAATATGGCGATAATGATCCTTAATTGGGATAAAATAATCCAAGTAGTTGGGTGCCATTCAAGTAGCAAAAGTTGTGCTTAACAGCTTGCCAATTCTTGACACCTGGGCAATGCATAAACATCCTCCTCTCAGAGACAGTGAATTGAATATTAGGTCGAGTTATGCATAAACAAATCAAACATCCAACAGCCTCCTCATATAGATCAACATCAAATGCATCTCCAGCATCATGAAGACTCAACCATAAACCTATTTCCATGGGAGTGGCAGTGGGTTTAAAATCTTCAAGGCCAAAATGCTACAATAATGTGTCAATATATAATGTTTGACACAAAGTTATTCCCCCCGTCAACTTGCATAAATTGAATGCCCAAATAATGATGTAAATGCCCCAAATATGACATCTCAAAAGAGGCATGCAAATCAGCCTTAAATTCAGTAATATGCTTCTTATTAGAACTAATGAGGAGCATGTAATTAACATATACAACAATGAACAAAATTACATCATCTGCATGCTTAACATATAAGTTGCATTCAGTTGGACTGTTCTCAAAAACATTTGTAATCAAGTAGGCATTTATATTTTTATACCAAGCACCTGGTGCTTGCTCCAAACCATATTTTCATCCTGCAAACTTTGTTTTCATGCCCTTTCTGCACAAAACCACGGGGATGAAATACATACACTTCTTCATGTAAGTCACCATTGAGAAATGTAGTTTTAATGTCCATATGATGGACATTCCAACCATGATGAGTTGCAAGTGCAAAAATGTTACAAAGAGTGGTCATTCGACATGTGGGAAAAGGTCTCATCAAAAGCAATGCCTCTCTCTTCAGCATAACCTTTGGCAATAAGCCTCACCTTATACCTATCAATTGTTCCATCAAGTTTAGATTTCACCATGTATACCCATTTAGAGTCAATGGCCTTTTTGCCTACAGCCAGATCACATAAAGACCAAGTACCATTCTTCATAATAGCATCATATTCTAATTGCATAGTAACCATCCAATTTTCTACATTTTATGCTTCTCAAAAGAAATAGGCTCATTCTCATCAAAAAGACTAGATACAACCATTGCATAGCAGTCTGATGCAAAGGATACTATGAGAGCATGAACAAGTACAATATGTCAATGGTGCATCTAACTTTCTGTCTCTCAAGTTCCCTACCAACCATGTATACATAGTTTTTGGCTCCTCTATGTCATCCCTCTCATCAATCAGTGCATCATGTAAATTGCATCAGAAATTGCCTCATTTGGACCATCCCTTGACTATCCACCTTTCAAAAGCGGAAGCAAAGTGTCATGCACATCTTTAGAGCTAAATGGTCTCTCCTTGATACTATGCGATCTTGAACGAGTACAATATGCCAATGGTGCATCTAATTTGCTATCTCTCAAGTTCTCTACCAACCATTTATACATAGCTTTTGCCTCATCTATGTCATCCCTCTCATCAACGAGTGCATCATGTAAATTTGAATCAGAATGGATTGATCTGCATCATTATTTGAAACTTATAAAGGTTGATAAATTGCCTCATTTGGACCAGCACTTGACTATCCACCTTTCAAAAGAGGAAGCAATTTTTTATGCACATCTTTAGAGCTAACTGGTGTCTCCTTGATAGATGAAAGTAATGGCTGAATTGCATCTTCCACAAAAACAACATCATGGATAAGCAAAATGTGTTTAGTCTATGGGTTTAAAGATGATAGCCTTTGCTTTCAGAATTGTACCCAATTACAAAAATACATTTCATTGATTTATGATCTAGCTTTCTATGTTGTTATTCAAGCACTAATGCATATCCCAAACAAACAAAGACACGTAGATGAGCAATAAATGTCTTGCGACCATACCAAGCCTCATATGAGGTGATTGATTGCAGTGCTTTGGTGGGACATATGTCAGGTACATATGCAACACACATAACAACCTCAAGCCAAAAACTATGTGGTAAAGCTTGACTTTTGACCATATGCATCACCATTTCCATGAGAGAAATGTGCTTTCTTTCAACAACTCCATGTTTTTAACTATATATGACACGATACACTGATGTTTTATCCACACATTTATGGTTTTGTTCAGGTGTATATGACACCATACACTGATGTTTTATCCCATGCTCAATCATAAATGCATAAAAATCAGAAGACATGTATTCCATCCCTCAATTAGAATGGAGGGTGCTCAATTTACATGATGATAGATTTTTAGCCATAACTAGGAAGTGTTTGAAGCACATAAACACTTTGTACTTTGCTTTCAATGGAGACACCCATGCATGTTGGGAGGCATCACCAAACTAAAATTCACAAAGTAAAGGTAGTTCCCAACGGAAGGTGTCTACATAGGACCACATACAACACAATGAAGAAACTACAATTTATGACAAGCTTGAATTGAACCATGTTTTGGGAAGGAGGAACATTGCAATTTGTCTTAAATAGAGTCTTCAAAGACATATCTAAAAGGTGCCGCAAGTTTGACCAGAGAGGACACCATTTCATATTTCTGCAACCAAAAAGCTTTGCATCTGAGATAGCTTGAGAATCTTGAACTGCACATGCTGAATCATTAAGAGATTTTGCATAGCCTATGAGCTTATACAACCCATGATATAGAATTCTAGAAGCAATAATAACATTGTCATTTGAGAGATCATGAATTGTACATCTGTCATCAACAAAATTGAGAACAAGTCGATCTTGGCAAATGCTGAAAATGACAGTAGATTTTTCTTGATCTTTGGCATATGCAAAGCATCCGATAATGTGAAAGAACTGCCATCGACAATAGATAGAATGCCAATCTAGGAAAACTCTTTATGACATGATCGTTCGCCTTACACTATTTGCAAAACTTCTTTTGCTTTTCTTTTTTCTTCTCATCTTTGTCTTCCTTCTTAAACTGTGCAACATTAGCACGTTTTTTCTTAGTAATAGATGAGCTTCATTTACCTTTGCCCTTCTGACTAGCTAAGAAAGATTGATTTGCAACATGCATAATCGACCTATTGTGCCTAAATTTATCTTCCTACAACAAAACAAAGACTAACTCCTCAAATGTTAGGGCACTTGGATTTCTTTTTATCACCAATTAGAATCTGAACTATAACATGAATCGAGAACACCATTAAGAACAATTTGCACAAGTGAACTACTTGGCAAAACTTCATGAGGAGAAATCAAATACTCCCTTCAAATCTTTGATCTTTGTCAAAGAATTGTCCATAGAATCTCCTTCATTCATATGTTCACTCCTCACTATTTTTGGAAGTAAACAACATGACCCTCATTTCTCGCCTAGTATAAGTTGTAACTGTATCCCAAGCATCCTTTGTTGTCTTGCAAGAGAAAATGTGAGGGATAATGGAACATTTGACAGACAAAGCTATCATGCATGTTCTTGGGAATCTCTTTCATCCCACCAAAGTTGCTCTACAGTAAATGCAACAAGGAGCAGTAGTACGACCATGAGTTTGAAGATCATCATCTTCACCCCCATCTAAATCACCTTCAGTAACTGTACTTAGAGGTGTAGCGAGATGTTTATCAACACCTTGTATAATATTCCTCAACCCTTTTGCTACCGATACATGGTGCATCATATATACCCACAATGGGTAATTAGTACCATCCAACTAAATCCTCAACAACCAACCTATGAAATACATCATTGATTTTTGCCATGGCTAGCGATTAAATACCCTGATGCAAAAAAATTGATTGTATCTCAGAAAGTTGAACAGAAATATCATGTTGTGCTCTATTAAATATTTAGCAGACTTTGAGGCGCTTGTACTAGCGAACTGAAAGATGTATATATGATTGGCACAAAAGGAAAAAATTGCTTTCACAATCGCTGCAATAGTGCATTCAGAGAGCAAAATGAGCTCATATAAAAAAATTTAATGCCACAGAGCAAAGCCATTTTGAACTCTTGATTGCGGCAAGAATGCTCACCAAGTTTTGTGTGATTTTAAGACTATGACTCGAGGGGTGTCAACGATGCCCTAGATGAAGGGGTGACCTACTCTGGTACTAATTGTTGGATTTCATAGTCTGTGGAAGCACATGAACAACACAAGGAAAAAGAAGAGGCTTGGAGCGCAACATAATACATAACATATTACCAAGTGAATGTACAAAGATAAGTGTCATGCTAGGGTTATAGGCATATTACAAGGGAAAAAGGGTCCCCATAATCCTAAGTCTATTCACACACATCACTACCAAAATATATCAACATTTAGACCAAGAGAAATTGGGTGACCATTATGCATGTGCCCATAACTATGGAGACCAGAGTTCAATGAATTCATACATGTGCCCCTAATGCCTAGTTCGGTGATCCAAAAAGTACAATATGATCACCCAAAAAAACATGCATGTGACCTCCTAAGATATGTTTCAGTTGTCTTGAGATGTTTTAAAGACTTAGGACAACGAATTGAAGCCAATGTTGGGAGGTTAGGTTTCTTTGAGTGACCTAGGGGATGCCATATGGATATTGGGCAGGGCCAATGGCGAGCTGAGGATGGATCATGGAAAACAACATTGTTGCTTGCCAGTGGCAAAGCCTAAAATTGATGATATCATTGCCTATCAAAGGGTAATTTTCTTATCCAAATAGGGGAAAAAATACCTATCAAATGAAAATTTGGCAATATATATTTATCTATCATTAAAAATGTTGACTTGGTTTTTACATGTCATAATCTCCATTGGACAGATGGTTGAAAAGGGATAGCAAGTAAAGTTCAACCACAAAGGATGCTTTATTGAAGATCCAAGGAATGGCTATGAGATGATAGCCAAAGGAAATAAGAAAGGAAAAATTTTCACTCTTGACATTGGCAAAGGGCAAAGCAACAAGGCAATGTTCATCACCTATGGAGACAACAAGATTGGAGAATTGGATTCGTCGCACGAAAGGTGTGGTCACATCAACATTCAAAGGTTGAAAGACATGGACAAGAGGTTTACCATATTTTTCATTACAAATTTTGCATGAAATGTGTGAAGCTTTCCAACTAGGCAGCCCTTCAAGAAGAGTGGATATGTAGCACATGGTGTATTAGACCTTGTGCACATAGATGTGTGGGGGCCAACCAAAGAGCCCTCTCTTGCAGGTAAAAGGTACTTTGTAACCTTCATTGATGACTACTCAAGAAAAGTACGGTTGTATTGTATAAAGAAAAAAATAAGGTTTGTTTGGTGTGTTCAAAAGATTCAAGGTACAAGTTGAGAAGGAGACAAGTTGCTACATCAAAACCATAAGGTCAGATGGAGGGGGAGAATACTTCTCACATGCTTTTTGTGATTGAAGTATTTTGATGGTGATGCACCACAGTGCGCTCTCCTTCTCGAGAGCTCCACGACGATATGCTCGGAGTAGAAAACCGAGCTCCTGATGCTGCACACAACACTCCGCAGGAGAGGCTATAGATACGCAGAAAACCAGTACACAGGAAGCACGAAGACAGACTTCTCAGGTCTTACAAATGCGGTCGAGCTTACAGACTATGACTGACCAGGCCACTATATGTTTTATTAAAGAACATATACAAAGAAGTGTCCGGTGGCCATTTGGCCTTTCACATGGACACTAACGGTAACAATCTCCCACTAAAGGCCAATATGGCCAGAGTAACTATGGGAGAAAAATAAAGAATGATAAAGAATACCTGAGTGTAAGTATACAAACTATACCTCCCACCTGATGGGCATGTTACACAGTATACAAGTGACTGCGTAAGATGAAGAATCAAGTAACCCCCATCAAGTGACAACAGTGTCGAAAGCTATCATGTGGTAGAGCTTTAGTCAAAGAATCTGCAGCATTATCGCGAGTGTGAACCTTCTCAAGAATAATGAGTTCAGTGGCTAAGCAATCTCTAATGAAGTGATACCTCACCTCAATGTGCTTGGTCTTTGCATGATAGACCGGATTCTTAGCCAAAGCAATGGCACTCTGACTATCACTGAGCAAGTGAGGTACATGCTGAGGTAAACCCATATCACAAGCAAGACGAGAAAGCCACAATGCTTCCTTACAGGCCTCACTTGCTGCAACATACTCTGCTTCTGTGGTGGAAACAGCTGTACATTCTTGAAGATGAGATCTCCAAGAGATAGCACCTCCAGCAAAATGAAAAATGTACCCTGATGTAGACTTACGATTGTCTACACAACCAGCATAGTCAGAATCTGTGTAACCAATAATGGATGCTTTCCCTCTACCTAAGCATAGACACTTGTCCCTAGTGCCACTCAGATATCTCAAAATCATCTTGACCGCTTCCCAATGTTTCTTGCCAGGATTAGACATATATCTGCTCACAACTCCCATTGCAAATGCAATGTCTGGTCTCGTAGCTACCATAGCGTACATGAGACTACCAACAGTAGACTGATAAGGAATTTTGGTCATGAATTCCTTTTCCTCATCTGATTTGGGGCAGTCATCCTTGCTCAATTTCACATATGTGGGTAAAGATGTACTCAATGCCTTACCACCCTGCATATTGAACCGGTGAAGTACTTTGGATATGTACTCACTTTGAGACAAGTATATGCATCTTTTACTCCTATCACGAGTAATACGCATGCCAAGAATATGTTTGGCATCCCCCAAATCCTTCATATTAAATGTCTAACTCAACTTCTTTTTGAGAATTGACAAATCATAAGAGGACTTCCCAGCAATCAACATATCATCGACGTGAAGTATCAAGCATATGAAGCTGCCATCAGAGCATCTCTTTGTGTAGAGACAATGATCCTCATTGCTCTGAGAATAGCCTTGGGGACTTCATAAAAGCATCAAACTTTTGGTACCATTGTCTTGGAGACTGTTTAAGTCCATACAAGCTCTTCTTGAGCTTACAAACTAGACTTTCCTTGCCAGGAACTACATAACCCTCTGGTTGTTCCATATAGATCTCATCTGTAAGATCTCCATGCAAGAAAGCTATTTTCACATCCATTTGGACTAGCTCTAAGTCCTCCATTGCAACGAATTCAAGCAACATGCGCAAAGTAGTCATCTTGACCACTGGAGAGAAGATTTCCTCAAAATCAACACCATGTTGTTGCTTAAAACCCTTTGCAACAAGTCGTGCTTTATATTTTGGAGAAGCACTATCTGATGTGAATTTCAGCTTATATACCCATTTACATGGTAAAGCTTTCCTGCCCTTTTGGCAAAGGTACTAAGTCCCAAGTACCATTCTTGTGAATAGAATCCAACTCACTCTTCATGGCACGCTCCCACTTGACGTGATCTTCTGTCTGCATAGCCTCTTTGAAGCAAGAAGGCTCACCGGCATCTGTTAGCATAACAAAATCTAACCTGGAACATATCTATCAGGTGGATATGAGACACGTGCAGAACGTATCAATGGTTGCTGAACAGGAACATGTGCAGACTGATCTGAATGGACATTCTCTTGAACATCCCTATGTGCAACATTTTTATGCATGCTAACCGGAGGACTAGTATCCTCAAACACAACTCTTCTCACTTCAACCTCCTTAATGGGTTGTTTATGCATCTTAGACTCATTAAAAATGACATCACTACTTCTGATCACTGACCGTGTTTTAGGATCCCATAAGCGATATCCAAATTGTCCTTACTCGACCATATCCAAGAAAAATGCATTTCTTTGACTTATGGTCCAACTTTTGTCTAATATTCTTGGGTATATGAACATATGCTTCACACCCAAAAACTCGAAGATGATCATAATATGGTGGATTCCCTGTCCATAACTCTTGTGCCACTTTCAGACCTTTGGCAGTACTAGGTGAAAGGTTAATCACATGAACTGTAGTCAATACTGCTTCTGCCCAAAAACCTTGTGAAAGGTTTGCATGATGCAACATAGAGACTACTCTATCTTGAATAGTTCTATTCATCCTCTCAGCTACACCATTCTGTAGTGGGGTATAAGGAGCTGTAAACTCTCTACGAATCCCTCTAGACTAACAGAAAAGGCTGAATTCATGTGAGGTATACTCACCCCCATTATCTGAACGTAAAGCCTTAAGCTTAGTTCCTTTTTCAGTCTCAACTGAAGCAAACCATTTTTTGAAAGTAGGGAATACATCATCCTTTGATTTGATAGGATATACCCAGAATTTTCTAGTAGCATCATCTATGAAAGTGACAAAGTAAAGAGAACCACCTAAGGACCTAGTGGGCATAAGACCACACACATCTGTATGAACGAGATCTAAAGGCTGAATTGAAGAGTCAATGTGCGTTCTATGCACATTTCTAGTTTGCTTTCCATATTGACAATGCTCACAAAATGAAAAATCAGAGAAAGATAACACAGGTAAGTAGCCAGAACGAGAAAGATTTTCCATTCCACTACGAGATATATGGCCCAAACGACCATGCCAAATACAAGCCATAGGCTGTTCAGTAACAGCTAACAAGTGTTCTTTCTGTGATACAAATAAAGGATAAAGTGAGCCAACTTTGCTTCCTTTTGCAATAACCATATTGCCCTTTGATATACGAAAGGACTGAGCATAGAAGACCACCTTGTAACCAAGGTCATCAAGTTGACCAACTGACATCAAACTGTGTGATAACTGAGGTACATGGCGTACATTATGCATAGTAAATTTTGAACTATCAATGAACTGCACAACCACATCTCCAATCCCCACAATATCACACTGGTAAGAGTCACCAAGTCTCACGGTACCAAGAGACTTTGCTGCATAATTAGAGAACCATTCTCTATGTGGTGTCACATGGAAAGAAGCACCAGAATCTAGCAGCCAGGTGTGGGAAAGAGAATCAGCCATAAGTGCCTCAGATGGCACAGTACTATCAAGTGTCAACACATCAGCATCATCAGAAATAGCATTAATTTCTTCAATCTTCACAGTTGAAGTAGATGGTGCAGGTAACTGTTTAACATGCCCATCTACATTCTGTCCTTTACCTTTAGCATTCTTTAATGCATAACAGTCTTTCTTCATGTGTCCTTTCTTATGACAATAATGGCATTCGATATCCCTCTTCCTTGATTTACTTCTACTCTTATTCCGTTGACCATTCTTTTCCTTGTTCTTGCTCCTGCCACGTTGTTGATTCTTTCCTTGGTAAGAATCACGAACATTATATGCATCTCCACTCTGAGTGCCAACCATAGATTTTCTACGAATCTCCTCACTCAAGAGTGCTCCACATATGTCATCATACACGAGTTTACCACCAGGTGCACTGTTGCTAATAGCTGTGCAAAACGTATCCCATGATGATGGCAGGGTGCATAACAGCAATACTGCTTTCATTTCATTATCCATATCCATTTTCTGAGCCTGTAACTGGGAGAATATAGCATCAAACTCATTTAGATGAGCAGCAACACTATCTGTGTCCTTCATACGAAGGTCATATAATTTTCTCATCAGATACACTTTATTTGATGCCGTCTCTTTTTCATATGTATTGCATAACTTCTTCCAAAGCTCCTCTGCACTTTCACAATCTAATACTGTAAAGTAAACATTATCTGCCAGGTGCAAGCGAATGGTAGACCTAGCCATTTCATCTAACTCATCCCAATCATCTTCATCCATGTCAGCAGGCTTCTTTGAAATCCCATTTACTGGCTTCCATTGCCTCCTTTGAATCAGTACATCTTTAATCTGATTCTTCCATAGAGCAAAGTTTGTGCCATCAAATTTTCGGATCTCAAAATGGTCTTTGCCCTGCAAGTTATAGCTCCTCCTCGGAACATTAGCACTAGACCCTGATCCACCAGATGTGCCTGAGACCTCTGATGCCATGATCGTAGAGAACTGAATAGAATGATAATGGAGCTAGAAGAGTCCAAACACCAACAAATAATTGTATCAAGGAGTAAATCGACCACTGTATAGTTGACTAAACCAGAAATCAGGAAAAATTTTGCCAGAGTATCCTCTGCAAAATTAGCATATGACCAGTGTCAAAGTATCATAAAACTGCAAGTAGTGACATGTCTACCTGCATAGTGAATCACTGACTCCACTGCATATAATCAGTTACCCAATAGAAGCCAACTAGGCTTATCGAGCACCTATGAACAACTATCATACATCTCCTATGGCGAGGCTGGGTAAGTCTTCCACCTGCATCACCGAAGAGACCCTGACATGTGGGTGTCTCCCAGTTAAGAAAACCTCACCGCGACCCTCTTTATCAAACGTAAAAGGCTTTATGCAAAGAACGTAACCGCCATATCAATGACCACATGGACGTACATAAGCGGTATCCACAGAAGCGTACATGGTGTGTATGTGCTCAATATATGCAGTAAAATGACACTAAAAGGCTAAATACACAGCCCAGAAACTAGCCAATAGCACCTGCAAGTGTCTGTCAACTCTGATGTTTTAGGCTTTAAAAACCTGCATAAATTTGCAGCGGCTGCTCCCACCAAAACTGAAAACCTCTCGAGAAACCTGTAGTTTTACGAGTGTGGCTGAAAATACAACCCCAAAGGTTGATATTTATTTTCTGAGAAGTACAAAGAACACTCTTCTTGATGTTCTTGGACCTGTGTGAAGAGAACTATGTGCGAAAGTACTCCAAAATGGCTCCAAAAGATACCCCAAAATTGCTTTAGAAATAGGCTTTGAAAGCAAAAATGAAGCTTTGAGGCACCAAAACTTGCTCAAGGTAATGTCAACCTTAGTCTTTCCCCTTATTCAAACACCATGTTGAAGCTCAAGGTCAAGGACAAAGCATGGAAGTGCATCAAGGAAGTGGACACACAAGAAGAAGGAGCAAGTAGGGAGCTCCAAGAAGCACCTGTCAAATTTTCAGAAGAAATCCCTACAAAAATAGTGATTTTTATCACTAAAAACCATTGTAAATACCATTTTCCATTTTTGTAACTCCATTTTGTTCAAGCCGAGGAGTCCTCGAGCTTGAGGAGTATTAGAACTACCATCCTACCAATTTTCATAATTTTTAGACTCCGTTTGAGCCCCCAAATAAGCCCTGGAACCTATTTTTTAACTAGGCCGGACACTAGGTCTAGACAGGGCCAAAACCACTCAAAAACTATAAAAAGGGCTGGAGAGCTCATTTTTGAGGTTAGCTTGTGGTAGATTTCAGTTTTGTAAGAGAGCTCTTTGGTAATCGAAGCTTTCCATTGTTCCACTCTTTGCTCTTACCTTGTGCGCGTGTGTGTGTATGTGTGTGCATGCTCGTGTGCTTTCACTCACGCACTTGTGCCATCACTTGCTCGCGGTCTTCATACCGGTCCTCACGTCTCCACGGATTGACATTTATGAGGTGTATCTCCTCACGTTGGTACTCACCATTGTGCTAGAGTGACACCAAATTTGGCGCCGTTGCCGGGGAGAGAGCTTGGAGGACGAGCGTGTGACAGTAAGACGTAGAGTAGCGACGTTGGAAGGTAAAAAAAAAATCATCATTTTCAGTTCAGTTTTTGAATTTTCCATCTTCTCCATCATCACCATCTCCACCCACCTTCATCTTCTCAGTTTTCTCCATTTTTTAGAGTACATTCACCTTGCTTTTTGCTTGTGGTTGTGAACAAGAGGCTTAGAGGGGGGTGCATAACTGAATCGCTGAAGAAAAACTCGTGAAACACTCTCCAAACACCAAGAATCTGAGCGGCCATTTTCGGAAGTGCTAAAACCTGCGTCAAGTATCGTTTTTGAGAAACAAAGCTTTTGGGAGCTACGCGGAGCAAAATAGGGTGCTAGGAGAGCTGGAAGAGAGTATCAAAGGTAAGCAAACCCACTTCATACTCATGAACTCTCAGGAAATCCAAGTTTTTTCAGAAAAAAAGTCGACCTGCGTCAAGTATCGTTTGGGATTTACAGAGGTTAAATGTTGAGTTTTGGGTGATACAAAGAGTGAGGAGAGGGGAGAAGGACTAGGAAAACAAGGGCATCAAAACAAAACTTAAAAAATCTTGCAAAAATCTTGGCAAAGGGTCAAGTATCGTTTTGCTCCCGCGGTCGAGTATCGCGATACCTGACAAGTATCGTGAATCTCCTGTGGTTGAGTATCGCGATATTTCCCTCCGATCGTGTATCGTTTCATACCGATCGCGATACTTGGCCAGCGATCGTTTTGTCCAGCGATCGTTTGTGAGAGATCGTTTGCCAAAGATCGTTTCATCAGCGATCGTTTCGCAAAGATCGTCGATCGAGTATCGTTTGGTTCAGCGATCGCGATACCTAGCAAGTATCGAGTATCGTTTTGAGTCAGCGATCGTTTGCCAGCGATCGTTTTGTCAAAGATCGTTTTATCCAGCGATCGTTTGCTCAGATGTCGTGTTGTTCAGCGATCGTTTTGTGAGAGATCGGTATCGTTTTGGTCGGAGATCGGTATCGTTTGTCAAAGATCGCGATATTTACCAGAGATCGGGTATCGCCTAAGTCAGAGATCGTGTATCGTTTTCTTCCAAATATCGAGTATCTTCTTGAGCCAAGTATCATTTTGCCCGAGCATCGTGGACATCAAGTATCACGATATTTCTCAACTATCGTGTATCGTGACAAGGTAAGTATCGTGTATCGTCATACAGCGATCGCGATACCTATCAAAGATCGCGTATCGTGGAGTTTGCTCACGATACTTGTTGAAGATCGTGTATCGCCTACTTCAAGTATCGCGATACATACCAAATATCGTGTATCGAGTTCCTCAGGTATCAAGTATCGTGTCCTACGAATGTCATGTATCGCCTGATTTGAAGCATTTTCTGAGAGACCCTGTTTCCCTGTTTTAATCCCCAAAACCCTGAACTGGCATAACTTTCTCATACGAAATCCCTTTGCTGTGATTTTGGTTTTGTTGGAAAGCTCGTGGGGAATACAACCAAAACATCGACTGGTTATGGTTAAAATAATACCAGGATTATTAGATAGGGTATTTTGAAGTTGACCCTCAGGGAAATTGGAAAACCAAGGTGTTCCAAAGGATTTTGAGCAATATAAGAGAACTTTGGGACTAGAAGTCAAGGCTTATGAACCTGAGATCTGGCAGACACTGAGGCAAGGATAGACAAAGCATTAGGTCATCTGAGGCTAGTGTCAACCATACAGCCAAGTCTTGGGCTCAACAGCTTAGTGGTTATCCTTACTCACGAAGTTCAGAAACCAGTGACTCGGAAATGTCTTTTAGCATGGAGAGACCCACACGGGGCTCAGGCACTGCTCATTTACAGACACCAGAAGGTCCCTATAAGACCCAATTGGAGTATATCCGGACCAACCAATTAGGTGCTCGCATCTATGAGGATGGTCTAAGGCGACCAGTGGTTCAACTCAAAAATCCTGACCAACTCTTTGGACTTGAACACCCAGTGGTCAAGTTTGAAGAGGGTGCTTACATTGATAAGGAAGGAACCATGTATGTGGTTACCAACTTACCAGATAGGACAGATGAGTTTGGAAATATCATTCCTGAGAACGAGATAGGAGACCTAGAGAAAGGAGACCTAGGAGGAGAACCCAAGACCCCTAGAGGTAAGTCAGTCCTAACCAGAGTGCTCACTCCAGAATGGATTCCTCAAGATAATAAAAGCATAGAACTATTCGTGAATAGAGAAACGGAGGAAGCCTTTTGGAGATTTAGGCCGGATCAACCCAGCCCAGTAGTCACCATCTGTGAATTCAAGGACCCAGAGACACCAGGGAAAGCTGTCTATCTAGATCACACATCTCAGAAATTATTCTTAGTATCAGATCATGACAGACATGCTTACACTTGGCAAGGTGAAGCAATTTTCCCTCCACCAAGATCTAATGTTTCCCAGGGCCTCCAAGGAGCCGGATCATCCAAGGCTCATGAAACCCAGAGAGAAAGAACTAGAGAGAGACCGGAGGTAAGCTTTGCAGACACTATAGGCAGAGACAGATCAGGATATGGAACGGAAAGACTTGAAAGGGAGAGACATAGAGTGCATAGGCATCAAAGAGACGATCATGATTTCCCATTGCCTAGACCACGAGAGCACTCAAGAACCCTTGGACCCTCTCAAGTGGTTAAGACAATGAAGAACTACTTTGATGGATTTGGAGATCCTTATGATCATGTGGCAGAGTTTAAACAAGTGCTGAGAGCTGAACAGGTTGAAGACTTATTCACCCAGTTCGAGGCATTTGGTTTGACTCTTAAGGGTACTGCCTTAGCTTGGTTTCAACCTCTAAACAGTCGCAACTATAGAGAGATAGGTCAGCTGCTAGAAGAATTCATTGTGGAATTTTCCAAAAGCGGTATCAGACATAACACATCATCATTGATCCACAGCTTCAAGCAGACACCACAAGAAACAGTGCGACTTGCAGGAAGAAGGTTTAGACAGTACTTGGAAAGATGCCCCGTACCAGAACTACCCACATCAGCCAAACAGGTGGCACTGTTTTTAGATGGCCTATTGAGCACAAAATTAAGGTCATATGTATACTTGAAAGAGCCTAGATCCATAGAAGAGTGTATACGGATATGCATTGACATAGAAGACAACTTGGGTGAGGAGTTAGGACTATCCAAACTCTATAAGGACTCTGATAGTTCTACAAGTAATACCTCTAGAACCTCCACTGAGATAGATGAGATAGCTGAGCAAGTGGCCAAAAAGCTGGGAGTCCAAAATAGACAAATGCCAAGGGTCACCTCAGTGAAGCGATGTTATACGTGTGGAGGAGATCACATGGCTAATGTTTGTCCGTTGACGACTCAACCCCAAGGAAACCCTAATGCTCTATATTGCACCATTGAGAGGAAATACACAAATCATACGGCCCAAGATTGTCCGTATAACAGGCAAGCTGTTAGACAAAATTATCAGCAACCTTACCAGCAGGGTAGGTATCAGAATCAGTACCAACAGCCATATTATAGGCCACAACAATATCAACCTCAATACCAACAGCAATATCAGGCACCATATAGGCCACAACCAGTCCTTGGAAACCAACCGCCAGCTCCTGCCAATGTGATCCCAGTTAAATATACGATGGCGGAGGAGAACCATAGTAGAGCATTGGTGCCACTAACCCCATTGGTCTCAGAAAATGATTCTCACGCTCATGGTTCAGACTACTTCCATGAAGATAGTCCACAGGCTTATTATATAGAGTCACCTGAGCAAAGTGAGACTTCTCAGTGTCAACATGAGGCACCACCTATGGAACAAAATTGGGAGCCAGAATACTCCAATGTCATGTATACAAATCCAAATACTAGGCCCCCAGTGAGACAAGCAAGACCACAAGCCCATAGAGGACCATGCTTTAGGTGTCAGGGCGATCATTTCATTCGTGAATGTCCCCACCAACCTGCTCTGGGACTAGGACAAAACATCACAATACAAGGCTTTTGTCCTGAGTGTGGCAAGGAACATCTTCCTAGAGAGTGTCCGAGAAACCCCTCTAGTGCACCCAAGGTTACACCCATCAATGTGGTAGGCTTAGTGGCAGATTCAAGTCCAAGTAGTAATAAGGCGGCTCCTGTACAGGTAGTTACTAGGGCACAGGCTGCACAACAAGCAAAACCATCTGAGCAATCGGAGTCAAGTGAGGCAGGAGAACCTAGTAAGAGGAAACCAAGAACATGGAAGGATACCAGAGAGAAGGCTAATCGCAAGTGGAACAAAAAGCTATCCGAGCTAGAAGAAAGCCTAAGGGATACCAAAACAAAAATAGAAGACATTGCATCTCAAAGCCCCTCACATACCGAAGCTCCATCCACTCCACCTCATTCCACCCCACCACCCATTGTAAATAATCCACAACCAGGGTCTGTTCTTGCAGATCCAACCCCAGAAGGCTTGGACATGATGTTCAAAGCCTACCAGGCTCGTCTTCAAGAAGGGCCAACAACTGCAAACTTGGACAAGAGTTACCCTAGAGCAGATTTAGAGATTGAACGGATGAAAATGTGCATGAAAATGGTAGAACAAGCTCAAGCTATACTTGAGACTATTCAAAAGTTCAATCAGACAAACTCTGTCAAACCGGATTTGCATTTCCAAGGTTTACTAGAAAGATTAGAGCAGTTGGTAAATAAACCACAAATTTCTTTACCTCCACAGGCTCAACCAGTTATTGAAAGAGGAAGCTCACCACCAATGGGAGCTTATGTTCCTAATTCCACGAATGCTGGAATACCTCCTTCAATTCAACAGTACTCTCAAGAGTTCTTGCGGGAAATACAGGAAGAGAAATGGGCCAAGGAGAAGGGTAACTCCCCTCCTATTCCGGAGATTGATGATCTTCATGACCAATTTCCCCAAGACATTCCGTCTATCTATGGAGACCAAGCAGAGCAACAAGAGGTTGATAGATTAGATTTTGAATCTAATTCCTTACAAGAGTTGCCTCATTACACAGGCCCATGGGAATCTGAATCTCTCCAGATCAGAGCTCCCACAATATTGGTAAGAAATGAAGACTCAGTGATTCCAAGAAACACTGATGTTGTGAAGAACACTAAGGTTCAATGCCATCTCACTGTGGAAGAGCTTCTCAAAGCAAAACCTGAGCTCTGGAATCATGTGAAGGATCAGGTTCCAGAACTTGAATCCAATATGCCAAAAGTAGGCTCTAAGCAAAAAGTTCCAGAGATACCTCTCGACAAGATAGGAGACATGAGCGAAGGTGAAGAAGGTAATACGTATCTTCCAATCACCTATCAAGGTTACACAACCAAAGCAATTGTAGATTCGGGTGCTGGTGTTGCTATTGCGACCACCTCCTTGTGGAAGCGATGGGGAAAACCCACATTAAGACCAACAAGAATGAAGCTTCAAATGGCAGATGGTCATTTTGAAAGACCTCTAGGATTGCTTGAGGGGATAACTCTAACCACTTGTGGTGTAGAGTTTGAACATACATTTGCTATATGTGACTTTGAAAAAAATAATGTCTACGAGATGATCCTAGGAAGACCCTTCCTACGACAATTGCAAATAGTACAGGATTGGGGAACCAACTCCTTGTACTTACAGCACTTAGGGGTCACCACCAAGGTCAATTTGAAGGATGACACCTTCAGAGATGTACCACCCCTACAGTGGAATCCTATCCACAAAGCGAAAGAAGATTCTACCTCCGTGCATTCTGGAAGTTCACCTGATCCATCCTGGCTGCATGAAGATACTCACTTGTGGATGTGCAAGGTCGCAGAGGAAGAGGAAAAGCGCCTAAAAGCGAGAGAAGAAGGAACTTCCCCAGGAGATAGACCAATAAAAGACCCAGCCTATACACCGATGATATTTCCAGATGAGGAATTTGAGCCTCATGGTTGGGCAGAAATCTTAGCTACCATGGACATTGCAGTCAATGAAGAACAATGGACACCTCATTGTGATGAGGAGGGTTATGATATTTCAGTGTTCATGTGTCAGCCACTGTTGGAAGAGTGTGATCCTAGTGAGTTCATAGAAGAGGAAGAGAATGACGATGATCTAGAATCCATTGTGATGGATACTTACTTTGACTCAGAGGAACACTATTTAGAAGACATAGGAGTGTTAACCCAAAAAGAAGAAGAACCCCTCACAAGTATTAAAACGATAAATTCGAAGGAAGGAAGTGAAGGAGGTCAAAAGAAGAAGAAAAGAAAAGCAGTGAAACAAGAAGAGGAAGAATCATTGTTTGAAGTACCAGAAAATTTCAAGAAATATGAAGTGGAAGACCGAAAAATTTTGGTACGAATGCCTAAGAGAGAGGCCATTATAGGAGAAGCATATGACAATAAGGAAAAGACCAAAAAAATTGTAGTGACCATTGAAGGGAACGAAGAACGATGTACGTACATAGGAGATGACCTAAGTGCAAAAGAAGAAGCAGAGCTTGTAGCTCTATTAAGGGAATATAGGGATGTATTCGCATGGCACTATAGAGAGACTTGAAAGGAGTAGATCCAAAGATTTGTTCCCATACGATTCCAATGACAGCTGATGCCAAGCCCACCAAACAAAAGCCCTACACATATAATGACACTTATGCAGCCAAAATCAAGGAGGAAATTGACAGGCTGATTGAAGCTGGATTCATCTATGAGATTGAGCACACTGAGTGGGTGTCCCCCATTGTGGTGGTGCCCAAGAAGAATGGGAAATTGCGAGTGTGCATTAACCTTAAAAAAGTTAATGCCGCTACGATCAGAGATAGTTATCCACTTCCAATCACCGAACATCTATTGGAGCGTGTTGCAGGCAAGGAAGTTTATAGCTTCCTTGATGGATTTTCAGGTTACAACCAAGTAGCCATTGCCCCCGAAGATCAACACAAAACGGCCTTTGCCACAGAATGGGGAATTTTTGCATTTCGTGTGATGCCATTTGGGCTCACCAATGCACCTGCAACATTCCAAAGGCTCATGTGTCATGTCTTCAAAGAGTTCTTGCGGAAGAACTTAGAAGTATATGTGGATGACTTATGTGCTCATTCCCAACAAAGAAGATACCACATCCCTGAGCTTCGACAAATCTTCAACAAGTGTAGAGATTATCGAGTGTGTCTGAACCCAGAGAAGTGTGTGTTCATGGTACGACAAGGTAAGATCTTAGGTCACATTGTTTCTAAGAATGGAATTTCAACAGATGAAGACAAGGTAAGAGCAATAGCAGAGCTGCCAAGACCAAGGAATGTTAAAGAGGTACAAGCCTTTATGGGCCATTGTGGATATTACCGTAGGTTTATCCACATGTATGCCATCATAGCTAAACCTCTTTATGGGTTGTTGACAAATTTTGAGTGGAACGAGGAATGCGAGAATTCTTTCAACGAGCTGAAAAGACGTTTGTGCACAACACCAATATTGACTACTCCGGATTGGAGCAAACCCTTTCATGTCCATGTAGATGCCTCCAATCATGCAATAGGATGTGTGCTAGCACAACCCACAGGTGAAGGAAACCTAGATTTACCGATAGCATATGCTAGTAGGCAATTAAATGCAGCTGAACGAAATTATACCACAACGGAGAGAGAAGGCTTAGGCATGGTATACGCTGTGAAAAAGTTTAGACACTATCTATTGGCCAATAAGTTCAAGTTTTTCATTGATCATCAAGCTTTACTATATTTGGTCAATAAACCTTGCAATACAGGCCGCTTAGTGAGATGGTTCCTCTTAGTAATGGAATACGACTTTGAAGTTGTTGTCAGGAAAGGTAGAACCCATCTTAGGGCAGACCATATTTCTCGCATCACTTCAGGAGAGCCACCGCAAGGAGTGTCTGATGAATTGCCCGATGCTTATCTGTTCAATTTAGAAGTTGTTCCTAAATGGGCAAATAAGTTGTTACCAGTCCTAACCTTCGGGCCTGCAAATAAAAATGTGAAGACAAGCAAAGAAGAAATTGTAAGATCACAAAAGTATCAAATACTGGCCGGAAGCATGTACAAACAAGATCCAGAGGGTGTACTAGCTTGTTGTGTCGAGGACGATGAACATACTAGTTGGTTGCAACAAGCCCATGAGGGATTGCTAGGAGATCACTACTCTAAACAACGAGCATTGCAGAATCTAAAACGTTTAGGAGTGTATTGGCCTAGCATGGACAAAGAAATACAGGAGTGGATCCAGAATTGTCCAGTGTGCCAGAAGAGACCCCCAGTGGAGCATGCCACTCTTTATCATGTGTCATTAATCCCAGATTGGAGTGCTCCATTGGTTGAGTTCATGAGATCGAGAACGTTACCCAATCAGGCTAGTCTTGCAAGAAAACGGAGCATGGAGCAAGAGGCTCAAGACTCTGCCTTGATAGGAAACAACCTATATCGAAGAGGCAAGGATGGTTACCTAAGACTGTACGTTCATGAATCAGACTATTTGAAAGTCTTAGAAACTGCACATAGTAGTGTTGCAGGTGGACATTTTGGGCCTGACAGAGTAATTAAGACCATTCTATTCTCAGGACTTTGGTGGCCCACTCTTCATATGGATGCACATACTTATGTGAAGAAATGTGACACATGCAAACGTGCCCAATATCCAATAAGAAAAGACGAGATGCCTTTAAGGCCAATGATGGGAGGACGTGCATTTTCAAAGTGGGGTATAGACTTTGTTGGTCCTATTAACCCCCCAACAAGAAACTCCCATGCAGAATACATTATTGTAGCCACAGATTACCTTACCAAATGGGTGGAAGTAAAAGCCACGACAAAGAATGATGCTCAAACGACGGCTAAGTTCTTATTCGAAAATGTGTTCACTAGATATGGGTTACCAATAGAGTTGGTTAGTGATAGAGGTACGCACTTCTTGAATGAGGTCATTGAACATCTCCTTCAAGAATTCATGGTGATACACAAGAAGTCTGCCCCTTATCACCCACAAGCCAACGGACAAGCCGAGAGCACGAATAAGATCCTATGTAACGTATTGACGAAACTTGTAAATAATAAACGCTCTGATTGGGACAAACAACTCCATCATGCTGTTTGGGCATACCGAGTTGCCTACAAAACGGTACTCAATGCTACCCCATTTCAGATGGTTTTTGGACAGAATGCTGTGCTACCATTAGACTTCCTAATCCCTGCCTTGAAAGTAGCACAAGAACATGAGTGGAATGGACATGAGTTGTCTTCCAGGATCTTTGATCTAGAACGCTTAGGTGAGACGAGGCTACGAGCAGCAACAGGCATTTATGCTGCAAAGAAAAGGCAAAAGGCATACTTTGATGCCCATGTAAAGAATAAAGGTTTGAAGGAAGGAGATCTAGTGCTGGTTTATACGCTAAAGCAACATGCCCGCAAATTGGAGAAACGAGGATATGGACCCATGATCATTAATAGACTCTCCACTAGCGGTGCAGTGCAATTGGCCACTTTAGAAGGTGATATCCTACCAAACTATATTAGTGGATGCCGAGTCAAATTATATCAAGAACCTCTTACAGAGGAAATGCTCATGAGACTCAATACCGCTAAGAAGCGAAAAGAAGAGGAGCTAAGGGTTAGAGAAGAAGCACAAGCAGAGGCTAGAAAGCGCATCAGAAGAAATAAGCTACGGCGGCTAGGCCTAGATGTCAACACAAAAGCTCCAAAATATCACATGGACATGTGCCAAAAATCGGGCATAACTACTTCTCAAATAATTGATCGACGACCCTTTGTGACTATAGAGGTAGGACAAGGAAAGAGTGTAATGACTGTGAGAGCATTGGTTGACTCAGGAGCAGCAACTAGTGCAGTTCGATTTTCATACTACCAAGACCTGCAATTGGACATCAAGCCCATAGAAGCCTATCTCATAGGATTAGGAGGCGTGGAAACACCCTGTTTGGGCGAGGTGGAACTTCCCATCTACCTTCAAGATGTTCCAATAAAAGTCAAAATGCTAGTGTGTCATGATGAGGACCTCACAGAACCACTTGTCTTGGGTCAAGATTGGATTTACGACCATGCTGTCAACTTGAACCTAAGAAGTCAACTTCTTCAAGTTTGGGTACATGATCAATGCATTACATTAGAATTGGAGAATCGCATGTCCACTGAAACTGACACCACACACTCTCTTTGTTCCCCTAAGGCTAATCTTCTCGAACAAAATGTCGTAGATGTCAAAAGCTCTATGATCCAGACGGACGCAATCACGGAAGGACAGTCGCAAAGGCGAGATGAACCTTCTTCTTGTTTTTTAAAGAGCAAAGTATCCACAGGAGCTCAACCTCAGAAGCAAGCAAAACAGTGCAAGACAGCCAGTCTATCAAGTAGACAAAGAGCCCTCAAGAAGAAAGAAGTGTTGGGCATGACACAGATCTGGGTAAAGAAAGGCGTACAACCATCGATGTTGCCTCAAGGACTCCCACCCAACCAGATCGACCATGACCACAGAAGGACCAAGCACCTACGATAGGGTCAAGCACGAAGAGTCCATCAAATTTGGGTACCGAAGCTATCAATGAAGGCCGACCACAATCAGGTACAAATTTGGGTGCCTAAAAAATTAGCTACAACTCAACAAGGGCGATTACAGATGTGGGTACCCAAGAAGCTCTTACACGTACAAAGGCCTATGCTCCCCACCATGCAAAAGGTCTCAACAAAGACGCCAAGGAAAGCAAAGGGTAAGAACAAAACACAAAGAACAAACGACGATAACTTCAACCCTTCTGCAAAAGTAAGCCGACAATCATCAAAGATATGGGTTTGGAAGCCAAAAGCACCAACAACAACCACAGAACCAAAAGGCCAACCATACGGAATACCAAAGTGTGGAAAGCATTCAAAGATGAAGTGGCCTGAGGTGATCTCTACAGTACCAAACCCTATTGCAAAATGGGTTCCAATCAGGAGGATTACATCATTTCGAGGTCCAATAGACACCTCCAATCAAAGAATTCATCAAGTATGCAAGTAACATCAAAAGCCTCGACGTGCAGCAACCATGTGCCTTTGGCATAACCTTGTCTTCTGCACCATTGAGGTCATGCACTTCCAAAGTATGCATCAATATAGGGCCACCTTACAGGGCCGTGCATAGACACAATTGAGAAAACCTAGGCACATGAAACACAATTTTCACATGCAAAATATGTTATTGATACTAACCTCTTTCTTCTTGTTTGATGCCATCGTGTTCCAAAAAAAAAAAAAAGAAAAAAAGAAGAGAGACACTGTGTTTGAAAGTGCTCATCAGCGAACTTCCAGCAAGGACATCCCTCAACAAAAAGGACAAGCCGACGGTCAAACACTATGAGGGAACCACAACACGAAGAGATGAAGATCAACGGACCCTTCACCATGGTAAGACGTGTATGTTTCAACAACACTATAACCATGATAGATTAGGAAACCTCTTCGTCAGCATACCCTTGAGCACTTAGCTCAAGACCCAATCTCTTGCACCATACTTCTTGCCATGCATTTTCCAAGTACGCATATATAGGGCCACATTACAAGGCCATGCACAAGGCACATATTTTGTTCAACCCATGCACTAATGCACTTACCCACCATTCATTATGGGTTACAAGTACTTGGCATAAAAACTATGAAAAGACGACATCAAGATGACAACAACAAGAGCAAGGAAGCCATCCACCACCGAGAGTTGCTCACAATCAACATTGACCACATCCTTTGAGCAGCTAGCAGTTTTGGAAAACTTACAAATGCACCACCCAGCTGGAATACAAGGCAGAAGTACGTACAAAGGGACTACAAACTGCAAGAGATAACAGTGGCAAAGTGAAGAACCAGACAAATGACCAGGATACATTGGGAAGAGGGATCGCCTCTGTTGAACGTAACGGACACTACCTCTCAATGTACTACATGGAACAACCACGACAACAAGGGTCTGTCAGGGACGACAGACTCAAGAGGGGGGGGAGTGTTGAAGCTCAAGGTCAAGGACAAAGCATGGAAGTGCATCAAGGAAGTGGACACACAAGAAGAAGGAGCAAGTAGGGAGCTCCAAGAAGCACCTGTCAAATTTTCAGAAGAAATCCCTACAAAAATAGTGATTTTTATCACTAAAAACCATTGTAAATACCATTTTCCATTTTTGTAACTCCATTTTGTTCAAGCCGAGGAGTCCTCGAGCTTGAGGAGTATTAGAACTACCATCCTACCAATTTTCATAATTTTTAGACTCCGTTTGAGCCCCCAAATAAGCCCTGGAACCTATTTTTTAACTAGGCCGGACACTAGGTCTGGACAGGGCCAAAACCACTCAAAAACTATAAAAAGGGCTGGAGACCTCATTTTTGAGGTTAGCTTGTGGTAGATTTCAGTTTTGTAAGAGAGCTCTTTGGTAATCGAAGCTTTCCATTGTTCCACTCTTTGCTCTTACCTTGTGCGCGTGTGTGTGTATGTGTGTGCATGCTCGTGTGCTTTCACTCACGCACTTGTGCCATCACTTGCTCGCGGTCTTCATACCGGTCCTCACGTCTCCACGGATTGACATTTATGAGGTGTATCTCCTCACATTGGTACTCACCATTGTGCTAGAGTGACACACCACAAGAGTGTAGCTTAGTGGCAAGAGAGCTCTGGGGGGAACAGTACTGGGATGGGTGACCTCTTGGGAAGTACCGGGAACCTCTATATTCCTTGATCGTTGAGGTCCTCCCTCGCGCGCAGCCAACAACGCCAACGGTGACTTCGGTGACTCGGATGACAAGGTATGCCAAGGTCTATGCCTTGGTCGCCGCCTTAGTCGTAAGCCTTGGAGAAAGCATGGGGGGGGGGGGTGCTCGCTTCGCTCGCACAAAAGGAACAAAGCTTTTGCCTTGAACTGCTCTGATACCAGTGAAGTATTTCGATGGCGATGCACCACAGTGCGCTCTCCTTCTCGAGAGCTCCATGACGATATGCTCGGAGTAGAAAACCGAGCTCCTGATGCCGCACACAACACTCCGCAAGAGAGGCTGTAGATACGCAGAAAACCAGTACACAGGAAGCACGAAGACAGACTTCTTAGGTCTTACAAATGCGGTCGAACTTACAGACTATGATTGACCATGCCACTATATGTTTTATTAAAGAACATATACAAAGAAGTGTCCGGTGGCCATTTGGCCTTTCACATGGACACTAACGGTAACAATGATTTCTTGTAGGATCAAGGTTTAAAGAGGAAAAGCACTTGCAAGTATACTCCCCAACAAAATGGGATGGCAGAGAGAAAGAATATGTATATTGTTGAAATTGCTAGGATTATGTTAAACAAAATGAATGTGCCTTTAACATATTGGGTAGATGTTCTATCTACTAGTGTGTACTTGATTAATAGGTTTCACACACAACATGGAGTGGAAGGAAACCAGACCTTTCACACATTAGAATCTTTGGGTGTGTATGCTACACACATGTGCCACAAGAATTGAGAAGTAAGATGGATGCAAGGGCTAAGAGATGTATGTTTATTGGTTATGCTATGGATCAAAAAGGTTAGAGGTGCTACAACCCTAATACAAAGGAAATAAAGGTATTTAGAAATGTAGTGTTTGATGAACTCAAACCATGGTATTCTTTCAAAATTCCATTACAAGATGAAGATATTGAACAAAAAGAAGATATGAAGTTAGGTTTCAAGATATATGCCTGAGGACACACCCATGTTAAGTAAAGAGACACATGAACAAGAGGAGCTTTGAACAGTCACAGATAGCCCATGCTCCTATGCAATCTGAGGCTTCAAGACTACTTAAATCATTTAAAAAGGAGGTTAGTATTTTTTATCTATTAAAGATGGATGCAAAATTTAGAGGAGAAGTTCTGCAGATTATTGATTAAGCCTCCATATCTACACTGGTTGCAAAGGCTAATGCAAGTAGTAAGGGTTAAAAATTTAGGGGAAGCCCCCCTCACATATTACAAGAGCCCACGTCTAATAGTAACTATTAGAGGATATCAATTACAAGGAGTTATAACGGATGGCAGTTCTGGCATTAAGTTGATGCCCGAACACACTGTGGAGAAGCTTGGACTTCAACCTTCAAGACTGGCCAACTTCACTATGATATTGGCCGATCAAAGCATAGTAAGACCTTTCGGAGTGGTCCTTGGAGTTCCAATTGAGGTACAAGGTAACATCTTCACATTGGACTTTGTTGTCTTAAGGCTTCCACAAGTAGATGGAAGTTTTTCTCAGTTGATTGGAGGACCTGGTTAAGGCATGCCAATGTGTTGCATGATTGGGGAAAGGATAGTATGTGGTAAAACAAGAGGGAAGAGAGTTGCAAAAAATATTTTTAGAAGAAGGACTAGACAACCAAGGACATACCAACACAATGCAGACAATTGGTATTTGCATGGAAAAAGATATGATGGACAACACAGATTTGGATTTTTATGAAGAAGAGGATCTTTTGACTTGGATGCATGCAGAAAACTCATATTCTTGCTATGGAATCTTTCTAGACGACTCAAGCACAAAGGAAGTTCATGAAGACAATGAGAAATTACTAGTGACCTCCTAGTTACATATAATGGTATGGATAAGATCTTTAATGATAATTTTGATGACATTAACTACAGGGCATTACAAGGATTTGGAAGGAATAACTGCTAGTTTTGAGGGACTAAGGATTCCAATGATTGAAGGAGCTAGACCAGTAAGAGGAATACATGCTAGTCTTGAGGGACTAAGGATTCCAGTAATCGAAGGAGCTGTTGATATATTTAGGTAGTGATGTGTGTGAACACTCTAGGACCGTCGGGGCACTTTTTTCCCTCTTTAGGAGGGCTTTTTCCCTCGGCTTGTATATATGCCTATTGCCCTAACAGGCTACTTATCTTTGTACATTCTCTAGTAATACATTCAGTATTGTGTGTTTGAGCTCCAAGCTTCTTCTTCTTCCTTGTGCTGTTCGCGTGCTTGCACAGACATCTAACTCCAACAATAGGTATCAGAGCAGGTCGTCACTTCATCTAGGGTGTCGTCAACACTCCTTTGATTGTAGTCTCAGAATCGCACGAATTTTGCTGAGCATACTCAGCGTGTGCCAAAGGTATATACCAGTTTCTATTCGCCAGTATAAGAGTCTCGAAGTCTGCTACAGGTCTAGCAGAATTTGTCAGGGAAGTTCTGCTCAACTTTTTGAGATACAGTCAATTTTCTGCATCAAGGTATTTTAGTCACCGGCCATGGCTGAAAGCAGTGATGTATTCTGTATATTGGCTGTTGAGGATAAGTTGGATGGTACCAACTACCCATTATGGGCTTATATGATGTGACATGTATTGGTTGCAAAAGGATTGTGGAACATTGTGCAGGGTATTGAAAGACGTCCTGTTACACCTCTGACTACAGGTACTGCAAATACAAGTGCTGGAGGTGATGAAGATGGTGTCGAAGATGATATTCCGCAGATTCCTGTTTGTGTTGTTGTTTCTGTTGCACCTACTATAGAGCAGATTCGTTGGGATGGCAGAGATGCCCAGGCATATGCTTTGATAGCCTTGTCTGTCAAACGTGCAATTATTCCTCACATTCGCTCTTGTAGAACAACTAAGGATGCTTGGGATACACTCACCACATTGTACCAAGCCAGGAATGAGGCTCGTGTTGCTTACCTCTGAAAGCAGTTCGAGAGTGAGCACATGAATGAAGGTGATTCTATGGACAGTTTCCTAACGAAGATCAAAGACTTGAAGGAACAGTTGATTTCTGTTGATGAGGTTATACCAGATAGCTCACTTGTGCAAACCGTTCTAAATGGTCTTCCTGATTCATATCAGAGTTTTGCTTCTACTCTTCGGTTGATGATGAAAGGCAATCCAAATGCCTTGTCATTTGAGGAGTTAGTCTCTGTTCTGTTGCAAGAAGATCAATCCAGGCAGAACAGGTCGATTATGCCTGTTGCAGATCAAGCTTTCCTGGCTAGTCAGAAGGGCAAAGGAAAATGGAGCTCTTCTACTAGTAAGCAGAAATCTGCAAGTGCTGCACATTCGAAGAACCAAGACAATGATGAGAAAAAATAAGAAAAGCAGAAATTGTTTTGTAAGTACTATAAAGGGAATGATCATATCATAAAGAACTGTCCAAAACTGGCTGCTAAAGAGGCTGGAATGGTTGTTGCAGAGGCCTCTACACCAAAAATAGAGTCTACAAATCTTGTGCAGGAAGAAGAATGGGCGTTTACTACTATCTGCAGTTTGGATCGATCTTCTCATGATCAATGCATGTCTGCAGTAGACTCAGATGTTTGGTATTTTGACAGTGGGGCAACCAAACATATTACCTCGCAACGCAGTTTCTTCTCTTCACTCGAGCTTGCCCCTATAGGGAATACTGTTACATGCACCAACAAATCCTCTTATCCTGTTATGGGAGTTGATAGGATCATTTTGACTACTGCTGATGGTAGTTCTTTCACTTTGTCAGATGCTTTATTTGTGTCAGGGATCAAAAAGAACCTGTTATCAGTTTCTGCATTAGCCAAGATTGGCTTGGTTGTGAAATTTGTTGATGACAAGTGTACAGTTCATGATCTATCAAATGGCGATGTGATTATTGTTTCTGGGATTTTATGTCGTGGGTTGTATAAGCTCATAGACTATGAGAGATTTGTAAGTGATTCAGCATGTGCAGTAAATGATTCTCAGGCTATGTCAGATGCAAAGCTTTGGCATGCACGCTTTGGTCATCTGAATTTTGCTAGTTTGCTACGCCTGCAAAAATTTGAAATGGTGTCCTCTTTGCCCAAGCTTGAGGCACCTGGAAAACATGTTTGTGAAGGCTGTATTTGGGCAAAATGCAGCGTTCCTCATTTCCAAAAGATGGTTCAGTTCGGGCTACTCAGAATTTGTAGCTTGTACATAGTGATGTCTATGGTCCTATGCAGACACCCTCTTTTGGAAATTACCTTTACTTCGTGACTTTCATTGATGATTTTTCCAGGCATGCATGGGTATATCCACTCAAAGCAAAGTCTAAAGTGTTCATGTGCTTTAAACAGTTTTTGGTTTTGGCTGAAAATCTGTCAGCATCTAAAATGGGCACCCTCCATTCTGATCGAGGGGGGGAATATATGTCTTCTGATTTTAATGCATTTCTGGCTGAACGTGGGATAAAACACCAGTGTACAGTGCCGTATACACCTCAACAGAATGGAGTTACTGATCGAAAGAACATGTCACTCATGGAGATGGCGAGGTGCATGGTCAAAAGTCAGGCTTTACCACATAGTTTCTGGCTTGAGATTGTCATGTGTGCAGCATATGTACTGAACAGGTATCCCACTAAAGTGTTGCAGTCTATCACTCCATATGAGGCTTGGCATGACCGCAAGCCATCTGTTGCTCATTTGCGTGTTTTTGGTTGTTTGGCATATGCACTAGTGCCTGAACAACATTGCAGAAAATTGGATGATAAGGTTGTATTTTTGTTGGGTACAGTTCTGAAAGTAAAGGCTATCGTCTGTATCATCCACAGACTAAACGCATTCTGGTTAGCCGTGATGTTGTCTTTGTGGAAGATGCTATTCAGCCATTGTTTTCATGTACTAAGGAGACATCTGTTAGCTCCAAAGACATGTATGATACTTTGATGCCTCTTTTTACAAGTGGAGAGTCTAGTGCTGGTCCTAATGAGGCAACTTCTTAGCCTTTGGAGGCTTCATATGATGATGCATATCATTCCATTTCTGATGCAGATTTACATGATGCACTTGTTGATGAGAGAGTTGATATTGAGGAGGCAAAAACTATGCCAAAATGGCTGGTGCAGACTTTGCATGATAGCAAATTAGATGCACCTTTGTCATATCGTACTCGTTCAGGCTCTCATAGTGCCTCCTTTGCATTAGATTGCTATGCTATGGCTGCATCTAGTCTCTGTGATGAGAATGATCCTGTTTCATTTGATGAAGCACAAAATTCAAAAAATTGGATAGCTGCTATGCAATCTGAATATGATGCAATAATGAAGAATGGTACTTGGTCTATGTGACTTGCCTCCTGGCAAGAAGGCCATTGGCACTAAGTGGGTATACAAGCTGAAGCGTAAACCTGATGGTATAGTTGACAGGTATAAGGCTAGGCTTGTTGCAAAGGGTTATGCGCAGGAAAGAGGCATTGATTTTGATGATACCTTTGCACCTACATGCCGTATGACTACTGTTCGGAGCATTTGTGCACTTGCAGCCCATCATGGTTGGAATGTACATCATTTGGACATTAAAACAACATTTCTGAATGGTGACTTGCATGAAGAAGTGTATGTTTTTCAGCCCCATGGCTTTGTGCAGAAAGGGCATGAAAACCAGGTGTGCAGTTAAAGAAGGCATTATATGGTTTAAAGCATGCACCACGTGCTTGGTATGAGAAAATGATGTGCTTCTGATCATTGTTGTCTATGTTGATGACATGCTGCTCACTGGTCCTATTGAGAAGCATATTGTTGATTTTAAGGCTGATTTGCATGCCTCACTTGAGATGTCTGATTTGGGGCATTTGCATCATTATTTGGGCATTCAGTTTATGCATGTTGATGGTGGAATGGCTTTGTGTCAAACGAAATATGTTGACACATTATTGCAGCGTTTTGACCTTGAAGACTGTAAGCCTATTGCCACTCCTATGGAGACAGGTTTATGATTGAGTCTTCATGATGCTAGAGATGCATTTGATGTTGTTCTCTATCATCGAGCTGTTGGATGCTTGATTTACTTATGCATTACTCAGCTAGATATTCAATTTGCTGTCTCATAGATGAGCAGGTTTATGCATTGCCCAAGAGTCAAGCATTGGCAGGCGGTGAAGCGCATCTTTCGCTACTTGAGTGATACTCGGCTACTTGGGTTGTTTTATCCCAAGGGGGGGTCACTACCGCCAGATTTGCATGCTTTTTCTTACTCATATTGGGTTGGTTGCTATGACACTCGTGTGTCCACCAGTGGTTTTTGCTTCATGCTTGGTAGCTCATGTATATCTTGGTTGAGCAAGAAGGAGCCTACTGTGGCCACTTCCAGTTGTGAGGCTGAGTATAGGGCAGCTTTCACAACTACTGTTGAGTGTGTGTGGCTCAGACGCCTTATGGCTGATTTGGGTGTTGGTTAGTCTTCTTCCACCACCATCTTCACTGACAATCAGAGCACATTGGCAATTGCGAGGAACCCTGTGTTCCGTGCTCGCACTAAGCACATTGAGGTGCATTATCATCATGTCAGGGAGAGGTTCTCTACTGGGGAGATCAGCTTGACATATGTGCCCACGCAGGAGAACATTGCAGACCTTTTCACGAAGGCTCTGCCTAGGGAGAAGTTTGAAGCTTTCCACAAAGCTTTGGGCTTACTTCCTTTTGTGGATTGATTTCCGCATATCTTGGCACTTCCTTATACATGAGTGCCAGCTACTTGTTCACCGCATCACTCCTAGGGGGATTTGTTGATATATTTAGGTAGTGATGTGTGTGAACACTCTAGGACTGCCGAGGCACTTTTTTCCCTCTTTAGGAGATTTTTTTCCCCCGGCTTGTATATACACCTATTGCCCTAACGAGCTACTTATCTTTGTACATTCTCTAGTAATACATTCAGTGTTGTGTGTTTGAGCTCCAAGCTTCTTCTTCTTCCTTGTGCTGTTCGCATGCTTCCACAGACATCTAACTTCAACACGAGCCAGACCAATAAGAGCAAAATGTTACAAATCACATCAAAAGTATAATGAAATTATCTGCATAGAGATACAAAAGATGGAGGATGCTGGAAATATTATTCCGGTGGAGCATTTAGAGTGGCCTTATCCCATGGTCATTGTACCTAAAAGGAAGACAACCAAAATGGAGTGCACTATAGTTGGAGGTTGTGGAGGGCAAAGAGCTACCATTAGTCATCATATCCAAGATCAAGGCCTGTCATCAACCAAATTTAAGCCTTTTGGATCACCTAGAAATTGCAAAATCTATCCAAGTTGTATATAGATTTCTCGTACCATTTTTTTTCTTAGTTTTATTAATTTTCATCAATTATCAAGTTTTTTCTTAGAGTTTTTCATGCCATTTAGAAGCATTTTAGAGCCCAATTCATAAACACCTTGTTGGATTTTTTTAGGAATTTTTTTATTCTCTTGGATTTTTTTGGATTTTTTAATCTTTTTTCATACCAATGACATAGCCAAAACAATTGGATGATTAAAAACCATTCTTACATGAAGAATCTTTATCAGGTGTAGCAACTTTCAAAAATATACCAACCTCATGCAAAGTGCAAGACATGAGCTTTATGAGGTAACATCATTGAATACATGATGGCAATGCACATTATTGATCTAGTTATATGAAAGTCTATAATTTATCGTAAGTAGCTATCTTGCAATTGAGTTTGTTCCACTTCCTTACGGAAGCTAGCATGATTGATTTTCTATTCCCATTAGGATACCACTATAGAGGGAGTTTCTAGATGAGGAAATGACATAGACTCTGGACAGGGAATGTATGGTGGGTAGAAGCTTATTGGTCAATAGTGTGTACACACAGGAAGCACATACCAAGTTGACTAATTTACCGGTTGGACTTTGGCATGCCCAACTCATTACAAAGCACCAAGATTTTATTTCAGATGAGCTTCCAAAAAATTCCTCATAAGCCACAACCCAGATTTTTGACTGCATCCTTTTACAGAAACTATCATATGAAAAGCCTTTGAAGTAACCTAATTAAGAATACTATGAATGCGCCATATGAGGCATGGCAATCGAGCAAAGGCCATTATAAGTATTTCTCCATGGAGTTATCAAAAGCATCTGACCACAAATAAGATTATTGAACCCTCCCCTGCAATCATTTCACCTCAGTGCACATCCAGTTAAAGAGTTATAGAGAAAAATAAAAATCCATTGCCATTGAGAAATGGCACGCACAACAAGACCACAAACAAACACATAGAGGGAGAGAAGGTGCATTATAGACTTCATGTAATATTCCGCATGTTTTTTGAGTTCTCTTCATTTGACTTGTCATATACATGCGGAAGGTCTAATCATTTTTCTTTATATACTTAAAGTTTTTTATTGAAATGCCTTTACTAGAAAAGGGGGGAAAGGCATAATGTTCCTAGCTATAAGGCCACTCAAATTGGATGTATTCATGATCCTTTAGTGTGTTGGAGTGATGGATTTGGTGCTAAGATAAATCAAGGTGTGCCATGAAAAAGCTATATATAAAATAAATGTCTTAATATATGGGGCAAGATATGTCCATACTTTGACTCTTATAGGTTATTCTAAGGACGTCTTCTTCACATATATGTAATCTTTTAAAGTATTTATATGCTTGCAAGATTGTGATAATTGTGGAAAGTTTAGGGTGCTCTTTAAATTCATACTTGATTTTGAGTAAAGGGTTTGTTGACAGGATGCGGGAAGAAGCAAGTATGGACACACATGCAGATCTAGCACTGAGGCAACCCTTCATTTTTTTCAAAACCCCTCACATCATTCTAAAGTGATTCTCATCACTACAAACCCTTGTAAATATCATTTCACCTTTTTGTAGCTCCATTTTGTACAAGCCGAGGAGTCCTCGAGCTTGGGGAGCCTTAGATGTAGTTGCCTGTCAATTTTCATAATTTTTAGATCTCGTTTGGGCCCTCAAATAAGCCCCGGAACCTAATTTTTAACTAGGCCGGACACTAGGTCTGGACAGGGCCAAAGCTTGTCAAAAACTATAAATAGAGCTAGAGAGCTCATTTTTGGGGCTAGCTTCTTGTGGTTTAAGCTTGTATGAGAACTTTCTTGCAATATAAGTGATTCCATTGTCTTACTCTCTTTGTTCTTACTGTGTGTGCGCGTGTGTGTGTATGTGTGTGCATGCTTGTGTGCTTCTCACTCACGCACTTGTGCATCCACTTGCTCGTGGTCTTCATACCATCCTCATGTCTTCCCGGATTGACATTAAAGGAGGTGCTACTCATCACTGAGCTACACCAAATTTTGGCGCCGTTGCCGGGGATCGAGCTTTGAGGACGAGCGTGTGATGGTAAGACGTAGAGAGGACGCGTTGGAATGGTAAGTAGTAGGTAAATTTCTGATTTTTCTCCATCTCCATCTTCATCTCCACCTCCACCTCCTTCTCCACTACATATTCCCTCTTCCTTATCATTCCCTCATTTGTTGTGTGCGAGTTTGAGAGAGAGCGATTGTGCGTGCTTGTATTTGTGTGTTTTTTGCATGTTTCTTGCAGGTGGAAGCTCCATCATCGTCTCCAGCAAGCTCAGCAGGTACAGAAATTCTCTGCACAGTCCCCGAGGCGTTGAGCTCGAGCTATCGCGACACTCCGAAAATATCACCCAATCACGATTATGAGTGCACCACGACACTGCGCAGGCCTAGAGCTCCCAGGAACACTAGACAGAACAGAAAAATTCGCCACATCCCGAGCTATCGCGACACTTCGAGGTATCGCGACACCCCACGACCTATCGCGACACTTCGAGGTATCGCGACACCCCACGACCTATCGCGACACTTCGAGGTATCGCGACACCCCACGACCTATCGCGACACTTCGAGGTATCGCGACACCCCACGACCTATCGCGACACTTCGAGGTATCGCGACACTCCCCACCTATCGCGACACTCCCCACCTATCGCAACACTCCCCACCTATCGCGACACTCCCAGCTATCGCGACACTCCGAGGTATCGTGACGCTCCGAGGTATCGCGACGCTCCGAGGTATCGCGACACTCCGAGCTATCGCGACACTCCGAGGTATCGCGACACTCCGAGGTATCGCGACACTCCGAGCTATCGCGACACTTTCCACCTATCGCGACACTTCCCACCTATCGCGACACTTCGAGCTATCGCGACACCCCGACCCGACCTATCGCGATACACGGCCATTAACGCATGAAAATTGAGAGTTAATTTTTGAGTGATTGAAAGGGTAGTTGAGCTTGATTTTAGACATATTGGTATAACTTAGAACCTTGGAAGTGGGTAAAAGGCCTAGAAACCAGAGATAGGTGGAACTAAGTGAATCTCAGAGTCAGGGGGTACAGTGAGCTACCCCAAGGGGATTAAAATTATTGAAGTGTGTCTTTCAAATACTTGTGGCAATAAATCTATACTAACTGGTGAGTTTTTGCAGGAACTGTGTGGGCACTCAAGGCAATCAAAGCAAGCTAGCAAGGGTGAGTACCGAGCTTGGGAGAAGACTTCCTGGGCTTGCGTAGCTGTCTGGTCAACCAGCTGATTGAGGTTGGAAGATCTCATAACCCTCCTTTGTCCATTCCTAGCCTAGGCTAAGTACGACTTAGGTGTGGTAATTAACTAGGGCAACGTTAGGCACGAATCAAGTCCAAGAGAATTAATCAACCAAGTGCAAGAAAATAAATAGGTCTTAAGTGCGAAAACCCTAAGGGACAAAAGGTAAACGGGAATCGATCACTCATCAAGTGCGGAAATTCACTTAAGTACTCCTGACGACGCAATTTCAGACAAGACCATAAACATAATATTCAACTAAAAAGAACAAAGTGATTGGTGCAAAATCAACCTGCAACGAGAGCGTGCTTGGGTTCCAGGGGGTAAATAAATCAGGCATATGAACCTTAGATCAGGCAGACACTTAGGCCGAGACAGACGAAGCCTCAGATCTTCTGAAGCTAGTGTCAATCACACTGCCAGGTCTTGGGCACAGCAGTTGAGTGATTACCCATACACTCCCAGATCAGAAACCAGTGATTCTGAAATGTCCTATCACATGGAGAGACCAGTAGTTAGTTCAGGGTTGGCTTATCTAGAAAAGCCAGAGGGGTCTTATAAGACTCAATTGGAATATATCAGGACGAATCGTCTAGGTGCTCGCATCTACGAAGACGGACTGAGAAGATCGGTGGTCCAGATTAAGAACCCCGATCAACCCCATGGATTAGACCACCCAGTAGTCAAGTTTGAGAATGGAGCATACCTAGATAAAGAGGGGACTATTTATGTAGTCACCACTCTTCTTGATAGAACTGATGAGTTTGGAAATGTGGTTGCGGAGACCGACATCGGGGATATAGAGCAAGGGAACCTAGAGAGAGAGCCAAGAACTCCCCGTGGTAAATCTGTCTTGACCAGAATCATGACCCCAGAATGGATTCCACAGGATAATAAAAGCATAGACCTGCTTTTAAACCGAGAAACCGATGAGGCTTTTTGGAGATATAAATCTTCTCAACCTCAGGAAGTGAGTGCCCCCACAATCTATGAGTTTAAAGATCCTGATAGCCCAGGCCAAGTAACCTACCTAGACAATGCATCAGAGAGAATCTTCGTGGTCACTGAGCATGGCAGGCATGCCTACACATGGAAGGGTGAATTTGTTTTTCCCCAACCAAGGTCTAATGTGTCCTTTGGTCACCAAGGAGCTGGGACCTCCCAATCTCACGGAGCTCAAAGAGATAGAAGTAGAGACAAACCTGAGGTAAGTTTTGTCAACTCCCTGGGAAGAGAAAGAACGGGAACTGAAAGGAATAGAGTAGAACCTGAGAGACATAGAACCCCATGGAATCACCGGGACATTGATGATTTCCCCTTGTCAAGGCCGAGAGAACACACTAGGACCCTACGACCAACCCAACTGGTGAAGTCCATGAAGAATTATTTCGATGGCACGGGAGACCCTTATGACCATGTGGCAGAATTTCGACAAGTGTTGAAAGCTGAACAAGTGGAGGACCTATTCACACAATATAATGCTTTCGGTCTAACCCTTAGGAACACTGCCCTTACGTGGTTCCAACCCCTGAATGAGAGGCATTTCAGAAACATAGACCAACTCTTAGAGGCATTTATTGTTGAGTTTTCTAAGAGTGGAATCAGGCATAACACCTCCTCACTAATTCATAGCTTCAAACAAACACCTCAAGAGACGGTCAGATTAGCTGGAAGAAGATTTAGACAGTATCTGGAGAGATGCCCTATGCCGGAGTTACCCACACCAGCCAAACAAGTGGCCTTGTTCCTAGACGGATTGTTGAGCACTAAGCTCAGGTCATATGTGTACCTGAAGGACCCTAGAACGATAGAGGAGTGTGTGCGCATGTGCATAGACATTGAGGATAATCTAGGTGAAGAGTTAGAACTATCAAAAATCTATAAGGATTCTGATAGCTCCAGCGAACGAACATCTGGTCAATCCACATCTATCGAGGAACTTGCAGAGAAGGTAGCCCAAAAACTAGGTGTCTCTAGCAAGCAAATCCCAAGATTTGCCCCAGTGAAGCGGTGTTACAATTGTGGCGGTGAACACATGGCTAGTGTATGCCCCGTTATGGCCCAACCTCAGGTGAATCCTAGTAGCCAGTACTGCACCATAGAGCGCAGGTACACCAATCACACGGCACAAGACTGCCCATATAACAAACAAACTGTTAGACAAAATTATCATCAGCCATATCCACAACATGGTAGATACCAGAATCAGTACCCATCACCACAATACAACAGACCACAGCAAACTTATCGGCCATCTTATCAAGGGCAGCAGAGGCCTCAACCAGTCCTAGTACAGCAACCCCCTACTCCAACCAATGTGATCCCAGTGAAATATGCATCTACTGAAGAAAATCCGAATAGAGCCATAGTCCCAGTCACCCCATTGCTATCAGACAGTGATCCAAGTGACCATAGTTTTGACTCCGCACATATTGATAGCCCACAGGCCTACTACATGCAGTCACCCGAGCATGACGAGTCATACTATTATGAGGACCCAAGTGAAAATAGTGGGGAACCTGAGTATTCTAATGTCATGTACACAAACCCCAACTCTAGACCTCAACCTAGGCAGGTACGACCCCCATTTCCTAGAGGGCCATGTTTCAGATGTCAGGGAGATCACCTTGTACGTGATTGTCCACTACTTGTCCCTACACAACCTCAACCAGTAACCATTCAGGGCTTCTGTCAAGATTGCGGGAAAGAGCATCTCCTACGAGATTGCCCGAAGAACCCTAATAACATGCCTAAAATCACTCCTATCAATGTCGTTGGGTTAGTTGTAGACTCCACAGGGAGTGTGACTTCCACTGCACCTGTGCAGGTGATCACAAGAGCCCAGGCACTTCAACAACACCAAGGTATTGGTCCCGAAAAGAGCCCCGAGGTGAGTGAAACAGAGAGCATACCCAAAAAGAGAACTAGCGCATGGAAGGATAGTCGTGAAAGAATGAAGAGGCAATGGGCAAAAAAGATAAACGAACTTGAAGAAAGCGTGAGAGAAACCAAGGCAAAAATCACAGAGATCGCATCTCAACCGCACTCCCACACACTTCCACCACTACCATCCCCATCACCCTCCATTTCTCCACCCTCTAACACACCCCTCGTACCCCACCCACCACCCCGAGTAGGATCAGTATTAGCTGACCCCACTCCTGAAGGCTTGGACATGATGTTCAAAGCCTACCAGGCTCGACTTCAAGAAGGGCCAACAGCTGCAAACCTAGACAAGAGTTACCCTAGAGCAGATTTAGAGATTGAACGGATGAAAATGTGCATGAAAATGGTAGAACAAGCTCAAGCTATACTTGAGACTAGTCAAAAGTTCAATCAGACCAACTCTGTCAAGCCGGATTTGCATTTCCAAGGCTTACTAGAAAGATTAGAGCAGTTGGTAAACAAATCACAAGTTTCTTTACCTCCACAGGCTCAACCAGTTGTTGAAAGAGGAAGCTCACCACAAATGGGAGCTTATGTTCCTAATTCTACGGATGCTGGAATACCTCCTTCAATACAACAGTACTCTCCAGAGTTCTTGCGGGAAATACAAGAAGAGAAAAAAATGGGCCAAGGGGAAGGGTGATTCCCCTCCCATTCCTGAGATTGATGATCTTCGTGATCAATTTCCCCAAGACATTCCCTCTATCTATGGGGATCAAGCAGAGCAACAAGAGGATGAGAGATTAGATTTTGAATCTAATTCTTTACAAGAGTTGCCTCATTTCACAGGCCCATGGGAATCTGAATCTCTCCAGATCAGAGCTCCCACGATATTGGTAAGAAATGAAGACTCAGTGATTCCCAGGAACACTGATGTTGTGAAGAACACTAAGGTTCAATGTCACCTCACTGTAGAGGAACTCCTCAAGGCAAAACCGGAGCTCTGGAATCATGTGAAGGATCAGGTCGCAGAACTTGAATCCAATACACCAAAAGTAGGCTCTAAACAAAAAATACCAGGGATACCTCTCGACAAGATAGGAGACATGAGCGAAGGTGAAGAAGGTAACACTTATCTCCCGATCACCTACCAAGGTTACACAACCAAAGCAATTGTGGATTCGGGTGCCGGTGTTGCTATTGCGACCACCTCCCTGTGGAAGCGATGGGGCAAACCCACCTTAAGACCAACGAGAATGAAACTTCAAATGGCAGATGGTCATTCTGAAAGACCTCTCGGATTGCTTGAAGGGATAACTCTAACCACTTGTGGTGTAGAGTTTGAACATACGTTTGCCATATGTGACTTTGAGAAGAATAATGTTTACGAGATGATCCTAGGAAGACCCTTCCTACGACAATTACAAATAGTACAAGATTGGGGAACCAACTCCTTGTACTTACAGCACTTAGGGGTCACCACCAAGGTCAATCTGAAGGATCACACCTTCAGAGATGTACCACCCCTATAGTGGAATCCTATCCACAAAGCGAAAGAAGACTCTATCTCCGTGCATTCTGGAAGTTCACCTGAACCATCCTGGTTGCATGAAGATACTCACTTGTGGATGTGCAAGGTCGTAGAGGAAGAGGAAAAGCGCCTAAAAGCGAGAGAAGAAGGAACTTCCCCAGGAGATAGACCAATAAAAGACCCAGCCTATACACCAATGATATTTCCAGATGAGGAATTTGAGCCTCATGGTTGGGCAGAAATCTTAGCTACCATGGACATTGCAGTCAATGAGGAACAATGGACACCCCATTGTGATGAGGAGGGTTATGATATTTCAGTGTTCATGTGTCAGCCCTTGTTGGAAGAGTGTGATCCTAGTGAGTCCATAGAAGAAGAAGAGAGTGACGATGATCTAGAATCCATTGTGATGGATACTTACTTTGACTCAGAGAAACACTACTTAGAAGACATAGGAGTGTTAACCCAAAAAGAAGAAGAACCCCTTGCGAGTATTAAAACGATAAATTCAAAGAAAGGAAGTGAAGGAAGTCAAAAGAAAAAGAAAAGAAAAGCAGTAAGACAAGAAGAGGAAGAATCATTGTTTGAAGTACGAGAAAATTTCAAGAAATATGAAGTGGAAGACAGGAAAATTTTGGTACGAATGCCTAAGAGAGAGGCCATTATAGGAGAAGCATATGACAATAAAGAAAAGACCAAAAAAATTGTAGTGACCATTGAAGGGAACGAAGAGCGATGTACGTACATAGGAGACGACCTAAGTGCAGAAGAAGAAGCAGAGCTTGTAGCTCTATAAAGGGAATATAGGGATGTGTTCGCATGGCATTATAGAGACTTGAAAGGAGTAGATCCAGAGATTTGCTCTCATACGATTCCGATGACTGCTGATGCTAAGCCCACCAAACAAAAACCCTACACATATAATGACAATTATGCGGCCAAAATAAAAGAGGAAATTGACAGGCTGATTGAAGCTGGATTCATCTATGAGATTGAGCACACTGAATGGGTGTCCCCCATTGTAGTGGTGCCCAAGAAGAATGGGAAATTGCGAGTGTGCATTAACCTTAAAAAAGTCAATGCCGCTACGATTCGAGATAGTTATCCACTTCCAATCACCGAACATCTTTTGGAGCGTGTTGCAGGCAAGGAAGTTTACAGCTTCCTTGATGGATTTTCAGGTTACAACCAAGTAGCCATTGCCCCCGAAGATCAACACAAAACGGCCTTTGCCACAGAATGGGGAATCTTTGCATTTCGTGTGATGCCATTTGGGCTCACCAATGCACCTGCTACATTCCAAAGACTCATGTGTCATGTCTTCAAAGAGTTCTTGCGAAAGAGCTTAGAAGTATATGTGGATGATTTGTGCGCTCATTCCCAAGAGAGAAGTTACCACATCCCTGAGCTCAGGCAAATCTTCAACAAGTGTAGAGATTATCGAGTGTGTCTGAATCCAGAGAAGTGTGTGTTTATGGTACGCCAAGGGAAGATCTTAGGTCACATTGTTTCTAAGAATGGAATATCAACAGATGAAGACAAGGTAAGAGCAATAGCAGAATTGGCCAGACCAAGGAATGTGAAAGAGGTACAAGCCTTTATGGGCCATTGTGGATATTACCGTAGGTTTATCCACATGTATGCCATCATAGCTAAATCTCTCTATGGGTTGTTAACAAATTTTGAGTGGAGTGAGGAATGCGAGACTTCCTTCAACGAACTGAAGAGACGGTTGTGCACAGCACCAATATTGACTACTCCGGATTGGAGCAAACCCTTTCACGTCCATGTAGACGCCTCCAATCATGCAATAGGATGTGTGCTAGCACAACCCACAGGTGAAGGAAATCTAGATTTGCCGATAGCATATGCTAGTAGGCAATTAAATGAAGCTGAACGAAATTACACCACAACGGAGAGAGAAGGCTTAGGCATGATATATGCTGTGAAGAAGTTTAGACACTATCTATTGGCCAATAAGTTCAAGTTTTTCACTGATCATCAAGCGTTACTATATTTGGTCAATAAACCTTGCAATACAGGTCGCTTAGTAAGATGGTTCCTCTTACTAATGGAATACGACTTTGAAGTTGTTGTCAGGAAAGGTAGAACCCATCTTAGGGCAGACCATCTTTCTCGCATCACTTCAGGAGAGCCACTGCAAGGAGTGTCTGACGAAGTGCCCGATGCTTATCTGTTCAACTTAGAAGTTGTTCCTAAATGGGCAAATAAGCTGGTACCAGTCCTAACCTTCGGGCCTGCAAATAAGAATGTGAAAACAAGCAAAGAGGAAATTGTAAAATCACTAAAGTATCAAATATTGGCCGGAAGTATGTACAAGCAAGATGCCGAGGGCGTATTAGCATGTTGTGTCGAGGACGATGAACATACTAGTTGGTTGCAACAAGCCCATGAGGGATTGCTAGGGAATCACTACTCTAAACAACGAACATTGCAGAATCTAAAACGCTTAGGAGTGTATTGGCCTAGCATGGACAAAGAAATACAAGAGTGGATCCACAATTGTCCAGTATGCCAGAAGAGACCCCCAGTGGAGCATGCCACTCTTTATCATGTGTCATTAACCCCAGATTGGAGTGCTCCATTGGTTGAGTTCATGAGATCGGGAACATTGCCCAATCAGGCGAGTCTTGCAAGAAAACGGAGCATGGAGCAAGAGGCTCAAGACTATGCCTTAGTAGGGGACAACCTATATCGAAGAGGCAAGGATGGTTACCTAAGACTGTGCGTACATGAATCAGACTACTTGAAAGTCTTAGAAACGGCACACAGCGGTGTTGCAGGTGGACACTTTGGGCCTGACAGAGTGATTAAGACTATTCTATTCTCAGGACTGTGGTGGCCCACTCTTCATATGGATGCACATACTTATGTGAAGAGTTGCGACACATGCCAACGTACCCAATATCCGATAAGAAAAGATGAAATGCCATTAAGACCAATGATGGGAGGACGTGCGTTTTCAAAGTGGGGTATAGACTTTGTCGGTCCCATCAACCCCCCAGCTAGGAACTCCCATGCAGAATACATTATTGTAGCCACAGATTACCTTACGAAGTGGGTGGAAGTAAAGGCCACGACAAAGAATGATGCTCAAACAACGGCTAAGTTCTTATTCGAAAATGTGTTCACTAGATATGGATTACCAATAGAGTTAGTTAGTGATAGAGGTACACACTTCTTGAATGAGGTCATTGAAAATCTCCTTCAAGAATTCATGGTGGTACATAAAAAGTCTGCACCCTATCACCCACAAGCTAACGGACAAGCCGAGAGCACGAATAAGATCCTGTGTAACGTATTGACGAAACTGGTCAATAATAAACGCTCTGATTGGGACAAACAACTTCACCATGCTGTTTGGGCATACCGAGTTGCCTACAAAACGGTACTCAATGCCACCCCATTTCAGATGGTCTTCGGACAGAATGCAGTGTTACCACTAGATTTCCTAATCCCAGCTTTAAGAGTAGCACAAGAGCATGAGTGGAATGGACATGAGCTGTCCTCTAGGATCTTGGATCTAGAGCGTTTAGGTGAGACGAGGCTACGAGCAGCAGCAGGTATCTATGCTGCAAAGAAACGGCAAAAGGCATACTTTGATGCCCATGTGAAGGATAAGGGCTTGAAGGCAGGAGATCTAGTGTTAGTCTACACATTGAAACAACACGCAAGGAAGCTAGAAAAGAGAGGCTACGGACCTATGATCATTAATAGGATCTCCACGAGTGGAGCAGTACAACTAGCCACTTTAGAGGGGGATGTCCTCCCAAACTATATTAGCGGATGCAGAGTCAAGCTGTATCAAGAACCCCTCACGGAGGAGATGCTAAGCCGACTCAATATTGCTAAGCAACGTAAAGAGGAGGAAAAACGAATTCGAGAAGAAGCACAGGCAGAGGCCTTAGAGCGTATCAGACGAATGAAGTTGAGGAGACAAGGAAGGGACCAGCCTATGACTGACACTCAAGAGTCTCCAGCCTATCACATGGCCATGTGTGAGGCTTCAGGTGAACGCACCCATAAGATAGTAGACCGACGACCTTTTGTGACCCTAGAAATAGGACAAAAAGACAGCACAACAAGCGTGAGGGCTTTAATTGATTCAGGAGCAGCCACAAGTGCAGTTCGGCTTTCTTATTGCCAGCAGCTGCAATTGGAGGTAAAACCCATAGAAGCCTATCTGATAGGATTAGGAGGTGTTGAAACCCCTTGCATGGGAGAGGTGGATCTTCCCCTCTACATACAAGAGGTCCTCATGCCAGTAAAAGTGCTAGTGTGTGAAGACGAGGATCTGACCGAACCGCTTATCTTGGGCCAAGACTGGATCTATGATCACGCAGTCAACCTGAACCTAAGAAGTGGACTTCTTCAGGCTTGGGTAGGCCAAAGTCGTCTCACGATTGAATTAGAAAATCAAGCACTCAAACCAATAGAACAGGCACCAACTCCTGGTCCCTCCAAGAATCCACACGAAGATAACCACGTTGTGCTTGTCCAAACTTCTATGGTGCAGAGGAATGTCAATCTTACTGAAGGTTCAGGAGCCAAGAAGGAGTTCCTAATTGATCCAAAGAAGATTCTAAACGAACGGACCGAACACCACTCTGTACGAAGGAGACTGCTGATCAAGAGGGAAGAGCGCCAACCCGCGCAACATGGAGCATCTCATGGCGTGAAGCAGATCTGGATACGCAAGGATGGGAGACCCACAACTCCAATAGCAGATTCTCAAGGAGACAAGAAAAGAGCCTCACCATCAAGGAACAAAGCTAAGAAGCCCCCTAGGATAACCCCTAGGCACACCATTTCTATTTGGGTTCCTAAGCGGTCAATGAAGGCCACCCCTAATGCTAGACAGATATGGGTGCCCAAGGCTAGCTTACAAGCCCAAATTACTTCACCTTCAGGCACTAGGATGAAGCAGCTTTCACAAACACTCTTGGCCAACAACTCAGAAAGTGACAAGATGCCTACACCTCTCACTGTCCCCACTCCCATCAACCCCAGGAATGTCTGGAAATGGGTACCCACAAGGTCCCAAATATATCACACTCTCAGACCGAAATCTTCACCTGTCCTTAGCTCTAAGAGCTATGACTCCTGTATCAAAGTGTGGAGAATTAAATGGTGTACTAAGCCCCCTAACCCTATTCTGTAAATCCGTCCACACTAACACAGAAGCATTCCGAGCCCATTGCATAACCAAAGTATGCATCTAGGATGACACTGACCTTTAATCACCACTCACACATATCATAAACACCTCACCACTAACCACTGACCTCCGGGATTGTCATGATAGTATTGTGAAGGGAACACCATTACATCTTGTTTCCTATGCAACACTAATGTGCCTTTCGTCTTCCAGCAGATAAGCAACCTACTCTCATGGCAACAGCGGCAGGCACAAGCTCTCAGGCAGGATCTGGTGCTCCTATCAATTGGGATGCCATGCCAGTGGAAGCTCCACCAACAGCTAGGCCTGAAGAATTCTTGAATGTGCGAAGGATTCCTATTCCAGATCCACCCAGTGGACTAACCGAAAGAGTAAAAGGGCACTCCCATTGGTTCAATGAAATGCCAGGGGATTTGGGAGATGCAGATCACATCTGGGAGTCCAAGATGGAGTGTGGAGGGGTTTGGTGGACCTTCCAATTCTTTTCAAGAGAATTTGAGACCTTACAAAATGCAGCTCCACTTCAGGATATCTGGCAAAAGGTAGGACTACAAGCTTACTTCAGTGCAGCTCTACCTAAACCTGACTTCCTCAGGTGCTACTACTTGATTGCTACGTTGAAACCTACCGGGGATAAAGATCATTCAGGCACATTCTGGGTGCCCTCCTTATCTAATCTGGAGGAGATGAGGAAGTTTGAATTAAATGTAACGTTAATCAGGGAAGCCCTTCAAATGTATGGCACTCATGTGCCTTCAGATCGCGACCCCTTGATACTAGAATCAATGAAAAGCAATAGAGTCAAGAAGCTCAAGGAAATGTGCGCCCTCACCCCCAACATCGCCATACCTCTGCGGATGTGCCTCCAGCACTTCGCATTTCCCGCCCAGGACCGTTTCACTCAGCCTCACAAGAAGATATGGTACGGGTTGTATTTAGCAGAGACCGGAAGCTTGCCCATCAAGATGCCGGTATGGATCTTAGATCAGGTGTATGAGGCAGGCAAGCGGGGGGTGAGGAAGCCCACTTTACATGGTTGTTGTGCGTTGACGAGAATCATCTACAGATGTCTGGCGTATGATGTACCAGTTGCTCGAGCCCTAAAGTATGCACACCTGGAGCTGTTTAAAGGGCGAAAGTCAGGGAGTCAGCCTGCAAAAAGAATGCGTGGATCCCTTTCACAGTGAAGTCTCCACTAGAGAGGAAGCCCAGGTGGCACCTATCACAATCCATCTCCAGGAGTCTCAACCAAGAGAGGTGGTACAGCCCACTCCTTCTGCCCCTCCGCTACCTACCGATGCAGAATTTGCAGCGATGGCCACCTTCACCGAGGACCCAAATTTTGATTTTGAAACATTTCTGCAGACGGCTCATCTATCAGACAGTGAAGGTTGCCCCGACAATGTCGATCCGGGGGCATCAACCCAAAGAGAACATGCACGAGGCGAGACAAGCAGTGTACAGGAGATAGGAGTGGCACAACTTCCTCAAAGACTAAGCACACAAGCTCAGGAGAAGGCACCAAGAGATAACCCGGAAGAGAGTGAAGACGAAGCCCCTGCATATACGGCACAGCTCAAACGACTATACCAAACAATCAAGCAGGTACAACGACGCCATAAACTGTCAGAAGAAGCAAATAGGGCCCTAGTAAACCAGATGTTACACTCAGAGCATATCGACCCCCAGTTTGTAGAATCGCTAAATCTTTTGGCGGACACCTGTGGCATCAGTGAAGCAATGAGAACTTTGGTCTATCAAGAGAACCCTGCCTATGATCAAAGAAGAATTGATACACGGCCGCGACCAGGAAAGATGATTCAGATGGAAGTATCTACCGCGTTAGCTACGTCCACATCAGAAGATGTTCACATGATTAGCCCTAGGCCCAATGATGAACCGGAGGTCATTACGCATGCACCATCCCCCCCATCTTCTCCTATCCCACCCTCAGAGCCTCTCTCCACGTGTCTTTCTACACAACCATTCTCCTCCTATAGTGCGACCATTGTACACACCCCCGTGTCCACTTTCATTCCTTCACCCTCATCCATCTCTGTCACTCAGATTTTTGAACCCCAATTAGGTCACCCTTCCTTCCCCCATGCCTTTGGACAACCATCTGTCACTAGTCAGACTCTTTCCATATCTTTACCCTCCACCCCCCCATTTCCTCCCTCCCAAACTCTACCTACCCCATCCCTTGTAACTGCCTCGGGCACCACACTAATCACCCAACCCTCCTTTTGGACCCAACTTGTAAACATTCTTCAACAGGTTGATGAACATAAGAAAAAGTCCCTTCCCCAAATTCACTTCCCCACATTCACAGCCACCACTATCACACCACCCACCATCCCAGTGTTCACATTTCACGAATCACGCTCTCACATGTCCGATCCCATGGACATCTCACCATCCGCTGGGTCACCCACTACCACTGTTCTCACAACACCATCACAGGTTATTACAATCACATCACCACTTCCACACACGATAGGCACAACATCCACATTTCCCATTCCCACTTCCCAACCCCCTGCATCTTCCATCCTTACCCCCACATCCACCTCATTTAGTCTTGCACTCGACACGATGCTCGAAGCCGCCACTCAGCTTAAGCAGGAATATACATTATTGGAAGAAAATAACAAAGAGCTTTGCACCCTCTCAGCAACACTCCAAGAGCGTATCAATGCTTTGGAGTTCAGTCATACGGAGTCACAAAGCAAGATATCCGCCCTCGAACAGGCAAATGCGCAACTCGAAGCGAGGCATCTGGAAGAGAGCAAAGCCATGGAGGCACAGCTGCGAGATCAAATGGGCCGCAATGCAAGGCTTCAACGAAACATGGCTTTGCTACGACGACATCTGGCAGCAGCGCAAGAAGAGAACAGACGACTTCAACAACAAAACCAAGAGAACCTCGAGGCTGCCATGGAGAACACCCCGGGAGCACCCATAGACCCGGTTAAATTTCAAGCTGTTCCCTCAGAAAGCATACAACAAATCTTGGAAACTTATGCCAATCTTTTAGAAGCACATGATCAGCTTGCCGACCAGCTGAAGGACCTATAGAGACCCCAAGAGTCTACACCACACCGACAGGAACCTAAAGAAATGACAGACGCTGCTACTTCCACCGAACCTGAACATTCAACGACCAATGACGTACTGGAGTTACGGCAACAGATCGCAGAATTAAAATTGAAGTTGATGCAGTACGAACGACCTCCTTCCCCACCAGAGCAACCGTTAGAAGAAGAAGCAGTTACTATCCCAGTGGAGGAAGCATTCGACGAAACCTACGAGCCTCAACCATTCCCAAGAGGACGCGTAACAGAAGAAGGTCAAGATACCTATGAGGAACCCCCATCGGCATGGATGAAACAGGTAGAGGAAATGGGGCAAACTCATCAGGAACGGATATCCACTCAGATGCTGGCAATGAAGGCCATTGAGGACACCATCCTTCACTCAGAGTACTTCAGGCACATCGCCCCTAGACGCCTTATCACTAGCTCAGAACTACAATACAAGCCCTATTTTGTATTGTTGGCCGACTACAATGCAGAAATCAAAAGGGTCACCAACAAGTGCCCAACATTTGCCACACAGTTCGAACCAGAAGATATACCAGAAGCGGCACGAAAAGGGGCCATATTCCAACCAACTTGGAGGCAGAAGTTACTCGAAACTTACCCAGAAATGCTTCGAACATGGGATCACGCCCCCATGCATTTGAAGTACAATCCGTGTTTTGGGCCAGTGCAAAGACGCAGATCATGGAAAGCTTTTGCCATCAAGGTTCAGAATAACGCAAACTGTAAAGAATGGCTCAATTACCCCGCCATCGCCCCCCCAACTGGTACTCCCACAGTGTCATACATGATTGCAACCATCAGACATTGGATACCACGCCTCCACCCTATGCCAGATGTGGCTGCCCAGATGATGCTCAAGATCTTCGATATGATGCAGGTCGTACTCAAAACTTTTCGCAATGTATGCCGTATTCAACCTCCTATTCTCGGGTTTATTAATGGTAACTACGACCTGCTATATGATATGAGCACAACCCCGAGCATACGAGTGGCTTACGCATGGCATGCACGCATAAGATATCTCCCTGCCTGCTACAAGCAAACATTCGACGATATGTTCACCACGGGGTTTTGGGAAGCACATTCAGAGGTATTTGCGCCACGGCCTACGCATTTACTCCATCTCTTTGCATGCGAGCAAACAATGCATTCCGAGCTTTACACGATGCCACAACCTGACATGCCTGGTACAGTTGATTGGGAGGCTTTGCAACGAGACCTAATCAGAGGATTAAGAATCAAAGAACAAGAATTGGCAACCGACCTCCTGCAAAAATACATTGATCAAACGGTGGAAAAGAGGTCTGTCAGAGGCGACAGACCCTAGGGGGGGGAGAGTGTTGACAGGATGCGAGAAGAAGCAAGTATGGACACACATGCAGATCTAGCACTGAGGCAACCCTTCATTTTTTTCAAAACCCCTCACATCATTCTAAAGTGATTCTCATCACTACAAACCCTTGTAAATATCATTTCACCTTTTTGTAGCTCCATTTTGTACAAGCCGAGGAGTCCTCGAGCTTGGGGAGCCTTAGATGTAGTTGCCTGTCAATTTTCATAATTTTTAGATCTCGTTTGGGCCCTCAAATAAGCCCCGGAACCTAATTTTTAACTAGGTCGGACACTAGGTCTGGACAGGGCCAAAGCTTGTCAAAAACTATAAATAGAGCTAGAGAGCTCATTTTTGGGGCTAGCTTCTTGTGGTTTGAGCTTGTATGAGAACTTTCTTGCAATAGAAGTGATTCCATTGTCTTACTCTCTTTGTTCTTACTGTGTGTGCGCGTGTGTGTGTATGTGTGTGCATGCTTGTGTGCTTCTCACTCACGCACTTGTGCATCCACTTGCTCGTGGTCTTCATACCATCCTCATGTCTTCCCGGATTGACATTAAAGGAGGTGCTACTCATCACTGAGCTACAGGGTTGTTGAAATTGGACATCTCGATAATCTTCAAAAGTTCTATTATCATTAGACCAAGGTATGTCAAAAGACCAAGGTTGTAATGGAAGCTCATTCTTGGTGAAGTTTTACTATGCTCCGTTGGTCATTTGACATTGAAAATTCATGTTTACTATGCTCCGTTGGTCATTTGACATTGAAAATTCATTGTATAAGATTGATTGTTGAATTGCTTATGGTATCTTATTCATCTTAAAATTTCTCTAAGATCCGTAAATTTGATGTACCATGTATATCTTGTAAAAACGCCTTTTGTTTCTTGTTAGAGGAACCCCATTAGGAATTATTTGCACATATAAAAAACATTAAAAAAACACAGAAAACCAAAACAAATTTCAAAAAACATTCGAAATAGCAAAAAAATTGCTTCATAAAAAATGGATAAAAAGAAGGCAAAATAGAGAAGGAAGGGTTAGAGTATCGCATATAGAAGACAAGAAAAAAATAAAGGGAATATCCGAATGTGCATGAGAAAATCAGGCATGAGGAGGGTAAAAAGAATAAAAAAGGATTGCAAAATTTTGAACCTTATATGGGGGTGGGTTCCTTAGTCCGAACAAGAGAATATAGCAATACTTTTGTGGATGCAAGAATAGGACATGAACTTAGGAGGATGTGCATATGTAAACCCAAATTGTGAGTGGAATTTAATTCATGTTGGTTTAGTGATTACAATTTTGGAAGACATTCAATCTGCCACTCATTCCACCATCTTCGTGAATGGTGAAGACTTTGATTGCATGGGTCAAGTTGTGTTGCATTTTGTTGTGAATGACATGCAATTTTTGGAAACATTTTTTTTCATGGAAAGAATATATGAAGATCCGGTAATAGGCACTCAAAGGTTTGTTCAACAAAATCATCAAGAGTTTGAAATGTCTTATCCATCTATTATGTTCATCCTTACATGTGATCCTTCTCAAAGTCCCAATAGTTATCCTCATTGTACTGAGTGTGGACATACACATCTCTTTAGGGATTGTATTGTTCATCCACAAAATTCTCTTTTCAATGATTCAAATGGTCAATTAAGTGTGACTTACGAGGGCAATAAAGATTTTCATGTTGAAAACACATCTGTGTTGTCTAACCCTTGTTTGATTGAGTCATAGTAACATTTGGATAAGGAGGAACCTAAGGATGTTTTGGAAGGAAAACCATTGAATAATACCGACTTATGCAATGACGATCCTTTTGAAGAACCATTGTACTTGCCCTTGTGAATCTAGAGATCCTATGTGTAACCATGCCAAATCCAATATGGATCTACTAACTTCTCCACCTTCTAACGATCCTATGGAAAAGGAGGAAGTATTCATAGAGAATCATTGTATAGTCGAGATCATGGTACCAATTTTTAGTTCCCTTGAGAAAGATGATTTGTGTAGTGAGGATCATTATATCAAAGAAGAAATGGCACAATCCTTAGGGTTATCCAATTTCAAAAAGGAAACCAGTCTTGATCCCACAACCTTATATCCAACGGATCAAACATTGATGAGGACACAATGGAATCCACAACAATTGAAGAGAGAACTCTACATCAACACAAAGTGGAAAGATTTTCAAGCAAAGATGAAGCACCCAAATGTCGTATGGCATCATGGCATCAAAATAAGCAATCTTCATCAAAAGGCTTCAAACAAATTTGGATTCTCATGAAAGTTCTTCAATCACAACCAAATCAGAAATCCATTAGGGTTATGAAGAAACTAATTTCTCATGCATCTCCTATTCGTAAAGTAATATGTCATACTCCTACATCTATTTTCCCTAGCATAATAAAGCCTCGTGTATCAAAAGGCCATGGCAAAAAAGGATTCATAATAATAAAGAAAAATAAAAAAAGGAATCATCATAAGAATTTTAGGACCAAGAGTAATAAGGAAAAATTTATATGGTGGCCTAATATTCCCAAATTACTTGAATTGGAATCTCGAAATATTTCCAATCCTAAAAGCATTCAAGAACACAACAATGTAAAACCTCTTTGTGCAGCAAGCATGGGTTCCAAGCCCAAGCTTTCCCAATGCACAACCTAAGTTTGTATTGCACATCAAGTATGCATAAGGCTAGCGCCTCATCTAAAGGCCATGCATTAGGCATCTCAAGTTTTAAAACCCATGCACAAGAGGGCACATATCAATATTTTATATAAAATTTCTTTTCCTTTTATATTTTGTTTGCCGGGTAGTGGACAAAGGTGCCAACTCCTACATTTGATGATGAAGAGAGGATTTTGGAGTGGATTTCTTGGAAATAAAGCCTCATCATCACATTATCATTGAGCACTTTGCTCCAACCACTTCCTTTCACCATTATTTTTGTATGCATCTTTTTAAATATGCATGTTTTTAGGGTCTCATTTTAAGACCATGCATAGAAATTTTCGTTTGTCACCCTTATTCCCCATGGTTCACATGGACTAAGAAGAGATGAAGTTATGTTCATCTATTTTTACAAATCATTCCACATTCCATTACATTCTCATATTATACAAACCCAAAAAAGGAACACTCTTTTGATGATTTTTTTTTCAAAATCCCAAAAAGGAAGCAAAAACCAACACCAAGGTGGTCATTTTCTAGACAACTCAATGGACAAAGAAAAAGCATCATGGAACAAAGCGAAGCACTTCAATCGACATAAAGTCAAGAACATCAAGGAGTCCAAGGTGCTCTTCCTCAAAGCCCCAACACTTGCAAAGGCTTTGTCGAGGATGACAAAGTCAAGGAAGCAAGGCACTCTTCCTCAAAGCCCCAACACTTGCAAAGGATTTGTTGAGGATGAAAAAGTCAAGGAGGGGGGAGTGTTAGAAGCACAACTCAAATCCACTCTTTTTCATCATCACTTGTACATGTTACGTTTTTCCACTTTATATTAGTTTAGATTGATCTTTTCCTTCTCACAAGCACTCATGTATAGTGGTGTGAGAGTGCCACATGTTATGCTCCTTTAGAATCAATCTCCATTGAACACAATAATCCCACATAGAGGGGGAAATGGCCAAAGTGTATATAGCGAGGTCACTAATGATTGTAAAGGAGGTCCATTTTGGATCATAAGAAGATGCTACTCTTTTGGAGAGTACATGCTTGTGTCTCACGAGTCTCATGAAATCGCTTCTTCTTCCATGTTCATCTAAGCTTGTGAATTTGCTCAAGTCAGGATTGCATATCTATGTGTGTGATTGACGTTGAGTGTGCTTGCTTGTTGAAGTGCCTCCCTTTAATCTTGCATGTGGATTTGTGCCATGATTCACGTTGAAGCTCTACATTTTTTGCTTCTTCTTCCATGTTCATCTAAGCTTGTGAATTTATTCAAGTGTGGCTTGCATATCTATGTGTGTGATTGATGTTGAGTGTGCTTGCTTGTTGAAGTGCCTTCCTTCAATCTTGCATGTGGATTTTGATGGAGAGTGTTAACCTCCAAAAGAACAAGTTATCCTTGAAGTTAGAGCACCTCTAGATCAAGAATAACTTAAAACCTTCACCAATTTGGAGGATCAATACTTAATTTTCAAAATCTTGAACAAACTGTGAAGAAGGTGACTACACAGAAAGTCTGCTGCACATAACTCACTCATTCACTTATCAAATGTGTAAAGTTTTTTATAAAACTTTGCACAAGGTGTTAGCTATAGTTTCCCCACCTCCTTCAAGTTAAATCATTCCAAAAGACTCAGTAGACCTTGAGAAATGATCTTAACAAGTCACCTATGTCTAAAACTATAGTTATTTACAGTCGACTTTGACACCTGCAACTTCTAAAGCTTGGCTCTCCCCAAACTAGAACTCGTTTAATCAAATGCTTTTAGCCATAGGTAGCTTACCTTCCAACTTAAAGAATGAGTGCTTGCTTGCTCAAAACTTTACACTGTGCAAGGAGAACTGACCAAAACATTAGCATCAAATTTTGTGCCTCTTGCAACTTCTCTTCATTACATTTACACATGTAAATGCTCCTACACTCAATTCTCTCAACCTGATCACAAAAAATATCGAGCGCAACTTTTCTTCATTTCTAGAAAATTTTACATCTGAGTAATGAGAGAGATCTTACTCACTTCTAAAGTGTCTAATAACTCATACAACTTTTAATTTCTCTATTCACATGCTCTCTCATATTTGCCCCGACATTTTTACTTGTATATATAGACAAATATGTACAAGTTCACCACCATACAAAAGTATATGTGAACTAACTCTAGATTAATGTACATATGTATACACATCTTCATTCTCTGAACATGTACTTTCTTCATACTTCATATCTTCATCTTTCATTCAGTCCTTGACTTTCAAACCTTCATCAAAACTTCAATTGTTGATTGCCTTACACCAACAGCTCCCCCTCAATCATCAATTGAGGCTTTCTCTATCTTCTTTATGCTTGCCATATCTTTGAATCTTTGTAGCTTTGGTCCATCCAAGCTTTTGGTTAGCATATCAACTATCTGATCTTTTGTTGAAGTATGTATAACTTCAATCTCTTTATCCATCACCTTCTCTCTTAGAAAATGATATTGAATCTCAATGTGTTTAGTCCTGGCATGATAAACAGGATTAGCATCTAAATACAATGAACTCATGTTATCTCCATCAATAGTGGGTGTACTCTGGATGATGTCAAAACTCTTCATAAGAGTCTTAATCCATATCGCTTCCTTTGCAGCTTCAACCATACCTTTGTACTCAGCCTCTGTGGATGATAAAGCAATTGTGTGTTGCTTCTTGAACACCATGAAATTAACTTATCTCCCACATAACACAAGTATCCATAAGTTGATCTCCTATCATCAGGATTACCTACCCAATCTGTATCACTATAAATCTTGATATTTGTATCTGATGTAAAACCATAATACAAACCTTCTTTGAGTGTACCCTTAATGTACCTCAACACTCTTTGTCCTGCAACCCAATGTTCTTTCCTAGGACAATGCATGAATTGAGACAATACTCCAACTGCATATGACAAATCACGCCTAGTTAATGTAGCATAGATCAGACTACCAACCAAACTTTGATATAGCTTCATGTCCTTGAACTCTTCTCCTCCATATCTGCTCAATTTGTGATTCACCTCCATTGGAGTAGGTGCTACCCTGCAATCATCCATTTTAAACTTGATCAACAAGTTTTTCAAATACCTTTCTTGGGTTACATACACTCCATGTTGAGTGTATGAGATCTCCATGCCCAAGAAATATGACAAGTCTCCCAAGTCACTAATCTTGAACTCTTTCTCGATTTGCTTCTTTAGGCTTTGAATGCTTTTCTGATATGTACCTGTAAGAATTATATCATCAACATATATGCACATGTAAATGAACCCATCATCACTTGCTTTGACAAGCAAGCTACTATCTGCTTTAGATACTTGAAAACCAAGTTCTTTCAAGAACTTCAGAAGTCTATAATTCCATGCCCTTGGGGCCTCCTTCAAACCATACAAAGCTCTCTTGAGCTTACAAACATGATCTGGATACCTTTCATTTCTGAGTCCTTGTGGTTGGTCCATGGAAACATCATTTGAAATGTAACCATTTAAAAAAGCATTCTTCACATCTAATTGACATAATTTCCAACCTTTACATGCAGCAATGGCTACGAGTGTCCTGATAGTTGTCATTTTTGCCACAGGACTATAAGTCTCATCATAATATATACCATAGGTCTGAGCAAACCCTTTCACAACAAGTCTAGCTTTATACCTAGACACACTTCCATCTGCAAACCTCTTTGTCTTGTAGACCCATTTGCATCCAATGATCTTCTGAATATTTGGTTTAGGAACCAAATCCCATGTTTGATTCTCCATCAATGCATCATACTCTTCCTACATAGCTTTCTCCCCATTTTCCTTACCTTTTGCCTCTTCATATGTAGAAGGGTCTTCATCTACCTTTATCATATAAGCATAATCTTTGGTAGCCAAAAAAGAAGTGTCATAGCTATACCTTGTAGGTTGCCATTTGTGTCTTGATGACCTTCTGAGTTCTCCACTTCTTGAGGTTTTTGGTTCATCACACTCTGGATCAAACCTTGGCACTTCTTCAACTTCAACCTGTACTTCATTGTTCTCCTCTTCATCAAATATCTGAACCTTTGATTTACCTTTCTTTTGATTCACAACTTCTTCATCACCTGCATAAATATTGATTGTACCTGCATACCAAGTACCTTGCTCATCAAATGTAACATCCTTTGATACAAGGAATTGTTTTGTGGATGGACTCCACAACCTATATCCCATCTGCTCATCATCATATCCAATGAACACATACTTTTCAGCTTTAGGTTCCAATTTGTGCCTTAATTAAGATGGCACATATGCATATGCCAAACATCCAAATACTTTGCAATGATATAGAGTAGGTCTCTTACCCCACCATGCCTCATATGGTGTCATACCCTACAAAGCTTTACATGGTAATCTATTGACCAAATATGTGGCTGTATTTACAGCCTCAACCCACAAAAAAATTGGGCAATTTTTCTCCTTCATCATGGATCTTGCAAACTCAACAAGAGTTCTATTCCTCCGTTCTGCTACACCATTTTGTTGAGGAGAGTACCTGCAAGTAATTTCCCTTTTCATACCTGCATTCCACAAGTAATCATTGAACTCATTAGAGAAATACTCTCCCCCTCCATCTGACCTTAGTCTCTTCAATTTTTGACATGTAATTCTCTCTGCATACACATGATAATGTTTGAATGTATTGAATACCTCTGACTTATATTTGATCGCATAGATAGTGATCCATCTGGTAGCATCATCAACATAAATCACATAATACCTTGAACCATTGATGCTGAAATCCTTTGATGGTCCCCACACATCTGTGTGTACCAATTCAAGCTTCTTTGAATACATAAAACCATGCTTGGAATAAGATTCCTTATGAGCCTTACCTAATTGACATGCCTCACATATGTATGTCATATGTTGACCTACAACATTAGGCAATCCAAGCACTGAACCATTATTAACCATATCTTTAATACCTCTTTCATTGAAATGTCCAAGCCTTTTGTGCCAAAGATCTAACTCAGAGATCTTATGTCCTCCATAGGTGAACAAGGCATGAACAATGTTACCTTGAATCTTCAATGTGAACAATCTTCCTTCTTTCTTCCCTGAAACAATTTGTTTATACCCATTGCTAGGGTCTTCCACAAAAAATCCTTCATTAGTGAACCTAACTTCATAACCTTTTTCAACAATTTGTCCTACACTTATCAGATTCTTTGGAATTTTAGGAACATACAAAACCTTGCTCAGAAGAGTACTTCCATCCTTGGCCTTCACTGATCCAATTTACTTCACATTGTGCTTTGTATTGTCACCTGTTTGAACTACATGATTAGTTACCTTATTCTCCAAATCAATCATCAAAGCTATGTTGCCACTCAAGTGATTGCTACACCCTGAGTCAATGTAGAAGACTCTTTGGTCTTCACTTTGCCTTTCACAAGTTGCATTCATAATCAATGTTGAATCCTTCCTCTAATCTGAAGCATAATTGTAGTAGGTATTGTTGTATTGTTGGCTTTGGAATCCTCTACCTACATTTCTTCCAAAATAGCCTCTACTACCTCTACCTCTGAAATTACCTTTTTGATTTTTGCCACCTCTTCCTCTTGAATTAAAGTTCTGATTATATCCACCATTATTCTGAGTATTATGCCAACAATCATGAGCTAAATTATTTGTCTTACCTTTGACTCCATCTTTATTACTTCTACCTCTTCCTCTACCTTTGCCACCTCCTCTTCCTCTTAGGAAGTTAGCTTGGCTAGTTGTACCTTCATCTTCATTTGCTTGTTGCTTCCCTTTGCTATTCTTCTTCTTAACCTTTGAATACATTGCTTGACCTTCACTTTTATCACTTTCACCTTTGACATCCTGCTCAAAGGTTAGCATGTGTCCTAGCAACTGATTTAAATCATGAGTAAAATGATCTAGTGATAATTCAGTAGACAAAATGAATGGCTTCCAATTGTCATCACCTCTCAAACCTGTGAGGATTTGCCTTACAAATTTATCCTCCTCAATATCTTCATCAACTGCTCCTAATGCATCTGCAATGTCCTTCATCCTTGTTACATAATCTGAGATGGATTGAGAGGCCTTCTTCTTGAATGTGGTAAACTCTGCCCACAAGGATGCCTTTCTTGACTTTGTGGTGTTTTGGAAATGCTCCTCCAAAGCATTCCATATATCACTTGCACTTTCAAGACCTAATGTCAGGTAGCAAGTAGTCATTAACTCCCATATAGATAATGCTCCTGGCTTGAGCATCTCTCTTCATCAAAGTCTTCAAATCTGACAATTCATCCCTAGTTGGAATACTAGGATCTCTGAACTGAGGCTTTTCTTCTTCACCTATAATATAACCTATCAAGTCTTTTCTCATAAGATGATCTTCCATCCTCATTGACCATGCTGGATAGTTCTCTCTATCCAATTTCTCTATCTGAAGAGAATCTCCCATCCTTTCTTCACCTGTGTAATAAATCCTTCAAGCTTTATGAGGAATAATGTTACCTTTGCTTCGAATGAAGTTCCTTTTGTCTTCCTTGATATCTTCTGGCCTCCTTTTCAAGCTTTTCTTTCAAGCTTTCACCTTTTGTATCTTCAAATGTTGAATTCTTTATAACTGTAGCAGTCGGGGTCCTCCTTTCTTCAATTTTGATGATTCTTGCTCTGATACCACTGATAGAGAGTGTTAGTCTCCAAAAGAACAAGTTATCCTTGAAGTTAGAGCACCTCTATATCAAGATAACTTAAAACCTTCACCAATTTGGAGGATCAATACTTAATTTTCAAAATCTTGAACAAACTGTGAAGAAGGTGACTACACAGAAAGTCTGTTGCACATAACTCGCTCATTGACTTATCAAATGTGTAAAGTTTTTTATAAAACATTGCACAAGGTGTCGCCTATAGTTTGCACACCTCCCCCAAGTTAAATCATTCCAAAAGACTCGGTAGATCTTGAGAAATGATCTTAACAATTCACCTACGTCTAAAACTGTAGTTATTTATAGTCGACTTTGACACCTACAACTTCTAAAGCTTGGTTCTCCCAAAGTAGAACTTATTTAATCAAATGCTTTTAGCCATAGGTAGCTTACCTTCCAACTTAAAGAATGAGTGCTTGCTTCCTCAAAACTTTACAATGTGGAAGGAGAACTGACCAAAACATTAGCATCAAATTTTGCACCTCCTGCAACATCTCTTCATTACATTTACACATGTAAATGTTCCTACACTCAATTCTCTCAACCTGATCACAATTAGAAGCTGAAAATTTGTACAGAGGTCAATCAACTATAGACTTAGACTTGTGCAAAAGCATTTCACAAAAGATACAACACAGAAGGATAACTCTCAGAAATATCGGGCGCAACTTTTCTTCATTTCTGGAAAACTTTACATTCGAGTGATGAGAGAGATCTTACTCACTTTTAAAAGTGCCTAATGACTCATAGAACTTCTAATTTCTCTATTCACATGCTCTCTCATATTTGCCTCGACATTTTTACTTGTATATATAGATCTTTTGAGGCTAGTGTCAACCATACAGCTAAGTCTTGGGCACAACAACTAAGTGGTTATCCTTACATACTAAGTTCAGACACAAGTGATTCAGAAATGTCTTTTAGCATGGGGAAACCTGTAAGTGGCTCAGGTGCTGCCTATCTATAAACACCCGAAGGTCCATATAAGACACAATTGGAATATATTCGGACCAACCAATTAGGTGCTCGCATCTATGAGGATGGCCTAAGGCGATCAGTGGTCCAACTCAAAAATCCAGATTAACCCTTTGGACTTGAACTCCCAGTAGTCAAGTTTGAAGAAGGTTCATACACTATATAAGGAAGGAACCATGTATGTGGTCACCAACCTACCAGATAGGACCGATGAGTTTGGAAATATCATTCATGAGAATGAGATAGGAGACCTAGAACAAGGAAATGTAGGACAAGGACCCAGACTCCTAGAGGTAAGTCAGTTTTGACTAGAGTGATCACTCCAGATTGGATCCCTCAAGACAACAAAAGCATAGAACTATTCTTGAATAAAGAAACAGAGGAAGCATTTTGGAGATTCAGCCAGATCAACCTAGCCAATTGGGCAGAGTCATCATCTACGAATTCAAAGATCTTGAGATACCAGGCAAAGTTGTCTACCTGGATAACACATCAGAGAAAATGTTCTTGGTATCCGAGCACGATAGGCATGCATACACTTGGAAGAGTGAATTGATCTTCCCTCCACCAAGATCCAAAGTTTCCCATGACCTCCAAGGTGTAGGATCATCCAAGGCTCATGAAAACCAGAGGGAAAGGACTAGAGAGAGACCAGAGGTAAGCTTTACACACAATGTGGGTAGAGACAGATCAAGAGGTGAAAGACCAGAAAGAGAAAGACATCAAGCACATAGGCATCAAAGAGATGAACAGGATTTTCCATTGCCTAGACCTCCAGAATACCAAAGAACCCTTAGACCCACTCAAGTGATCAAGGCAATGAAGAATTATTTTGACGGGACAGGAGATCCTTATGATCATGTGGCCGAGTTCAAATAAGTGTTAAGAGCTGAACATGTTTGAGGATTTGTTCACCCAATACGAGACATTTGGTTTGACTCTTAAGGGCACTGCCTTAGCTTGGTTTCAACCACTGAGTAGTCGAAACTATCGCAAAATAGGTCAACTGCTAGACGAATTCATTGTAGAATTTTCCAAGAGTGGTATCAGGCATAACACATCATCTTTGATCCACAGCTTCAAGCAGACACCCCGAGAAATAGTGCGACTAGTAGGTAGAAGGTTCCGACAGTACCTAGAAAGTGTTGGTGTATTTTACCCAAGCCTACATGTTTGATATGATTGATACTATGATCATTTGTAAGTCACATGTGTAGTCATGTGAACACCTCTTGTAAAAGAGTACATTTTATCTCTTGTATACAAAAGTATAAGTGAACTAACTCTAGATTAATGTACATATCTTACACATCTTCATTCTCTGAACATGTACTTTCTTCATACTTCATATCTTGATCTTTTCTTCAGTCCTTGACTTTCAAACCTTCATCAAAACTTCAATTGTTGATTGCCTTGCACCAACAGATTTGTGCCATGCTTCACGTTGGTTCTACCCACATTTTTGTCCTATGAAATAGCTCACCAGATTCATAATGTAAGTGCGTGCAATGACAATGTGAACACACCACCTCCATGGTGAGTTCATGCTTGAACTATCTTCATTGCTAGAAGTCTTTGGACTATGTAGCTCTAAGCTGATTTGTCCTACATCATCTCCATGGTTTTCTATTCATATTACTACATACACTCATATTTCTTATACCATGAACATAGCTCATCAAAGGATAGATCCCTTCATATTGTCAAGTTCTTCGTTTTTGGGTTGAAGCACTTGTAACCTTTGTGATCATTTGAATATCCTAGATGTTAAAAGGCAAGCTTCAAAGTACAATTTCCTCGGAAAACTAATTTGTCCAAGTGGATCAATGTATGAAGGGCTCAAGTCATGCAATTTCACCAAAAGGAATCATTCAACCATTACTCGAATCATGTTGCATGTGTGTAGAAGTGCGAGAGACACACAAGAAGCACACACACAAGGAGCACAAACGCAGTAAGACACATGAAGAAGACGATGGCTGGAATAGCTCTCTCTATTGACGATGAACTGAATTGAAGTAAGAGCTGAATAATATACCTAAGTACAAAGTACCACCACATATGAGAGTATCAAGTATGTGGTAACATGGGGAAAAAACCTCTAGCCAGCACTAGAGTAAAAAGTGCCCATGTATAGTGAAAAGGTTCACATCAAAGCTACTCGAGGAACACATAAGTGTAACAAACCCCCCCTGGAGCAAATGATCTGAACACATACAGGGAGTGACATATTCGCCCCCACAAGGTAATAAGCCTAAAGCTTTGCAAAAAGCTTCAAACTTTTCCCCTGGAAGAGCTTTGGTGAATATGTCTGCCACATTATCTTGTGTAGGCACATATACCAAATCAATATCTCCTTCATGAAGGTGCTCTCTCACATAGTAATAATGCACCTCAATATGTTTGGTCGGTGCATGAAACACTGGGTTTCGTGCAACAGTCAAAGCACTCTGACTATCAGTGAGAATATGCGTAGCAGCATCAATCTCCATGCAAAGATCCATGGACCAATGCAAACCTTCAAAGTACATGCAAAGCTTCAAAGTACAATTTCCTCAGCAAACTAATTTGTACAAGTGGACCAATGTATGAAGGGCTCAAGTCATGCAATTTCACCAAAAGGAATCATTCAACCATTACTCGAATCATGTTGGGTGTATGTAGAAGTGGGAGAGACAGATGAGAAGCACACACAAGGAGCACAAACTCAGCAAGGGAACCTAATTTTTAACTAGGCCGGACACTAGGTCTGGATAGGGCCAAAACTAGTCCAAAGACTATAAAAAGAGCTTTTGTAAGAGATTTCTTCTGTAATAGAAGCTTTCCATTGTTCCTCTCTTTGATCTTACCTTGCGCACGTGTGTGTGTATGTGTGTGCATGCTTGTGTGCTTTCACTCACACACTTGTGCCTTCACTTGCTCATGGTCTTCATACCATTCCTCACGTCTCCACAGATTGACAAGTAAAGGAGGTGGTGCTTACGCTTGAGCTACACCAAATTTTGGCACTGTTGCCGGGGAGAGAGCTTCGAGGATGAGCATTGTGATGGTGAGATCGTAGATTTGCGACGTTGGAAGGTAAAAACACTGTCATTTCTGTTCATTTTTTTATTTTTCTTCTTCATCTTCATCATCATCACCATCTCCATCTTCTTCCATCTTCATATTTATAAAAATTTCTTGTTTTTTAGTGCATTTTCACCATTTTCACACTATTTTTCATGCAGTATTGTGTGAGGAGTTAGGAGGTGCAAGGGAGTGCAAGCACTTGTGTTTTTTCATGATTTTCTGCACATATGGAGCTCGCCATTGCTTGGCACTCAAAAATTTGAATTTCCTGCCAAAAAACACGATTCTGACTGAAAATCGCGATTTTCATAAAATTCAATTTTTCAAAAAAATACGATTTTCTATTTCCCACCTAAAAGCTTTTTGAAAAGAACACGATTCTGGGGTCATTCTCAGAATTGCGATTCTCTGGTTGTGCTGAAAATCGCGATTCTCTAAATTTCTTAAAAACACGATTATGAGAACACACGATTTTCAGTGGGCTCAAAATCTCGATTTTCACAAATCACGATTTTCATCCAAAAACATGATTTTGTGAAAACACGCTTCTCTGTGGCTCCAAAATCAGGATTTTCAAAAACACGATTTTCATCCAGAATCGCGATTTTCACGATTTTCACTAAGGTACAAAATTGTGATTTTCATAACACGATTTTCAAGGACACAATTTTCAATCAAAATCGCAAATTTTTTATCATTCTCAAAATCGCAATTTTTAGGCCAAAAGCACGATTTTGAGAAAACACGATTTTCATTCAAAATCGCGATTTTCATGTCAAAAACACGATTTTGAGAAAACACGATTTTCATTCAAAATCGCGATTTTGTAATCATCCTCAAAATCATGTTTTCACGATTCTCACTCAAAATCGCGTTTTTCACGATTTTCACTCAAAATCACATTTTTCATGATTTTCATTCAAAATCGCCTTTTTGGGATTGTTTAGAATCGCGATTTTCATGATTTCACAAAATCGTGATTTTTGTGATTGCTCAGCATCACGATTTTCATGATCCCTCAAAATCGCGATTTTCATAAGTGCTCAGCATCGCGATTTTTAGAAATCGCGATTTTCACACAAAATCGTGATTTTTCCAAAAGGTCCAGTTTGCCTGTTTTGACCTCCAGGAGCCTGATTTGACATAACTTTTTCATCATAAGTCCATTTTTTGAGCTCTATAGCTTGTTGGAAAGCTCGTTTGGAATTCTACATGGCCTCAATTGTTTTTTATAAGAATAACACATTGATTTTTAGATAGGATAATTTGAAGATGACCCTCAAGTGGGACTAGGAAACCAAGGGGGCTCCAAGGGATTTTGAGCAATACAAAGGGGAATTTTGGGGATTAGAAGACAAAGCTTATGAACCTGAGATCTGGTAGACACCTAGGGAAGGGGGTCCATGCTCAACGAAAAGGGATTGCCAAACCACCTATGGGCAGAGGCTGTTTCGACAGCCACATATCTCATAAATAGACTTCCATCTAAGTCACTAGATGGAACAACTCCATATGAAGTGTGGAATGGAAGAAGACCTAGTCTAGAGCATTGTAAAGTCTTTGGATGCTTAGCCTATGCTCACATTCCTTTTCAAGTAAGAGGGAAATTGGATCCCAAGGCAGAGAAGTGTGTATTCATTGGTTATGATCAAAACCAAAAAGGATATAGATTGTACAATCCAACCAATAAAGGATTTTCTGCGAGTAGAGATGTAATTTTTTATGAAAACAAATCATGGTTGATGATGACAGGAAAGTGAAGCTGCCATATGACTTGGATGAAGATTTTCCATCACTTCAACCAAAGGAGCCAAAGCAGACTGAAGAAAGTGATTCGGAGATTGACCTTGAAGACTTGGAAAGACTAAAGCTATGGAAGAACAAAGGCAAAGCAAAGATGCAGGATGCTACATATGGACCCGAGAGCTCACATCAACCACTTAGAAGGTCTTCAAGGGAGAAGAAGAAACCAGAGAGGTTTGGTTATGATACTTCTTTGGTCACCAAGCACTCAATCTACATTGCAAAGGATTCAACCAATGAAGAACCTACCACATTCGAAGAAGCACAAAGCCAGAAAGCTTGGAGAGATGCAATGGATTCAGAAATGGAAGCCTTGAAGGAGAATGACACCTCGGATTTTGTACCTAACAAGCCATCTATGAAGATAATTGGATCTCGATGGATATACAAAATCAAGAGGAATCCAGATGGAAGTATAAATAGACACAAAGCAAGGTTAGTTGCTAAAGGGTTTGCTCAAACCCATGGTATTGATTATGAGGAGACTTTATCTCCTGTTGCAAAACTGCCTACAATTAGGGTTCTCATTAGTCTTGCTGCATCTAGAAATTGGAAGCTCTATCAACTTGATGTAAAGAATGATTTCTTGAATGGATGGATTTCTGAGGAAGTGTATATGGCACAACCTCCTCGATATGAGGATGCACATTATCCTAACTATGTATGCAAACTAAAGAAAGCTTTGTATGGATTGAAGCAAGCTCCAAGAGCTTGGAATTTTAGATTGGTGACTTATTTGCAGGACCAAGGATTCAAAGCTAACAAAGCGGATACCTCTTTGTTCATAAAGAGGAATGGATCTGAAGTGATCTATTTAAGTGTGTATGTTGATGATATTATTATCACAGGAAATGATCTTGAAGTAATCAAACAGGTAAAAACTCAAATGAAGGAGGAGTTCAAAATAAGTGACCTCGGACCACTCACTTATTTTCTTGGATTGGAGTTGATCTACACAGATTCAGGTATATACATCACACAAAGGAAGTATGTCCATGACATGCTCGTCAAGTTCAAGATGGAAAATACCAAGTGTGCAGGTACACCTATGGAGCAAAATCATAAGCTTAGTGCTTATGAAGGAGAGCCAATTGAAGACATCACAAGCTATCAAAGCTTGGTTGGAAGTTTGAACTATGCAACACTCACAAGGGTGGATATATGCTATAGTGTTAGCATATTGAGTCAATTTATGCATAAGCCGAGAAGACCACATATGGAAGCGGCCAAGAGAGTCCTCAAGTACCTAAAGGGGACCATGAATGAAGGTTTGTCTTATTCATTTACTTCAGATATTGAGCTAAAGGTCTACTCATATGCAGATTGGGCTAGATCTAGAGATTATAGAAGAAGCACATCCGGGTATATATCATTTGTAGGTTCAAAAATCATTTCTTGGTCATCCAAGAAGCAACCAACCGTGGCATTATCTTCTACTAAAGTCGAATATAGAGGTTTGGCTAATGCAACTCAAGAAATCATGTGGTTAAAGTCTTTGTACACAGATCTTGGACTTCATTCTTCAGCACCTCACATTTTTTGTGACAACACAAGCTCACTACATCTAGCAGCTAATCCGGTATACCATGCTAGAACCAAGCATATTGAAGTCCACTACCATTATGTAAGGGAGAAGCTAATGAGCAAGGATATTCAACTATCCTATGTCTCTACAGATATGCAATGTGCAGACATGTTGACTAAAGCTCTTGATGGTACAAAGTTAAGTAGATTGAAGTTGATGATTGGCTTGCAGGAAATCAAGGACAATTGAAGACTTATTTGGAGGCCAAGCATGTTAGGCTTGAGGGGGAGCTGTTGGTGTATTTTACCCAAGCCTACATGCTTGATATGATTGATACTATGATCATTTGTAAGTCACATGTGTAGTCATGTGAACACCTCTTGTAAAAGAGTACATTTTATCTCTTGTAATTGAAAAAAGGAAAAAGGAAAAAGATGGCTTATCTCATCCATGATGTAAAAGCAAACTCGTGGCTCTAACTACCTAAAACCACGAATTTTTGAGCTGAGGGAATATCTCCTAACTTTGGGGATCACTTTTAGGTGGAACCATTCGAATTCGAATACAAAACTCCCTCCAAGAATAGCTATAAAAAGAGCAAGAAGGAAGAGGCGATTAGCAAGCCTTGTACGTGACCACCATGTCATTTTGTAGAGATTGAAGAGCTTACTCCAAAGCTCTATCATTCTACTCCCATTGTGCAAATATTCATTGCCAATGTGGTTGTAATCATATGTGAATCTATACATTTATCATCATCTACTTCTTTGTTTTGTTCTCTGCTATACTCACTCAGAGCAGTAACTTCAAAAGGTCATATCTCGAATTCTACGCAACCTTTTTCAGTGTTTTAATGTGCGTTGGATAGCTCTTACTGTCTAGTTTCTGACATCAATTTTCATGGTCATTGCATTTACAGTTTTGGAGAAATCTGCATTTTACTACTCACTGGTCTATTTCTGCAGAGCCCCAAGAATGGTGGGCATGTTCCAGAAATTGATGAATCTTGTTCTCAGTGCTCATTCCATCATTTGAAGTTTTTTAACTTGGATTGGGAAGCTTGCTAAGTCTATTTTCTATGCCCAAAAGGAATTTATCTAATTCCTACCAGGTTGAGAGCACTGTTCATTTTTTCCAGCAGGTGTATGTCCAAAAATAGCAAGTTTTGGGAGCTAGTCATTTCGCAACTAGTCTGTCTTCATTTAAACTTTTGGGATACATGTTCCAAAGTACTTGGCTGATATTTTGGTGGATTTAGGAAGCTCAAAGAGTCTACTAATCAACTCTGAAGTCTCAGTTGGCTGGTGTAAGCTGGTTGTAGCAGCACCTACTCATCTTTGGATTGCATCCACCATCTCTTTTCATAAAAAGATGCCTTGCTCTAGAGTTACCCACACCAGCCAAATAAGTGGCTTTGTTTTTAGATGGCTTACTAAGCACCAAGTTAAGATCATATGTGTACTTGAAAGAGCCTAGAAGCATAGAAGAGTGTGTGCGGACCTGCATTGACATAGAAGACAACTTGGGTGAAGGGTTAGGACTATCCAAACTCTATAAAGACTTTGACAGTTCTACTAGTCATACCTCCAGAGCCTCCACTGAGCTGGATGAGATAGTAGAGCAAGTTGCCAAGAAGCTAGGAGTTCAAAATAAACAAATACCAAAAGTCACCTCATTGAATCAATGTTATACTTGCGGAGGCAACCACATGGCTAATGTATGCCCATTGCACATCCAGAACATGAGAGAAAGGAATGCTCCATATTGCACTATTGAGAGAAAATACACAAACCACATGGCTCAAGATTGTCCATACAATATACAGGCTGTTGGACAGAATTATCAACAACCTTACCAACAAGGTAGGTATCAGAACCAATACCAACAGCCATATTATAGACCACAACAACAATACAAGCACCATATAGGCCACACCCAGTCCTAGGAAACCAACCACCAGCGCCTGCCAATGTAATTTCAGTTAAGTATGCAGTGGAAGAAGAGAATTTTAATAGAGCATTGGTGCCAGTGACCCCACTGATCTCAGAGAATGACTCTCATGCTCATAGTTCAAACTACTCCCATGAAGGTAGTCCACATGCTTATTACATAGATGTCACCTGCGCATAGTGAGACTTATCCATATCAATATGAGGCACCACCTATGGAACAAAATTGTGAGCCAAAATACTCCAATGTCATGTACACAAATCCTAATCCTAGGCCCCAATTGAGACAAATGAGACCACAAGCCCCTAGAGGATCATGTTTTAGGTGTCAGGGCAACCATTTCATTCGTGAATGTCCCCACTCACCAACTCTGGGACAAGGACAGAACATCATAATACAAGCCTTTTGTCCTTAGTGTGGTAAAGACCATCTCCCCAAAGATTGTCCAAGAAACCCCTCTAGTGCGCCCAAGGTCACACCCATAAATGTGGTAGGCTTAGTGGCGGATTCAAGTGCAAGTAGTAGTAATGTGGCTCTTGTACAAGCAGTTACTAGGGCACAAGCATTAAAACAAGATAAACCAACAGAGCAATCGGAGTCAAGTGAATCAGGAGAGCCTAGTAAGAGGAAAACAAGAACATGGAAGGATACCAGGGAGAAAGCCAATCGCAAGTGGAACAAGAAATTATTCGAACTAGAAGAAAGCCTGAAAGATGCAAAAACAAAAATAGAAGACATTGCATCTCAAAACCCCTTGCATGCCAAAACTCCATCCACTCCACCTCATCCCGCCCCACCACCCATTGTAAATAGGTGGCAACCAGGGTCTGTTCTTGCAGATCCAACCCCAGAAGGCTTGGACATGATGTTCAAGGCCTACCAGGCTCGACTTCAAGAAGGGCCAATAGCTGCAAACTTAGACAAGAGTTATCCTAGAGCCGACTTAGAGATTGAACGGATGAAAATGTGCATGAAAATGGTAGAACTAGCTCAAGCTATGCTCGAGACTAGTCAAAAGTTCAATCAGACAAACTTTGTCAAACCGGATTTGCATTTCCAGGGCTTACTAGAAAGATTAGAGCAATTGGTAAACAAACCACAAGTTTCTTTACCTCCACAAGCTCAACCAGTTATTGAGAGAGAAAGCTCACCACCAATGGGAGCTTATGTTCCTAATTCCACAGATGCTGGAGTACCTCCTTCATTTCAGGAGTACTCTCCAGAGTTCTTGCGGGAAATACAAGAAGAGAAATGGGCCAAGGAGAAGGGTAGTTCCCCTCATATTCCTGAAATTGATGATCTTCATTATCAATTTCCCCAAGACATTCCATCTATTTACGGAGATCAAGTAGAGCAACAAGAAGATGTAAGGTTAGATTTTGAATCTAATACCTTAGAAGAACTGCCTCAATTTCCAGGCCCATGGGAATCTGAATCTCTTTAGATCAGAGCTCCCACGATACTGGTAAGACATGAAGACTCAGTGGTTCCTAGAAACACGGACGTTGTGAAGAACACTAAGGTTCAGTGTCATCTCATTGTAGAAGAGATGCTCAAAGCAAAACCTAAGTTATGGAATCATGTGAAGGATCAGGTCCCAGAACTTGATTCCAATATGCCAAAAGGAGGCTCTAAGCAGAAAATGCTAGAGATACCTCAAGACAAAATAGGGGACATGAGTGAAGGTGAAGAAGGTAATACTTATCTTCCAATCACCTACCAAGGTTACACAACCAAAGCGATCGTAGATTCAGGTGTTGGTGTTGCTATTGCGACCACCTCCTTGTGGAAGCGATGGGGCAAACCCACATTAAGACCAACTAGAATGAAGCTTCAAATGGCAAACGGTCATTTTGAAAGACCTCTAGGATAGAAGGGATAACTCTAACCACTTGTGGTGTAGAGTTTGAACACACTTTTGCTATATGTGACTTTGAAAAAAATAATGTATATGAGATGATCCTAGGAAGACCCTTCCTACGACAATTGCAAATAGTACAGGATTGGGGAACCAACTCCTTGTACTTGCCGCACTTAGGGGTCACAACCAAGGTCAATTTGAAGGATTACACATTTAGAGACGTACCACCCCTACAGTGGAATCCTATCCACAAAGAAAAAGAAGATTGTATCTCTGTGCATTCTAGAAGTTCACCTGACCCATCTTGGATGCATGAAGATACTCATTTATGGGTGTGTAAGGTCACAGTGGAAGAGGAAAAACGCCTTAAGGCGAGAGAAGAAGGCACTTCTCAAGGAGAAAGACCAGTTAAAGACCTAGCCTACACCCCGATGATCTTTCCAGATGAGGAATTTGAGGCTCATGGTTGGGCAGAAATCTTGGCCACCATGGACATTGCTGTCAACTAAGAATAGTGGACACCTCATTGTGATGAGGAGGGTTATGATATCTCTGTATTCATGTGTCATCCCTTGATAGAAGAGTGTGACCCTGTTGAAGTCATAGAAGAAGAGAAGGACGACGATGATCTAGAGTCCATTGTGATGGATAGTTGCTTTATCTCAGAGAAGCACTATCTAGAAGATGTAGGAGTGTTTACCCAAAAAGAAGAAGAACCTCTCACAAGCATTAAAATGGTGAATTCAAAGGAAGGAAGTGAAGGCGGTCAAAAGAAAAAGAAAAGAAAAGCAGTGAAACAAGAATAGGAGGAATCATTGTTCGAGGTACCAGAAAATTTCAAGAAATATGAAGTTGATGACCAAAAAGATTGTGGTAACCATTGAAGAGAACGAAGAACGATGTACATACATAGGAGATGACCTAAGTGCAAAAGAAGAAATGGAGCTTGTATCTCTATTAAGGAAATATAGGGACGTGTTTGCATGGCATTATAGAGACTTGAAGGGGGTAGATCCAAGAATATGCTCTCATACGATTCCCATGACCACTGATGCCAAGCCCACCAAACAAAATCCCTACACATATAATGACACTTATGCGCAAAGATAAAAGAGGAAATTGATAGGTTGATTGAAGCTGGATTTATCTATGAGATTGAGCATACTGAATGGGTGTCCCCCATTGTAGTGGTGCCCAAGAAGGATGGAAAGTTGCGAGTGTGTATTAACCTTAAAAAAGTTAATGCCGCTACGATTAGAGATAGCTATCCACTTCCAATAACTGAACATTTATTGGAGCGTGTTGCAGGCAAGGAAGTGTATAGCTTCCTTGATGGATTTTCAGGCTACAACCAAGTAGCCATTGCCCCCAAAGATCAACACAAAACGGCTTTTGCCACAGAGTGGGGAATCTTTGCATTTCGTTTGATGCCATTTGGTCTCACCAATGCATCTATAACATTCCAAAGGCTCATGTGTCATGTCTTCAAAGAGTTATTGCAAAAGAGCTTAGAAGTATATGTGGACGATTTATGTGCTCATTCCCAAGAAAGAAGATACCACAACTTGAGCTCAGGCAGATCTTCAACAAGTGTAGAGAATATCTAGTGTGTCTGAACCCAGAAAAGTGTGTGTTCATGGCGTGTCAAGGTAAGATCTTAGGTCATATTGTTTCTAAGAACGGAATGTCAACAGATGAGAAGAAAGTAAGAGCCATAGGGGAGTTGCCAAGGTGAAGGAACATTAAAGAGGTACAAGCTTTTATGGGCCATTGTCGATATTACCGTAGGTTTATCCACATGTATGCAATCATAACTAAACCTCTTTATGGTTTGTTGACAAATTTTGAGTGGAACGATGAATGCGAGAACTCCTTCAATGAGCTAAAAAGACATTTTTGCACAACACCAATATTGACAACCCCAGATTGGAGTAAGCCATTCCATGTCCATGTGGATGCCTCCAATCATGCCATCGGATGTGTGTTAGCACAACCCACAGGTGAAGGGAATTTAGATTTGCCCATAGCATATGCTAGTAGACAACTAAACCCAGTTGAAATAAATTATACCACAATCGAGCGAGAAGGCTTAGGCATGGTATATGCTGTGAAGAATTTTAGACACTATTTATTGGCCAACAAGTTCAAGTTTTTCACTGATCATCAAGCTTTTATATTTTGTCAATAAACCTTGCAATACAGGACGCTTAGTAAGATGGTTCCTCTTACTAATGGAATATGACTTTGAAGTTGTTGTCAGGAAAGGTAGAACCCACCTTAGGGCAGATCACCTTTCTCGCATCACTTCAGGAGAGTCACCGCAAGGAGTGTCTGATGACCTACCAGATGCTTATCTGTTCATTTTAGAAGTTGTTCCTAAATGGGCAAATAAGTTGGTACAAGTCCTAACCTTCGGACCTGCAAATAAGAAGGTGAAAACATCACAAGAAGAAATTGTAAAATCACAAAAATATCACATATTGGCAGGAAGCATGTACAAACAAGATACTGAGGGTGTATTATCTTGTTGTGTTGAGGACGATGAACATAGTAGTTGGTTGCAACAAGCCCATGAAGGATTGGGAAGTGGTCTAGACTTTCCTTGACAAGAACTACATAACCTTCTAGTTGTTCCATATAGATCTCATATGTAAGATCTCCATGCAAGAAAGCAGTTTTCACATCCATTTGGACTAGCTCTAAGTCCTCCATTGCAACGAATCCAAGCAACATGCGCAGGGTAGTCATCTTGATCGTTGGAGAGAAGATTTCCTCGAAATCGACACCATGTTGTTGCTTATAACCCTTTGCAACAAGTCATGCTTTATACTTTGCAGATACACTATCTGATGTGAATTTCAGCTTATATACCCATTTACATGGTAAAGCTTTCCTGCCCTTTGGAAAAGGTACTAAATCCCAAGTACCATTCTTGTTAATAGAATCCAACTCACTCTTCATGGCACACTCCCACTTGACATGATCCTCTGTCTGCATAGCCTCTTTGTAGCAAGAAGGCTCACTGGCATCTGTTAGCATAACAAAATCTAAACCTGGAACATATCTATCAGGTGGATGTGCGACACGTATAGGGCGTCTCAATGGTTGCTGAACATGAAGATGTGCAGACTGATCTGATTGGACATTTTCTTGAACGTCCCTATGTGCAACATTTTTGTGCATGCTAATTGGAGGACTAGTATCCTCAAACACCACTCTTCTCACTTCAACCTCCTTAATGGGTTGTTTATGCATCTAAGACTCATTGAAAATGACATCACTACTCTTATCACTGATCATGTTTTAGGATCCCATAAGCGATATCCAAATTGACCTTCTCGACCATATCCAAGAAAACTGCATTTCTTTGACTTATGGTCCAACTTTTTTCTAAGATTCTTAGGTATATAAACATATGCTTCACACCCCAAAACTCGAAGATGATCATAATATGGTGGCTTCCCTGTTCACTTTTAGACCTTTGGCAATACTAGGTGAAAGGTTAATCACATGAACTGCAGTCAATACTGCTTTTGCCCAAAAGCCTTGTGAGAGGTTTGCATGATGCAACCTAGAAACTAGTCTATCTTGAATAGTTATATTCATCCTTTCAGCTACACCATTCTGTACTATGGTATAAGGAGCTGTAAACTCTCTATGAATCCCTCTAGACTGACAGAAAAGGCTGAATCCATGTGAGGTATTCTCACCCCCATTATCTGAACATAATTCCTTAAGCTTAGTTCATTTTTCAGTCTCAACTGAAACAAGCCATTTTCTGAAAGTAGGGAATACCTCATCCTTGGATTTGATAGGATATACCCAAACTTTTATAGTAGTGTCATCTATGAAAGTGACAAAGTAAAGAGAACCACCTAAGGCCCCAGTGGGCATAGGACCACACATATCTATATGAACGAGATCTAAAGGCTGAATTGAAGAGTCGATGTGCGTTCTACGCACATTTCCGGTTTGCTTTCCATATTGACAATGCTCACAAATGAAAAATCAGAAGAAAGATAACACATGTAAGTAGCCAAAACGAGAAAGATTTTCCATTCCACTATGAGATATATGGCCCAAATGACCATGCCAAATACAAGCCATAGGCTATTCAGTAATCGCTAACAAGTGTCCTTTCTATGATACAAATAAAGGAGAAAGTGAGCCAACTTTGCTTCCTTTTGCATTAACCATATTGCCCTTTGATATACAAAAGGACTGAGCATAGAAGACCACCTTGTAACCAATGTCATCAAGTTGACCAATTGGCATCAAACTGCATGATAACTGAGGTACATGGCATACATTATGCATAGTAAATTTTGAGCCATCAATGAACTGCATAACCACATCTCCAATCCCCACAATGTCACATTGGTAAGAGTCACCAAGTCTCACGGTACCAAGAGACTTTGCTGCATAATTAGAGAACCATTTTCTGGGTGGTGTCACATGGAAAGAAGCACTAGAACCTAGCAGCCACATGTGGGAAAGAGAATAAGCCATAAGAGCCTCAATTGGCATAGTACTATCAAGTGTCAAAACATCAACGACACTAAAAGATCGAATGCATCGCCCAAAAGCTAGCCAACAACACCTAGAAGTGTCTGTCAACTATGATGTTTTAGGCTCAAAGAACCTGCATAAATTTGCAGTAGCTACTCCCCCCAAAACTGAAAACCTTTCGAGAAACCTGTAGTTTTACAAGTGTGGCTGATAATACAGCCCCAAAGGATGATATTTATTGTTGAAGAAGTACAAAGAACACTCTTCTTGATGTTCTTGGACTTGTGTGAAGAGAACTATGTGTGAAAGTACTCCAAAAGGGCTCCAAAAGACACCTCAAAAATGCTTCAAAATAAGGCTTTTAAAGCAAAGAATGAAGCTTTGGGGGACCAAAACATGTGCAAGGTAATGTTAACCTTAGTCTTTCTCCTTCTTCAGACACCACAAGAGTGTAGCTTAGTGTCAAGAGATTGCCACGATTAAGCGATCTCCGGGGGGAACAGTACTGGGATGGTCCCAGGAAGTACTGGGAACCTCTATCCTCCTTGATCGTTGAGGTCCTCCCTCGCATGTAGCCAACGGTGAATTCAGTGACTCGGATGACAAGGTATGCCAAGGTCTATGTCTTGGTCACCGCCTTAGTCATACACCTTGGAGAAAGCAGGAGGTGCGAGCGAAGCGGGGGTTGCTCACTTCGCTCGCACAAAAGGAACAAAGCTTTTGCATCAAACTGCTCTGATACTAGTGAAGTTTTTTGTGGCAATGCACCACAATGTGATCTCCTTCTCGAGAGCTCCATGATGATATCCTCGGATTAGAAAAACCAAGCTCCTAGGGACACACACAGTACTTTGCATAGAGGCTGCAGAATACGCAGAAAAACAAAGTACATAGGGAGCATGAAGATAGACTTCTTAGGTCTTACAAATGTGATCGAACTTATATTCTATAACTGACCAGACCACTATATGTTTTATTAAAGAACATATACAAAGAAGTGTACGGTGGCCATTTGGCCTTTCACATGGACACTAATGATAACAGATGCATGTGGTTACCAAATGAATAGAAAGTTCTACCTCCACCAAGCATTGTGCTAGAGAGCCCCATCTAGTTGAGAGATGCTTCTATTGGGAGGAATTTTTTTGTAGATTTTGAATCACAAAATTTTTTTTAGTGTTGGTTGAGGTTTTTGGATCCAAGTAGATCAGATATATCCCGACTTCATTTTTTCGAAGTCCCATTTGGACATGTAAATGGTGATCTAGGGACTTTTGAGAGGATAAACAACCATCCTTTCACTCATCTATTGTGAAGAGCTTTGAGCAATCCACGTCTTCAAAGAGTGTCTCTTCCCAAAGTGAACTAAAAATGAGTAGATCATGTCCTTCTACATCACATCATTCTACCATGTGTTGTTCATTGGTAGATACATTGTGTAGAAAAGATTTACATCCAGTTTTAGGGTTTGAATTATACATCAATTAAAGTTCCTCAACATGTAGGCTAGATCCTCAAATGGTTTAGACAAAGGTTGGTGTGTCCCATTGTAACTTCACTTAGCCTCTCCAATAGTAGCTTTAGAAATACTTGAGACCAAAGAATAGTATGCAATGTTAGAACTTAAGGGAGGACACAATCTTAATCTACTGTGATAATGCAATCCAGCTTCAAAATCCTAAGTTCTCTACCATCTATGCATGTGGTTCCTCCCCATCATTCACTTTTTTCTATGCATGTGGTTCCTCCCCATCATCAAGCATGTTGAAATTTTTTAGCATATCCATGGAATGGTCCATCTTGTGGAATCTTCTCATATTTGATTACCACTTCTCAATCTGATTACCTTCCCCACTCGGGGCATGGAGAGCAAAGATAGATTAGCACACATCAAACTAAAGAGAAGAAATGAGCAATGGTAAAAATTTATAGGTTTTTTATCTTTGACTGTAGATATCCCACAATCACCAAGAAGTACCATCCATTTTGCATAAAATTTCAATTTCTTGACAAGAACTATCTAATATGACAAGAATCACTAGAAAAAATAACCTTCAACAAAGAGAAAAATGAGCATGTGCATGTGAGGAATGTTGATATATTAGGGTAGTGATGTGTGTGAACACACTAAGATCACCGGGGCACAATTTTCCCTCTTTAGGAGGTTTTTCCCCCGGCTTGTATATATGCCTATTGCCCTAAGGAGTTACTTATCTTTGTACATTCTAGTTGAAATACATTCAGTATTGTTCGTTGTGCTTCAAGCTTCTTCTTCTTCTTCCTTGTATTGTTCACGTGCTTCCATAGACCTCAAACTCCAACAATTGGTATCAAATCAGGTCGTTGCTTCATCTAGGGCATCATTAACACCCCTCTGGTCAGTCTCAAAATCGCACGAAATTTGGTGAGCATACTTAAGGTGATTAGAAGATCTAAGCATACTTGCACAAAATTGCAATCTGAGCTCATTTTGGCCTTCAAATGCACTATTGCAGTGCTTGTGCAAGCTATTTCATCTTTTTGTGCCAAAGATATATACAGGTTTCAGTTCGCTAGTATAAGTATCTCGAAGTTTGCTATAGGTTTAGCAGAACTCGATAGGGTAGTTTTGTTTAACTTTTTGAGATACAGTCGTATTTCTGCATCAAGGTATTTTAGTATGTGTCCATAGCTGAAAGCATTGATGTATTGCATATGTTGGTTGTTGAGGATAAATTAGATGGTATGAATTACCCGTTATGGGCTTATATGATGCATTATGTATTAGTTGCCAAAGGACTATGGAATATTGTGCAGGGTGTTGAAAAATATCCTATTACATCAAAAAATACAGGTACTGAAGCTGATGCAGATGGCGTCGAAGATGATGATATTCTATAGATTCCTATATATATATATATATGCATAAATATATATATATATATATATACATGCATATATAAACATACACATGTTATGAGAGTAAGGTCAAATTATACATACCTGTATCGAATGAAGATGTTTTGTCCATCTAGACTTTAGAATTGTCCACCCAACCTTTAGAATCTTCTTGACATATATGTTTCTCCTATTTTAATCGACCTAATACCTATGCTGCTAACTCTTTTGAATACAAATATCAAGTATCAGTTAGCTATGCAGGTATTAATTCATATGTAAAATGGGAGGAGAAATTTTATCTCAAAGATTTTGAAGGATGGAAAAATAATTTTAAAGTATGGGCAAAAAAAAAGTGTCCATTCAATGCAGGTTTTTATTATTACTTTAGATAATGTAAGAACAAGAACTTGCATTGAATGGACACTTTTTGTCTGCTCATCTTTTAAAACTATTAATGCATCTTTCAAAATATTCACGATAAATTTGATCCTCCCATTTTACATATGACTTAATACCTTCATAGGTAACTGATACTTAATATTTGTAAACAACTTAGCAAGACAGATAATAGATTGACTATAAAATGGGAAACCGCCAAATGATTGAATGGTCTAGATATGAAAATCTACAAACCACAATATACAAAAAAACAATTAAAAACATATACACACATACACATGTTATGAGAGTAAGGTCAAATTATACATACCTATATCGAATGAAGATGTTTTCTCCATCTAGCTTTTAGAATTATCCACCCAACCTTTAGAATCTTCTTGACAGATATGTTTCTCCTATTTTAGTCGACCTAATTCCTTTGCTACTAACTCTTTTGCATACAAATATTAAGTATCAGTTAGCTATGTAGGTATTAAGTCGTCAGTAAAATGGGAGAACCAAATTTATCTTAAAGATTTTGAAGGATGGAAAAATAATTGTAAAGGATGGGTGGAAAAAAAGTGTTCATTCAATACAGGTTTTTATTCTTACTTTAGCTAAGGTAAGAACAAGAACTTGCATTGAATGAACACTTTTTGTCCGCCAATTCTTTAAAACTATTAATGCATCTTTCAAAATATTTGCAATAAATTTGATCCTCCCATTTTACTGACGACTTAATACCTTCATAGGTAACTGATACTTAATATTTGTAAACAACTTAGCAAGACAGGTAATAGATTGACTACAAAATGGGAAACCGCTAGACGATTCAATGGTCTAGATATGAAAATCTGTAAACCACAATATACAAAAAACAATTAAAAACAAAATCAAATATACACAGCTACACATACATACATATACATACATACATACATACACATGTATACACACATACATATACATATATGCATACATATACGCATATGTATATATACATACATATACACCTATAAAAAACACATACATACATATATACATACACACATACACATAAACATACACATATATAAAATTATATGCATATATATATAATTTTTTTAATATATCTTTTTTTTATGAACTTACAGGTTATTATTTGAAAAGTTTTTACCAAGTCAGAATATTCTTCCTACCTCACATGATGAAATGAAGAATATAATCAACAATCTTGGTATAGATTATCAATGTATACATGCATGTCCTAATGATTGTATTTTATATAGAGGTGAATATGCAGACTCTTTGACATGTCCCAAATGTCAATCTCCTCGATATAAGGGTGAAGAAGGTAAAATCCCAAAGAACGTATTGAGACATTTTCCATTGGCTCCATGGATTAGACATATGTTTCAAAGCCCCGAATTATCAAAGCTTTTGACATGGGGACATGATCATAAAAGTACTGATGGAATAATTAGAATCCTCATGATAGTGTTGCTTTTCAACATATTGATTCTGCATGGCCTGAATTTGCACAAAATCCACAAAATCTAAAGTTAGGAGTTGCATTAGATGGGGTTAATCTATTCTCCATGAAATCTAGTAAATGGTCAACATGGTCAGTGGTAGTCATAAACTACAATCTTCGCCATATCTTAGCATTAAAAAGGAACATTTAATGCTTTCACTTTTAATCCCAGGCAAAAGACAAGTTAAAGATATGAATATATATCTTGCTCCTCTCATTGACGATCTCCAAGAGTTATGGAGAGGTATTAATGTCATTGATGTATCGAAAACCATCAATGAAAGACATATTACAGTTCGTGATATTGTGGCTTGGACTATTCACGATTTTCCAGGATATGGTGTTTGTTCAGGTATTGATGTAATTTTTTTATTCAATATGCATATAAATAAATATTATTTAATCTAATTATATTTTTATCGTTTTCATGATGCAGGAATATCTACTAAGGGTTATAAAGCTTGTCCATATTGTGGTGATTGGTTGAGGCAATCTATAGTAAGAATCTCAACAAAAATATTTATCTTCTACATCGACGATTCTTGCCTGATGATCATCCATTAAGATCTAAAAGAGAAGCGATAAATTTTAATGGAAAGCTTGAAACAGGTTAGTGTCCAAAACCTATGACTCCTATGGATTGGTATAAAAAATGGATAGATGGACCTCTGATAGATCCATAATAGAAAATCCTCAGTGATGATGAAGATAAATGAGTATGTGAAGAGGGGTAAAGGAAAATTGGCACTCGCAGAGAACATATCAATATGGTATTCTTTGGAGTATTGGAAAGAGTTAAAAGTATGTCATCTTCTTGATCCTATGCATATATTCAAGAATATTGGTTATTCACTATGACAGCATCTTCTTGGACTAAAAGATATCATAGCATCAAGGAATGATTTGAAAGATAAAAAATCAAAACCAAATTTATGACCAGTTTTTGATAGACATCGACAGGAAACGACTTATGCACCTTCTCCTTGGGTACTTACAACAAAAGAGATATAGACTATTAACAATAGAATTCAATTGATTAGGACTCCTACAGTATATGGAGCATCTTTTCAAAACATGTTTACTATGGATGATAAGAGCTTATGTGGGTTAAAGACCCATGACTGACATAACTTTTTGAAACATATTTTACCTTTGGTTATCGATGGATGTACAACGAAAGGAGTATGAGATGTGATCTATCGTCTTGGATCGCTTATAAGGTAATTATGATAGTGTGTATGTGTTTATGTGTGTGTATGTGTCTATGTGTGTGTATGTGTCTGCATATGTGTGTTTATGTGTGTGTATGCATTATGTATGTATATGTGTGTGTATGCATTATGTATGTGTATGTATGCATGTGCATTATGTATGCATATGTGTGTGTATGCATGTAAGTATGTATGTATGTATGCATATGCATATGCATTATGTATGCATATGTATGCATGTATGTGTATGTGTGTGTATGCATATATGTGTGTGTATGTGTGTGCGTGTATGTGTGTATGGATGTGTATGTGTGTGTATGCATCATTATGTGTGTATGTGTCTATGTGTGTGTGTATGTGTGTGTGTGTCTATGTGTATGTGTGTGTGTCTATGAGTGTGTATGTGTTTATGTGTGTGTATGTGTCTATGTGTGTGTATGTGTCTATGTGTGTATGTGTATGCATGTATGTATGCATATGTGTGTGTATGTGTGTGTATGCATTATGTATGCATCTGTGTGTGTATGCATTATGTATGTGTATGTATGCATGTGCATTATGTATGCATATGTGTGTGTATGCATATATGTGTGTGTGCATGTATGTGTGTGTATGCATCATTATGTGTGTGTATGCATCATTATGTGTGTATGTGTGTATATGTGTGTGTGTATGTGTGTGTGTGTCTATGTGTATGTGTGTGTGTCTATGTGTGTATATGTGTGTGTGTATGCATATGTATGTGTGTGTATGTGTTTGTGTGTGCGTGCATACCTGGCTTCAACGAGTGCACTCTTGCTCTCTCTCTCTCTCTCTCTCTCTCTCTCTCTCTCTCTCTCTCTCGCTCTCTCGCTTGTGCGTCTAAATCCCGGCACAAATGTGCTGGGAGAAATCGAATTTTTTTTTTAACATTCCAAATCATCGCTTATGCGACACTCTGGAACACAGGACGTCGCTTATGCAATGCTAAAACATCGCAGCCAATTTGCCAATGTCGCAAACAATGTCGCTAATTGGCGATGCTATTTGCGATGCATAGTTTTAGCATCGCATAAGTGATGCTAGCATCGCTTATGCGATGACCGCTCGTAAAAAAAAAACAACGTCGTTAATTGGCGATGCTATTTGCGATGCATAGTTTTAGCATCGCATAAGTGACGGTTCCCTTTTTTTTCAATTCGAGGGTGTCACTACGCCCCCTATTTCTTGTAGTGCCATAAAGGTATGGTTATGACACATCCTTGGTCATTAAGCATTCTATTCACATTGCTCAGGATACAAACTCAAAAAGAACCATCAACATATGAAGAAGCCAAGAAGAACAAGAATGGAGAGATGCCATGGAAGAAGAGATAGAAGTTCTTCAAGAGAATTAGACTTGGGAATTGGTTCCCAAGAAATCATCCATGAAGATCATTGGATCAAGATGGATTTACAAGGTAAGGAAGAATTATGATGGCTCAATTAACAGGTACAAAGCAAGGCTTGTGGCTAAAGGGTTTGCTCGAACCCAAGGCATAGATTATGAAGAAACATTCTCACCTATTGCAAAGATGCCTACTATTAGAGTACTCATTAGTGTAGCATCTTCTAAGAATTATAATATTTATCAAATGGATGTTAAAAATGTTTTCCTTAATGGTTGGATTTCAGAGGAGTTATACATGGCTCAACCTCCTAGCTTTGAAGATAAATCATATCTAAATCATGTATGCAGGTTGAAGAAAGCCCTGTATGGCTTGAAGCAAGCTCATAGAGCTTGGAATCATAGATTGCTCCTAGAGCTCCTAGCCCTGCAGAACAAAGGATTTATGGTTAGTAAGGCAGATCTGTCCCTCTTCATAAAGAGGAACCATTTAGAGGTCTTATACCTCTGTGTATATGTGGCTGATATAATCATTATAGGTAATGATGCAAATGGAAACAAGAGGATCAAAGCTCAGATGAAAGAAGAGTCCAAGATTAGTGATCCTGATTTACTCACTTCCTAGGTTTGGAAGTGGTATACATAGAAAGAGGTATGTTCCTAACTCTGATAAAGTACATTTTAGATATGCTCTCCAAGGTCAAGATGGAAAATACAAAAGTTGCAGGTACACCAATGGAAGTAAATCACAAGCTAAGTGCTCCTGAAGGTGAACTAATTGAAGATGTGACTAGTTACCAAAGCTTAGTTGGAAGCTTGAACTATGCTACTCTAACTAGAGTAGATATATGCTATGGAGTTAGTGTGCTAAGCCATTTTATGCACACACCAATGAAGGCTCACATGGAAGCAGCTAAAAGAATCTTGAAGTATTTGAAGGGTACAATTAATGAAGGGATATATTACCCTTATACCACTAATTTAGGTGTCAAGTTATTTTGTGATGCAAATTGGGTAAGTTCCAAAGATGATAGGAGAAGCACATCAGGCTATCTCACTTTTGCAGATACAAAACTGATTTCTTGGTCATCAAAGAAGCAAGCTACAATTGCTCTCTCTTCAACTGAAGCCGAATACAGAGGAGTTGAAAATGCTACTGAAGAAGCTATGTGGGTCAGGGTCCTATACTATGATTTAGGGTTGAATACTTCAACTCCACACATATTTGGAGACAACATTAGCTCATTGCATCTTGCTGCTAACCCTATCGATCATGTCGAGACGAAACACGTTGAATTTCATTACCATTATGTCAAAGAAAAGATCATGAGTAAGGACATACAACTCTCATATGTATCCACACATCAACAATGTGCAGATATGATGACAAAGGCATTGGATGGAAGCAAATTGGATAGGTTTAAATCAATGATGGGTTTGAAGGGAATTATGATGGATTGAAGACTCAAGCATCTTAGGCTTGAGGGGGAGTTGTTGGTACATTTGGCAAGTCTAAGTGCTTGGCCAAATATTCAGGACTACACCTTATTTCTCTTCACCTCACAAGAGGAATCATATGTGAACATATGCTTGTCATTCTGACATAGTTACCTTAGATAAATGTAAAAGAAAAAAAGAAGTAAGGAATCTCATGACGTTAGGGAGCTGAACCCATGAATCATTTGGTAGAAGGAATCATTTCAATCACCCCCAAAGTGTAGGAACACTTTTAGGTGAGGGAAATTCAAAATTTGAACTCAAGAAATGAGTATAAATAGAGGAAATTTTAGTCGCGGGGATATGAACCACTACTGAGAGTCATTGAGCTACTCTATTGAGCATACCTTGAGCTTGACGTATGTAAGAGTAGTCCTCTACACTTCCCATGTATCATATGTGCATTATCAAATACTAATTGATACATTCTTTATGATCATTTCTGTTTGCTGTTCTCTATCATATCTTCATTATTTTAGTGATATTGCAAAAGCATTTTCTTTGCGTGTACTTGATCATTTGCTAGAATTTAACTTGACATAGTTAGATGAAGTGTCTATTATATAGCTACAAAGTTTCATTATTTTTGGTTTAGCCAATCTGGAGATATGACACTAATACAAAGAACACAAGAAAAGAAGGAAGACCATTTAATGGAAATGGATAATTCCCTCACTTTATTTGAAGGAAGGTTTGTAGTAATATTTGAAATAACATTCCTTTTAGTAGTTCTTATGTACATTTCCATAAAAAATGTAGAAAAGACTTACCTCTATAGCTTCGATTTCATCCATTTCTCATGGACATCACTAATGAAGTGCGCACATACCTTTTTCTTCATTCCTCTTGCTTCGTTTTAACCTCCAATCTTTTAATGCTCTTCCTTCCTTCAAGCTTTTCTTCAAACTCCATGTTTCATGGTTGGAGCTCCAAAATAAGCTGTATTAGATGCTCTTGGTTTTGTCTCCGATCTCTGAAGATGCCAATGGATGGATGGAGACTTATTCTATGTGCAAGCCAATACTCTATATATTGAAAGCTTGCATCTTATCTCTTTCGAATAAAGAGATAAGAATTGCAAGCTGAAAAGAAATAGGTAGTCATCACAAGGAGTGGATTGAGAGGTTGCTTGATCGTCTCCCTACTAGGCTTTAATCCCATTTACAAGGTCACACGCAAAGAGGGGCTATATAATGCGCATGACCTTCATCTAATTCCATCAAGCTAGAGGGTTGAGAGGCCGCTCGCGTGCTGACTAAGGAGGGCCGATTGGTGATGAGGCTCCTTCCACAGGGAAGGGTCACGCTGTAGACTTTTTGCAGCTCTAGTAATTGGGAACTATAAGGCTTTGATGGGGCAAAGCTCTCATGCATGAAGAAGTACGACTAGAAATGCTCGTGGAGATATATGCCAACTAGATCATAATACTATGGATCTCAACCTAGCCCTGAAGCCAATGTTGTAAAGTCTATAAGTAAACTATCTAGCCTAGAGCACCAAAAGAAAGAGAGAGCACCTATCCACCCATCCAACTCCACCCCATGTATACACCTCTAGGTCAAGGGGATGCAAGTACTTAGGTTTTTCCAAGTGTCCAACTAAGTGGCACTCATGTGTACACTTTCCCAAGGGTGATCAAATGCCTTCTAATTTCGCAGATCTATCATATGCGTTCTAAATCAAATGAGGATTCTTCTCTCATGTATACACCAAGGTATCAAGGGTTCATCCCAAAGGTTCAAGCACGTTCCAAGGGTAACATCAAGGGCTACATCAAGGCAAATATACATTACATTCTAATATTTAGAATCCATATATTTAGCCTTTTGAACCCATGATTTATACAACACGTGCCTTATCCATATATTTAGTCTTATGAACCCATGAATTATATAGCACAGCCTTCATGCCACTAGTTCAAACTAGTCCTCTTGTTTGTTGTCAAGGTCATCTCTTCTAAGTTTCTAGTGAAGCGAGCTTTTGACCTGTGTATCCTAATAGTTGCTCGACATTGGATCCTCCTTTGTGAGATTTTGGGGGTTCCATGGTTTCTATGTCCGCCTTTCTTTGTAATTTCAAAGCTTTCAAGTAAAGTAGATCTCAATAATACAACTTCATTGAAAAAAAAGGTAGTGCTTCCCTCTACGAGAACCGAGCCGCTATGTGTTTGTGTGAATGGATGAGCTGTACAACGATCTTGAGTCGCTCTACCCTTATATTATGGGTTGAACCCTCCCCTACTTCCCTATATGCGTTGACGACTGTAGGGTTTGAGTGTCTGTATTTTGGAGGTGGGTAGATGTTGTCTATGCTTGTAGACGGTCGAGCTGAGAGTTCTCTACCAAGCCCTCTTCTCAACAGATACTGCAAGCAACAGCGACCGGTGGGTTTCCTCGTCGATGCCACGACCGCCTCTATCGGTCACGGTTTGGAGAGGCCTTCCATACATTCTCTATTTCTATATTTTATCTTGAGGCATGTCCTTTATGTTGTGTGGTGCTTGGATAGCTATCGTAGCTTGTCGTGGGTGGTTCTTACGACGTTTAGTTTGTTGAATATTCTGTTCATCGCAGGGGAGCTTAGGTGCTGAGGGTGTTTTATTCCTTGCAAATAGGATTGTTGTTTCTCACAGGAAGGAGTTGATTTGTGCCTTTTTTGGGTGCCTTCTTGTCACTGGTGGTTGGATCTGTATCTTTCAGAATTGCGAGATCATCTTTGTTCGAGGTGTTTCATTTGTTACCCAGTAAGGGCCGTCTTATTATTGCAAGCATTTCACAATTCGTTTGGTTTTTTCGGTATCTTTCAAACCTGTGGTTATAGCTGAGGGATTCTTATGTGTGGATCTGAAGGTGTGATGTCAGTATGATCATGCGCTGATGCTGTGCGTGTTGATGCGAGGCTTGTTCATAAATCGCAGTAGGGTTTTATAATTATTCAACTTATTTATACAGTCTTAGCATCTGTTTAAGAAATCTCGGTTACGTCAATTTGCTGTCTGTAATCGAGTGCATCTTGCAGATCCATAGTTTTTCAATGGACATGATATCTCCTTTAGGTAGGAGATTGGAGGTTCTGTCGATTCAGTGCATGCGGTCTCAACCACGTCAATGACAAGAAAACTTGGAAGTACTTCATGATGCAGTTGTGAGCTCTTGTGCATTTTTTTAAATGGTGCATTTTTTCTGTAGTAGCAGGTCTAGTGCAGTTTTATTTTGTACTGATATCTATACTAGATCTTATCTAAATTATGAGAATCATTCGTGCAAGTAATCCGGCTCTGATTGCGCTAGGTTGTCTTTGGTCCAGCTAGCAGCCTTCAGTTGTAGATAGAGATTTTGTCACTTTACAGGTAGAAGCATGAGTTGGTGTTTCCGAAGATCATTAGTTACAATTAGTCCTGGTGCCTTAATAGACATGATTTTAATTAACCTTAGAATCATTTTTTGGGTACCCTGAAACTTCGGATGCACTTCGCAGCATGGACTCTGTAAGTATTTTGTCGAATTATCCAGGTTCTTCAGAGATCTCAGATATCTGGCTTGGTACGGAATCTTAACTTGACTGAAGTACACATGAAATTGAAGTCTTTCACAAAACGAAGTAGCAGTGAAACCCTTTTATACCACTTAATTGTATTCTATAATGAATTGTTTTTGAATTCTCCGACCATTTAATTAAGAAATACTCAATCTCAAACATCAATGGGGAAATTTAGGTCGACTGAATGATTATCCTCTTTGCCAATCAAAAGAGGCTTTTTCTCTTCAGCCTAAAGAGGAAATTCAATACGACCACAACCTAGTTCTGCAAATATGTTGGTCGCTTTGGTGATGTTAGTAGAAAGGCGAACTAGTGGAAGAAATATCGTGCCCCTCCATGAGATCATAGCTTGCTCAATGTTTACTTGTTTGACTCTACAAGTGTGAGCTGCTTACTTTTATCCTTGTGACACTCATAGATTAAGTATTACTCATAATTTAAGTATTCTTGTTACACACTTTAAGGAATACTGAGACGTGGCATGAAAGGAGTTGAAAGGACAGGACTGTGTGAAGTGCCGAGATTGAGCCAATGAAGTGAAGTTTTAGGAAGAAATTATCTTTAGACACATGCACACTGGTATTAGTAAATACTTCGCACATACTTTGAAATAGTGTTGAATGTGCACTCTTGTGTATATATATAACTGTATATAGACATGATGCGTCTAAGAGATGAAGATTGCATGAGACAGATTTGTAGATTGTAAGTTGAATGTGACACATCCATCGATGACCTTGTTTCAAGTATTTGTCTCGATGTTTTTCTTCTCTCGTGCTTAATTAATGAGATTCTGAGTTAAGGTACAGGTAATGTATCTATATTTAGTTTTGAGAGTTTAATTGTAATTAGGTTGAGAGATTTGTGTGTAGTGACATTCTTATGTAATGGATACGAGTGACTCTTGAAACAGGTGTAATCTTGATGGTCAAAGAGTTGATCATATACACGTGAAATTTTGCACATATAAGCATTTAAAATTGAAGTAGGAAGGTAAGCAAACCATGCCTACTTTCACTTGGAGTAGCTGTGCAAACATGAGTGTTATCAAAATGATGTAAAAAATCTTTTTTTTTTAGTGAAGCCATGCTTCTTAGAAGTATTGAATGTTCACAGTTTTGTAAAGATATGTAAAATCGAAGGAGGTTCTGAGTTGTATAATTAGAGGTTATGAATTGAACCAAATGTTGTCTTTTGGAGATTGAACTTCTTTGTCAGTAGTATCAAAGTGTGTTCTATTATACTATAGTAGTTAGAGATCAAAAGGATTAGCGGTAAATCTTGAAGTAAAGGTACATCTATTACTCGTTAGTTTGAAAATTTGACAGTATTAGTGAAAAAAGAATGCGATATGGTCTTCAACTTGAGAACTTGGATAGAGAATTTGCTGAAGAAGACTACTAATAAGAAGAATTTTCGCTAATAAGAAGACTACCATAGGAAAGCAATGATTAGTTGAAGATGAAGGTACTCAAAGAATTGACATAATAATAAAAGTGTTAGTAGCTTTAATTACATTATAATCAAAATAGTAGAGGTGGCAGAAATCAAAGAGGGTGCTCTAGAGGTAGAGGTAGTAGAGGCTTTTTGGAAGGATTCATGGCTAATCTTATATTATCACCTACTACAACTATGCATGAGATTAAAAGGAAGATTCAACTCTAATCATGAATGTGTCATGTGAAGTCCCAATTGAAGACCAAAGAGGGTGTTTATATTTCATTAAGCATTCAGTTTGGAGTTTCACTTAGATCAAAAAGTAAAGCATCAGTTGGTGAATTGAAACCAATGTAGTTGAGGGTTTTGACATCTGTATTTGTAAATGTTTCTATTTATGTGAGTATGAGTTGAATTTCTCTGGTTAGTAATATACAAGTTAGATCATTGGCAATCTTATATTTAGATATGACAGACTCTGTGCCAACCATATTTCTTTGTTTCCATGTACTTGGTTTAGGTCCTGTTGGAAAGTTCAGCCATTTTGTTGGGAGCTGTCCTCCATTTCTCCTTTCCCAAAACATTGTCCATTTTTTTTCTTGCTATTGGACAATAGGCTGGATTGATCTATAATTGATTAGGTGCCACTTTCTAGATTTTCTTGCACTCCTTATTGGCATCTAACCACCTGTTCCTCCATTTAGGATTGGCTTTTTCAAATAAGTCCTTAGTAACATTGATATCCTTTACATATTCCAAATACTTATTTGCTGACAATCCTATCCTTGCAAGTTGGTAATTTTAGTACTTTTGATAATCATACAAAAAGGTATACCTAGACCATCTATTGCTCAATGGTGTTGGTTTGGGTTTATTCCTTTATTGGAGCAAAATTCACAATTCGTTCTTCACTCATTATGCATTTTCTGATAAATTTCATTCTTGATTCTCTATTTGTTAAAAGTTTTTGTACAATATCCTTGCAAGTTGGTAATTTTAGTACTTTTGATAATCATACAAAAAGGTATACCTAGACCATCTATTGCTCAATGGTGTTGGTTTGGGTTTATTCCTTTATTGGAGCAAAATTCACAATTCGTTCTTCACTCATTATGCATTTTCTGATAAATTTCATTCTTGATTCTCTATTTGTTAAAAGTTTTTGTACAAACTCATTTGAATATTCTTCATCAGTTGTTTTGTTTTCTTGTTCATCAAAGTGTTGAGTTATGTTATCTTCTCCTCTTCATATTCCTTTGCTTGTGTGGTTACTTCTTGCTCTTTAACTTGTTTTTGTGAATCTTGTAACATTTCTGTAGCTCCTCCATCATCATCATCAAGCTTCGATTCTGAGATGTCCACAACTCTTTTTCTATTTTCCACCCACTCCTTTTTCTATACTCATTTGCCATTCATCCCTTTCTTTTGCTATAGCTAAATGTAGATATTTATTATGTCATTTATCTAGCAACATGTAAACTAGCTTGCTTTTCCAATTCCTTGGCTTCCTTCAGTTTTGCTTATAGCCTTAGGATTTCTTTACTCAATTGCTCTCTCTCTTCTTGTGTTACTTGTACAATCCTACTTTCTTTTATTTGACCTTTTTCTATTTGACCTTTTTTCCTCTAATTGTTCCTTTTCTTTCTTTTGCTCAGTAATAATTCTATTACCTTTCACAAGTTTGATTCAGCGACCATTCTTGATATAATCATGTTTCTACCAGATGCTTTGAATTGTTCTATATTGCTCATGATAATTTTACAAGTAGACCTTATATCCTTGGGTATGCTTTCTAACCCATCTCTAACTCTACTTGCTTAACTTCTATCTGCTTTTCTTCTTTGTTGTCATTTTCTTCATCCTCTTCCTCATATTCTATGACTTGGTGCTTTTGTTCTTCATAGCCCTCTTCTTCTTCCCGTTCTTTTGCCTTCTTTTCCATAATTTCTTGTTGTTATCCTTGGGTATATCTGGTCTTTCATCTTCCTATTCTTTGTTATCCTGATTTGAGGTTCGTTCATCTTCCACTAAATTCTATATTTGATCATTTACTTGTTGCTCCTTTTGTCCCTCCCTTCTCATCTAGATCCACAAGATCCAATTCTTCTTTTTCTTTACTTGTATGTGTGGATTCTTCTACATGATTTAGATAATGAAGTACCTCTTCTAAACCTTGATTTATTTCTCTTTTTGTATTTCCTTCTTGACCATCCCTGAAATCCATCTTTCTTGAAATAAGTTTGTTATGAGGGTTTTGTCCATATTGCTTAAGCTTTGTGTCCACCAATCCACTATTGAACTCTTATTGCTTCAACCTCTTCTTCCATCATTATTGCTTCACCTTTTAGTATCCTTTTTTCTTCTAGATTAACCTGTTTTAATGCTTCTTCATGGACCTGTATTCCTTGTGACTTTTGACTCAAAATCTTCTGGTGTTTTGCTTTTTTCAGAGGCTTGTATTGTCATAATTGGTGTGCTAGGTACTGTACTGAAATTTAAACTTTTCAAAAGAAAGTTTCAATGTCACTATCTGAATTTGAAGAAAACTGTGAGGAACCTGCTATCCTAGTTTTATCCATTCTTGGTTCTTCTATTGCCATTGATGTAGCCCTTGATTTCTCTTGATTCTTTTCTTTTCATAATAATTTTACTGATTTCCTTCATCTGAACATGTTCAATTGCCTTACCCTTATGCTTCTTAGTTAGCCTCTTTTTTGCCACAGGATTTTTTTGAAGCTTCTTCTTTACTACTACTGTGGTTCTGATTTCATGAAGACCTTGTAACTCCTTGAAATAAGCGAACAATTCTACTTCCTTTTTAACAAAGACCTCTTAAGTTTCTATAGCCATCACTTGATCATGTAACTCTTCATAGTGTTCCACTTTTTGTAACTCTTCATAGTGTTCCACTTTTTGTATCCAGTCAATTGCTTTATAGATTGCCCTTTTATTGTTTCCTTGAGTCAGATAAGAATACAATTGTTCCTTGTTTGAGGTGGATGAGGTTCCTTTGAAGATTGTACTTCCTTTTGAGTAGCTTCATGTTCTTCTTTCGTTGCTTCCTCTTGTTCCAATTCTACTTTTTTGGGATCCAATCTTCTCTTCTTCACTGGAGTAACTTCTTCTGATACTCCTTTCCTTTTCCTTTCTAATCCCCTAATGCTTGTTTGGGCTTCTGCCTCTCTTATGTACATCATTTTAGAAGGACTTTTAATTCTTGACATAGAAGTTCTGAAGCATTGAGCTTCCGGAGCTAATTTCAATTTATCCTCCATTCCTAGAACATGATATATAATTCTTGTTAAGAGTTATGCTCCATTCATGAACTTTCTTTGCTCCCAATGTATGGTTGCTTCCTTCAATTGATCATGGATGTATGGAGTTACATCCATTACTCCAAATGGCTTGGTCCTGTCCTTATTATTGAACATGATCAATGTCACTAACTTGTATGGTATGGTGTATCTAGGCTATTTTGGAAAATAGAAATATTGAAGAAACATTCTGATAGCATATTCTTCATTATCATTTCCTTTGAAATAAGCAATTTTGGAATATCTTGCATAGGTTGCTTTATTCTTGACAAAACTGTTATCCAGCTTAGATCCCATGGAATAGAACTAGAGGGCTGCCCTGATATGCTCTGCCTTTATAGTAATATTCACTTCTTTGTTTTCTTTGTCCTTGACTGAACACTTGAAATATGCATCATTACCCTTTCCAACTTCTAGTAGACTGTTCATAACCTGGGATACTCTCTCAAAATCAATAAAGAATAAGGTCCCTCCAAGAGTCTTGTCTTATCCCATTGCTTTCCATTTCTTATAATTGATTGCAATTTCTTGAAATTTGTAAAATTCATAGCACAACATGGTATACTTGTGACCTCCAACTGTGTGTTGACCAATGATACTAAGGGTTTTCTTTAGTTCTTTGACTATCTTCTCTGCTTCTGGAATTTCTTGTTCTACATCAGACTCCAGCTCCTCCAGCTTCACTATCTAAGAGCCAATGTCCTCTAGACAAAGTTATTGCTTTGAAATCATGAATTGGCAGTTCCTTTGGATTCACCATTCTGGAGAAAATATAACATCACAAAAAAGAAAATTGTACCCACATGAGTCACAAGAGAAATAAATGAAATCACATTTGTCTTGAGATGTAATGGAAAAGAATGAAAATTAAAACCTTGAATGAATCTTGACTTCCTTACTTGTATCAAATATTTAACTCAATTGAAGTGATCATCACATGTGTAGCAAGATGTCTAGTGCTCTCCTCCCATCTCTTTTTTTAAAAATTTTTTTAATAATAAAAAAGAAAAAAATGAATGAATTTTTTAAGAAATGATTTTTTTTTAAAAGAAGATTTAGATTTTTATAGGAAAAAATAATTAAACAATGACTAAAAAATAGTGACTACTTAATCGTGATAAGTTATAACCTATATCTTGCTTGTGCTATAAAAGTTATGTATTCAAAAGAGTTATTATTGTTATAATTGTTTTTTCTCTTTTCTCTCTTTCTCTCTTTTTTTTAATATTAAATTTCCTCTTTTCTTTCTTCTCCTCCTAATTCTTTTTCCTAGAAAAAGAATGAGGTAAAATAAATGGAAATAATTACCAGGATGTCATAATTCTTTTTTGGTGAAATTCTGAATTCTTCATCTAAGAGTCTCAAGTGTGTATTAGATGACCATTTTGCCTTTTCCTTCATCTGTAATTCTTCATGCTTTTTAGCTATTTTAGTATCCTCTTCCTTGTTTTCCTTCCATTGCAACAGATTTGATTTTTTTACCCAAAAATACTTAATTCCTGTTGATTCCTTTTTTGGAATATAAACATCTTCTTTTGATACACAATATTTGGATATCTTTGGTTTCCACATCCACTTAGTGTTGCTGCATTTTGTTGATAAGCAATACTTGGACTTCCTTGATCTCCACTTGGACTTCCTTGATCTCCACACTTTCCACTTTTTTCTGTCCTTTCAGTACCTTTGGTTTTTTCAACTTTCTCCTCTTTTTGATTGAAATAGATTTGGTCATGAAGAAGTGGTGTTTGTGATTTCTTTGTAGCTTTTAGTGAAAAAGTAAATCCCTCCAGATATGGATCATAGATATCTTGTTGATTTTCTTGTTCTTCAACACTCAACAAAAACATTAAAAACTTTTTGTCATTTATTGTCAACTTAAGCTTCATATTTTCAAAATCCAAAATTACTTTATCTTGCTTGAGCCATGGTTGTCCCAAAATCAAAATCTCAGTCATCATATGATCAAGCCATTCTTCATTGAACTTAACTTTAATAGATGGTGAAGACAAGCTTTGTCTAATCTATCCTTCCAGTGTTTTGATAAATGTTTTACTCTCAGTCCTTTTTAAGTTAAACTTATCCAACAAAATTGAACTAATCAAATTAACTTGTGCACCTAAATCTATCAAAACCTTGATTTTCTCATTATGAAGATTCATTATTATAACAAGTAAATGCTCTTTCACTCTTAAAGGTGTTTCACATAAGAGAACTTCTCTAATTTCCTTGATTTTTCTTATCCTTTCCTTAGCCTCCTGTTGAGCCTCATGCCTATATTTTTCCTCTTCTTTTTTCCTATTTTGAGCTCGATGTATTCTCCATTCAGAAACAGTTAATGGAAGATCATACCTTTTTACCCTACATCCACTTATGTAATTTGGCATGATTTCTCTATCTATATTTGCTAATTGGATAGCTCCACTATTACTGATTTGGTTGATAATATAAGGTCCATGCCCCTTCTTCTGAATTTTTTTCTGATGTTCCTTTATTGTGTATGCCAAAACTAGATCTCCTTCTTGCAAATCTTTTTCTTTAATATGAACATCATGATAAGCTTTCTGCCTTCTCTTGTATGCATATATACTCATGATTGCTTGAAGTCTAGAAGCTCCCAGTTTTTTCAATTCCACCACTCTCTCAGATAACTCATGTCCAGTCCATTTGTATTGATTACCCACTCTTACTGTTGGAATGAGAAATTCTAAAGGTAGAATTGCATTTTGTCCATATACCAAGTTAAATGGTGTGGTTCCAAGTGCAGTTTTGTATGCCACTCTATAAGCCCATAAGATATGATTGAGTTGCAAATCCCAATCATTCCTATTTGTATTTACCAATTTTGACAAAACAATACATAGTACCTTATTAGTGCTTTTTGCCAATCCATTGGCCTGTGGATGATAAGGGGCTGACTTTCTATGACTGATCATGAATCATTCAGTTACGTTTTCTATTATTTGGTTCAAGAAATGAGTCCCCCTATCACTTACCAATTCAATTGGTAATCCAAATTTGGTGATAATATTTTCATAAAGAAGTCTTGCATTGGTTTGAGCACCATTTCTTTTTGTAGCCCTGGCCTCTGCCCATTTGGTCAAGTAATCTGTGGCTACAAGTATATATTCAGCATGGGATTGTTTTGTTGGAGGGTGTATAGGTCCAATGAAATCCAACCCCCATTTGCTAAATGCTCTTGCTGAAATAAGTGGTACTAATGGCATATTGTCTCTTTTATTTGGTTGACTCACTCTTTGACAGATGTCACATCTTTTTACATATGTTCTTGCATCAGGAAATAGAGTTGGCCACCAAAAACCAGAATATAATATGAGTTTAGCATTCCTTTCACTTGAAAAATGTCCACTTGCCACTCCAGAATGTGCCATCTCTAACATTTCCATATATTTATTTTCAAGAACACAGATTCTTAAATATCCATCCATCCCTTGTACAATTGATCTCCTATCAGTTGATACTCGGAAATCATTTGTAAATTCCTTGAGTTTGCACTATCTCCTACTCGCTTTCCTCTCTTGTTTCTTTTCAACTCCTCAATTATGTTTGCACTCCAATCTGGATTTTTTTGAAACCAATATAAAGTTAAAATTTCTGAATTTTTCAAGGATTGACATTCCTAGCAGTTGGAAATATACTTTTTTACATCTTGAATCTTATTAGGCCAATGTACTCTCATCCTATTGAGATTGTTTAGGGTGACTATCATGGAAGCATGAATACAGGGATCCCAACAATGAGCTCTTCTTAAATACTCCTGCTTGCTTCCAATATGCCCATTTGATTGAGATGATACAAATGTCCAGCTAATTGCACAAAATTCCTACTTTGTAATACCAGATGTGTGTTGTCTTCAAATGTTCTGCATGGTCCCACGGTTATCAAAGGTACTAAAGTCATGGCCCATTCAGGAATACTTTCTATTTTGAAAAAATATGCATCTGGTAAGTCATCTAAAGGTGAACTTGGCTCTTTGGTTTGGATTCTGGACAAATGGTCTGCTCTTGAATGAGTTTTTCCTTGTCTGACTACTACCTCAAATTCAAATTACATTAGTAGGAGAAACCATCTGACTATCCTACCTATATGGCATGGTTTGTTTACCAAATAGAGTAAAGCCTGGTGATCCGCAAAGAATTTAAACTTGTTGGCTAAAAGATAGTCTTTTTTTTCGTAGCAAATATCATTCCCAACCCTTCCCTCTCAGTGGTTGTGTAATTTTTTTTTGCTGAATTCAATTGCCTACTAGCATAAGCAATTGGAAAATCTAATTTGCTTCCTTCTATTGGTTGTGCTAACACACATCCCAAAGAATAATTTGAAGCATCCATTTGAATATGAAAAATTTTATTCCACTGTGGGGTTTTCAGAATTGGTGTTGTTACGTCCAAACAAGTTTTTAAAGTTTCAAAAGCTTGGTCACACTCTTTGGTCCACTCAAATTTTGTGATCAAAGGATACAAAGGTTTTGCAATGTCTGCAAACTTGTGTACAAATTTTCTATAATACCCACAATGTCCCATGAAGGTTTGAAGTTCTTTTACATTTGGTCTTGGAAGTTCCACTATGGCCTTAATTTTTCTTTCATCAGTTGAGATTCCATTTTTGGAAACTATGCGACTTAACATTCTCCCTTGCCTCACAAAGAACACACATTTTTCTGGATTTAAACATACTCTGTATGTTCTATATTTTTTGAATATATTTTCTAGATCTTTCAAATGATCGTCTTTTTAATGAAAAAGTGCAAAGATCATCCACATAAATTTCCATTATATTTCTAAGGAATTCTTTGAAGATGTGACACATCAATCTTTGAAAAGTTATTGGGGCATTAGTTAAACCAAAGGGCATAACCCTAAAAGCATAAATTCCCCATTATGTGGAAAAAGCAGTTTTATGTTGGTCTTCCAAAGCTATGGGTACCTGATTGTATCTTGAAAAACCATCCAAAAAACTATAGACCTCCTTACTTGCAACTCTTTCCAAAAGATGGTATGTTATGGGTAATAGATAGCTATCCCTTATAGTTGCAGCATTCGCCTTTGCCATTCTTTTTAGGTACCACAACTATAGGAGATATCCACTCTGTGTACTCAATCTCATAGATGAAATTGGCAGCCAACATGTTGTCAATTTCTTCCTTTATTTTAGCATAGTATTTGTCTTTGTTTGTTAGGTTTTGCATCAGGATTAATAGGAATTTTATGCTCATTGATTTTAGGGTCAATTCCTTTCAAATCCTTGTAACTGTAAGCAAACACGACCCTATAGCTTCTAGCCAAATTCCTCAATGCTTCCTCCTCTTGATTTGTCATGTCATCAGCTATGACAATATGCCTTTCTTCCCCCTCTTCTTGAGTATTCATCACCTTCTTAGTTTGTTCCTCATTGTCATATGCCTCTCCTTTTTTCTTCTCTCTTTGGTTTAATTTTTAGAAGTAATCTGTCTTCTACCTCATAGGTCTCGAAATTTGAAGGTACATCAAATTGTTGATCTTCTTTTGTTATTTTTTTATTTTTTTCAACTCCTCTTTTTCCATTTCTTTGTGTTTATTTTTTCTATATGTTCCTGAGATTTTGTCTTTTATAGCATCAGTAGCTTCCACTTCTTCCAGATATTGTTTTTTTCCAGTTTTCAATATTATTCCTTCTTCCTGGTCTTCCTTTGTTTTTGACACCTATCATTTGTATTCTTATGTGAAAGAGATCATATCCTTCTTCATTTTGGAATTTCACTCCCACATATTCATTATTGGCCAAATCCATTGTGGTCAAAATCTGATTCCATCCATAAGGCTCAAATTCTTCATCTTTAAATTCTTGTGGTATGTAACTTTCATCTTGTGATTTCCTTTCTTCTAGAAAATCTCCTTTTTTTAACATCCTTTTCTTATTTGTGATATTCCTTATCACATTACATTTCCACATTGATGATTCTATCTCATTCTGATCCTCACTCCCTGATTCTTCACTTAATTCCTAATGTTGATGTACTTTGAACCATTCTTGAGGGGACATATGACAATATTGACCATTTCTTAAATTCACCCTAGTTATCCTTCCTTTGCTTTGAAGATATAGACAATCATTACCCCAATCTTGCACAATTTGCATTTGTCTCATAAATGGTCTTCCTAGGATAATTTCATATGAAGTAGACTGTGGGAATTCAAATATGGCAAAAGTATGCTCTATCTCTATTCCACATATTTCCACAATCACCTTTTCCCATATTCCTAGGGGTTTTTCTATGTGTCCATCTACAAGTTGTAATCTCATTTTAGTGGGTATTAACTCATTTTTTCCCCATTTTTCCCAAGTTTGTTTAGTCATGATAGCCACAACCAGCAAGATATAGGTTACAATATGGGAAGAATTATGGAATTACTATTTAATTATTTCTTTTTTATCAAAGCATTAGACATCTTGCTACACATGTGATGATCACTTTAATTGAGTTACACGTGTGATGTAATAAGAAAAAGACTAATTATTTTTTTCAAATTTATTTTTCTCAAGAAAAAAAATTTCATTCTTTTTATGTCTCCTGTAACTTATGTGGTGGGAGTTTTTGGTGGGATGTGTTATGTTTCCTCCAGAATGGTGAATATAAAAGAATTACCTATTCATGACTTCAAAGCTAATTCTTTAACTTTGTCAAGAGGACATTGGTTTTTAGACAGTGAAGCAGTGGTGGAAGATGTGGAGTTAGAATCTAATGAAGAACAGGATATCCTAGAAGCCGAGCAGATAGCCAAAGAGTTGAGGGAAACAATCAATATCATTGGTCAGCATATCTTTACAGTAGGGGTGGCAGGTTACAAATATACCATGCTATATCAAGAATTCTACAAATTCCAAAAAGTGGTGGCTAATTACAAAAGATGGAAGGTAGTGGGGCTACATACACTGTTGGATGAACATCTCTTCTTTATAGACTTTGAGAGAGTATCACAAGTCATGTCTAGTGTGTTGGAATTGGGCAAAGGCAATGATGCATACTTCAGATGTTCAGTTAAGGACAAGGAGAATAAAGAGGTACAGATAACCATCAAAGCAGAACACATCAGGGCAGCTCTTCAATTCTATACCATGGGAACCAAATTGGATGGTATTTTTGTCAAGAAGAATGCAGCAACATATGCTGGATATTCAAAAGTTATGGACTTCAAAGGAAAAGAGAATGAAGAATTTGCCACCACGATGTTTCTTCAGTATTTGTGTTTTCCAAAATTGCCAAGATATACAATGCCACATAAACGAGTTACTTTGATTATGTTCAACAATAAAGTCAAGACTAAACCATTTGGAGTAATGGATGTGACTCCCTACATTCATGATCAACTAAAGGAGGAAGCAAAGCATTGGCAGCAGAGAAAGTTTATGAATGGAGCACAATTCCTAACAAGAATCATATATCATATTTTAGATATGGAGAATCAGTTGAAGTTTGCTCCAGAAGCCCAATATTTCACGAGTTTGATGGCACGAATTAAAAGTCCTTCAAAGCTAATGTCAATAAGAGAAACAAAAGTACAAACAAGCATGAGGGGATCATGAAGAAAAAGGAAAGCTGTATCAGAAGAAGTAATCCCAGTTAAGAAGAGGAGACTGGATCCCAGGAATGTAGTCATGAAGAAGGAAGTTCAAGCCTCAAAGGAACCCCATCCACCTCAAACAAGCAAGGAAAAAATTTATTCCTATTTGACTCAAGGTAATGATAGAAGGGCAATCTATGAAGCTCAGTATCAGAAAATGTTGGAAAATTATTCATGTAAAGCAACTGATTAGATACAAGAGGAGGTGGAACATTATGAAGAATTATATGATCAGATGATGGTTGCAGAAATAGAAGAAGTATTTGTCAAAAAAGAAGTGGAATTACTGGCTTATTTTAAAGAATTACAAGGACCTCCAAAGACTAGAACTAAGAATGGTGGTGAAAAAGAAAATCCAAAAAAAGCCTGCTCAAAAAGAATGGAAAAGCACAGAATGGAAAAACAAGGAGTAGCTTCTTCTTCGCAATTTCCATCAGATTCAGAGAGTGATATTGAGAATTTCCTTCTGAAAAGTTTAAACCTCTCAGTACCCAGGACATCAATAAAAATAGTACAAGCAATGAAACACCAGAAGATTTGAGCCAGAAGTCAAAAGGGATACAAGTCTGTGAAGAATCAACAAAACAAGATAGTACTGGGGAAGAAAAAAGGAGATTGAAAGGTAAAGAAGTAATGGTTGAAGAAGTGGATGAAACAATAAAAGAATTCAGTAGTGGACTGGTGGACAGAGGATTCAAAAATATATGGTCAAAGCCCTCACAACAACCTCATTATCAACCAGATGAGGAAAAGCAGGAATTGGAAAGAAAATCAAATACATGCAGTCAATTGCATAGTCAAAAGGATAAAGGAAAAGTAGAAGAAAAGGTTGCAATGCCAGAAAGGATAGATTTCAAGGAATATAAAGAAGGGAAAATAGAAACAGAAATAAATCAGAGTATAGAGGAGGTACTCTTTGATCTAGGTCATAATGAAGAGTCCACACATACAGGTGATCAAGAAAAGGAAGAAGAAATAGATTTTATGGACATAGATGAACAGGAGGTGGAACAAAAAGAGTAGCAACTGAATGATCAAATGAGGAATCCAGTGGAGGAGGACTCAACCTTAACACAGGAAAACAAAGTCTAGGAAGAGGAAATACAAATTATTCACGAGAAACAAAAGGAAATTGATGGAGAAGAAGTAGAATAAATGGAAGAAGAAAAAGATTATGAGAAGGAAGAAAACCAGGTGACAGAATATGAGGAAGAGGATGTAGAAAAAGTTGAATATAAGGAGGAAAAGCAGATAGAAGTAAAGCACATAGAATAGGAAAATGGTCTTGAAAGGATACCTAAGGACATCAGATCTGCTTGTAAGATCATCATGAGTAACATAGAGCAATTCAGACCCTTTAGTAGAAATATGATCATATCAAGGATGGTGGCTGAATCAAAATTTGCAAAAGGTAGTAGAATTATTAATGAGCAGAAGATAGAAAAAGAGCAGTTAGAGGAACAAATGAGAGTTGTCCAGGAAAAAAATGAAGGCCTGGTCAAAAGACTAATTTCACTAGAAGAACAGGAGGTTCAAAGTCAAAACAAAATTCAATTTCTTGAAAGCAAATGTACAAAGCAATTGGAGCATAGCAATAAAGTAGAAATGGAATTGAAGAAAATGGAAGGAAGATTTAGAACTCTTCAGAGCTCATATCAGATAATGGTCAAAGCTAATGAAGACATAAATAGATTGTTGATGGAGGAAGTTCAAATGAAAGAAGAGAGTCAAACTGTACAAATAACCCAGGATGAGAGGGAAAAGTTGAATAAGGAAATTCTAAGGTTACAAGAAGAATTGAAAGAAGTCAAGGAAAAGGAGAAACAAGCTAGTGTGCATGCTGCTAGTGCAATGAGAGGATACAACAATTTACATTTTAAATATAGCAAACGAAAGGAGTGAATGGAAATCAGAAAGAGAACTGTTGGTATCCCAGAATCAGGGATTAATGCTGATGGTGGAGAAGTTACAGAAAAATTTGGAATCTCCACAAAAACAAGTTGAAGAACAAGCAATAACTATATAAGACGAGGAACAGGGAGAAGGAGAAGATAATAGATTTCAAAATTTTAGTGAGCAAGAAGATAAAGCTACTGAAGAATATTTAGATGAATTTGTTCAAAAACTTCTAACAAACAGAGAATCAAGAATGGAATTCATAAGGAAAATGCATAATGAGTATGAAGATTAGATTGTGAATTTTGCTCTAAATAAGGGAATAAATCTAGATCAACATCATTGGGCAGCTGATGGTTTAGGAATACCATTTTGTATGATTTTGGAAAGTATAAGAAATTATCAGATTGCAAGGGTAGGATTACCACCAAAAAAATATTTGGAATATGAAGAAGATGTTAATGTCACTAAGGAGCTGTTTGAAAAAGCTAACCCTAAATGGAGGAATAGATGGTTGGATGCCAACAAGGAATGCAGGAAGATCTGGAAAGAGGCACCTTTGCAATTAAAGATAAATCCAGCCTATTGTCCAGTAGCTAGAAGAAGAGAATGGTCAGTATTTTGGGAAAGAAGAAATGCAGGACAACTTCCAGCAAAATGGCTGAATTTTCCAAAGATAGTCGGACCAAAAGCAGGATCTTGGCCAACCAAGAAGTACTTGATTGATACAGTGGAATCTGTTATATCCACATACAAAGATGTAAATGATCCAGCTTGTATTTTATTAGTGAGAGTCATGCAACTTGTGGTGGCATGCGTAGAAACATTTACAGATACAGAAGTAAGGACTCCTAATTATATTGGGTTCAATTCACCTACAGATGCTCTGCTTTTTGATCTAAACGAAACTCCGGATAGAATTTGTTTAATGGCTTACTACAGCAGAGTTGTATTTTTGGGAAGTCATTATCTTCAAATTTTTGAAGATGCTTTTGACTATGGATTTTTTGAAAGGGAGTTAGAAATTTTTGGGAATCTATCAGTAGTCACTAAATCAAGACTCACTACACATGAAGCTGCTTATATAGAATATTTGAAGAAAGGTGTGATAGACAAACCAGAGGCAACAGTTCAATGGAGAAAAGCCTTGTTTGAAATGGTCAACAATTTGAATATTACAGAGAGAAAGAGTCATGATTTGTTATCTCAGGTTTACCAAAGGAAGAAGAAATAAATGAAGCCCTCACTACTCTTCTGTTAGAATATTTTTTGTCAGGAGCCAAAAAGTCTAGGAGGGGAAGGATGTTAGAGGAAGCATTTTTTGGAGAGAAAGTATTTGTAATTTGACAAAATTTGTAAATGTATTTATGCAAATGATGTAAAAATTCGGAAGAGTCTTCCTCATGTAAAGTAGGATCATATGTATTTTTCTTGAAATTTTTGGAAGCTCTTTGATAGCAATTTTTAGATTAGAAGGCAAAAAGGATCAAATTTCAAGTGTGAAAAGGGACACTTGAAAAAGTATAAAACATAATTTCTTCTATTTTGAAGAGGTTGGTTGTATTCTTTGGATGCTATCCAAGGTGAAGAGCTTTCCTGTAGAAAATCGTGTTTGTCCTTCCATGATCAATTTCTTGATTTGTTGAGTCTTCTCATTGTGTGAACCATGGAATTTGTGAACTTTTCTTGTGTATTTCTAAGTGAGATGAATGAAGATAGATGAATCTTATTGTATTAAGCAAAATAGTGCAGAAGATCAAAGCTGGAGTTAGAAATTCTCAGTTTTTATAGAATCGCGATTGTTTCATCTGTGTGATACCTGTACTATTTTGGAAATTTGGCTTCATATTTGTTTTCTACTGTGAAAATGGCACACTTTAGGCACAAAGATCATTGAAAATGTTGTTGTAGAACTCAAGATAATCAAAACCCTAGTTATTTCTTTTTTTCGTCATAAATCTCGCTGAAAAACAGTCATGTCAACTCTTGTTCTTGGATTCCATTAACTAGAAGGGGTTGTGGTCTTTGCATACTTCCTGGATTGACAAATTAAAGATGTGTAGTTGATCTTTTGTGCTATAATGATTGGAGAGGACAACTCCAAAGGTTAACAACAAACACCCCTTTATCACCATTTTCCCTCCTTCTCACCCTTGTTTTTGGCATTCTTAGTTGATTTATATTCAGTTTTGTGGTCAATGAAGAGTTGAGCTTGGATCTCAGCTGATTAAAAGTGTTTATAAACACTTTGTGAAGGTGCTTCCAACTTTAATCGATTTGCACTCTTTTGCTCAATTATTGAGGCTATTTTTGCACATGTTTTTGGGTTGTTTCTGCTACCCTGCATGTCAAAGTGCCCGAGTACCATACTATAGCAAGCCTACCACTTGCTCCACTCCACGTGGCATCGATATTACTTGTGTCTCTGCACATAGCAGAAGAACGTAGGCATTTAGGCTCTGTTTTTCTCTCTGTTGCATGACACACCAATGCTTGCAAGCTCCTTCGATCCTCTCGGAACAGAAAAAAGCACACAGTAGTCCTTCAATGCATAGGGTGGTCTACCAATATTGTGTGATACCTTAACTCTAGTCGATCTCCTGTAACTTGGACCTACTCCAAGCATCTGAGATAAAGCCAGAGATTTGGCTTCGCTTTGGTGTAGAGAGAGAGTGAGAGAAAAAGGGCAAATCCCTATCTGGAACATTGTCGATGACACTTATAGGCTGTTGTAGAAACCTACTGTGCTATTTTCTCTATATTGCCGCCTGGACATGAGTTTCATTTTGTACCTCCTACATCATAAATCGTATTTCCTTGTCTCTGTGCACGATGAGTGTAATGCAGTTATGAACTTGTAGTCGATAGTCCACTTTGACATACGTGACAACATCGTGAACCGTTCCTTATATCTCTTTGAAGTGGATAAGGAAGGACTCTCCCTGCTATGATGAAAGCTTGGATCTACTTCCCTCTACTCCTTCAAACGAACTACTGCGTGCCTCTTTTCTGTCTGTCTGTGCAGGGAAAGAAGCACCTATCAGGTTGAAGGCTTGATAACTTCACATCGTGCAGCTGTAAGGAAGACGGAGTCACCAATCGGCCTATCAGAGAGCTTTCTTTGGAGTCTGGACCTGAACCAACCCTGCATCGGACCATTCGGATAAGGCAGCTAAAGACGGACGCGTTTGGCCATTTGACTTCGAGAATCTTCGCTTATCTGCATCATTTGGATAATCGCGCAACTGGCAGATTAATATGTGGATATTATCCTCAGATGCATTCAAAGTTGTAGAATCGAATTTGATTCATTTGAGGAGCACATATTTTTTGACTCGGGCCTGGCCAGAAATCAATCGCCTGCTCAATGGATATGTTTAGAGGCGGTCATGTGGTCACTCTGCAATAATTCGTTCATGATCACTCTTTTTTTTCATCCTCTCTCTCCTGACTGTGTAACGTCTTTTGCCATGAACTTAATATTCCTATGACATCATGTATGATGGCACAATCTTCTACACGTCTACATGGCATCTGTAGGATTTGGTCCATCTTGAATTCTTCCTTTGTATGCTCTTATCAGAGTCTCCAGACTTTGTGAATTTTTTGTTTCTTCCTGATTTTGTGTACTTTGTGGTTGGCTATTGTTTGATTGTTCCATAGTCTCTTCTTCCAAATTTTTACCCATTCTCATTTTTCTTTCCTATCTCCCTTTCTGTCTGTTTTTCTTTTCTTTTGGAAATGGAATTTTCTTATGTTCCTGTGTATGTGTCTCTTTTGTTGTTTCTTGTTGTTTAGCTTGTGCTCTTGTTATAGCATATACAATTACTTGATCATGGTCACTCAATTCTTCTTGCTCCATTATGTTAACTGTTTTCAATGGTATGTTACTAGATGTGTTCTGTTGTTTTTGAGGGTTTCTTGGACAATCCTTTATTAAGTGTTCCCTGCCACAATCCTTGCAATAGGCTCCTTCTATTCTTAGTGTAGGAGGTTGTGGGCAGTCTCTAATGAAATGTTCTCCCCCACATCTATAACAAGTTATCTTTTGACTCCCTTTGAATTGAGGTTTCTGATTGGACATGTAATTATTAGTTATGTACATAAATGTGGTTGTCTCCATTTCAATTCTCCATTTCCCAAGTCCAGGGCTTGCAGTCCTGGTTCTCTCTGTTCATATCCTTCCCAATCTTCTTGATATCCTTCATTCCAATGATAATCCTCTCTATAAGATGATCTAAATCTTGAGCTTTCTTCTTCTATTGGTGTGTATTTTACCGGTTCTTCATTTGTTGGTAATGGTGGTTGTTGTCCAAGTAAAGGCCTTGGTTGCTCAACAACTCCAGATTCTCTTTGTAAATTGTGTTGGTTCACATATTCTCTTTCTTTAATGGGTTGTTTATTGTAGAAGCATTCTTCTCTAGCATGGTTTGTCCATTTTCTTTCTAGTGTACAGTATTTGAGTGTTTTTCTATCTTGCAAATGTAAGTACATTGTTGTATCGAATGATTTTCTCCGCAGTTATAGCATTTCTTATTTGTTGCTATCCTGGTGTTTATCAAATTTGTCTTGGTGCTAACTTCTATGGCTTTAGCAATAGCTTGTGCTAATTCTTCTGCTGGTGGGATTTTATCTTCATTTGTTCTTGGTTGATCAAATGCTAATAGATCTTGTCCTCTGTTATCCTCTAAGTCTATTGCTTCTTTCACACATGCTCCTAGATCAGGACATCTCCTATAATACACCAAGGTTCTTAATTGTGCACTTCTCAGTCCTTCTATGAATAGAGATACTTGTCTTGCCATGGATGGTACCTCCTCATTTGGACATCTATCAATGTATTGCTTGAATCTCATAGCTGCCTCTTTGACATTTTCATCTTTTTGTTGTTTAAAGCTATGTATTAGGGTAGCTGTACTATGTTTTATTCTAGTTTTTGAAAATTCCCCTATGAAGACTTCAAGGAAGGATTCAATATCTGGATACATTTCCTTTCTCAATGGAATGAACCAAGATAGTGCAGGTCTAGTTAGGGTTAGACCAAATGCTTCAAATTGTACTTTGTAATCCTCTACTTCCTCTGCCCTAATTAATTGTATGAATTCTGCAGCATGGGCATGAGGGTCAGAATATCCTTCATATTGGTTCTTCATGCATTTTGTTACTTGATAGGGCCTAAGCATTCTTCCCTGATTTTGCCACTGATGTCTCCTTCTGATTGGAAAATCATTAATTCCTTCTGCTTCTCTTTCAAAAGGATTTGGGGAAGTGTGTACCCTCCTACCTTGTTGTTGTTGAATATTAATGTGAGTTTCATTTGTTCTTGGCAAATCTGGTTGCCCTAGGTTTTGTTCCCAAGGTCTCTTGTCTGCACACTACCCTAAATCATTAGAGTTTTCTGGATCCTATGAAAATATGTATACACATCCCTGTCTATCCTCATATCTTCCATCCTTAAATTGTTCTACTGGTGTTATATTTAAGGGAACTTCTAAGTTTCTCATCCTAATGAGAAACTTATGCATACCATCTTGATACACATAGGTTCCAAACCTATTTGTATACATATACTTCAGAATATTTTTATAATCACTAGTTTCAGAAGGTTCATTGGTTTCATTTAGGTTTTCCATGTTATTTTCCTGCCCTAAATCTTTTTCTTGTAAATTTCTTGTCACTGGCTCTATCTCCTTCCTTTTTAATTCTTGTTTATCAGGTGTGAACAATTTATTACCAGATCTCAAAATCATCCAACTAGTTCACGATTCTGTGCAGAGAATCGTGTTTGCCACGATCTTGTGAATAGAATTGTCTTTTCTACAATCTTGAGAAGATTCTAGATTTTCTCACAATTCTGTGAAAGAGAATTGTCTTTTTCACGATTTTGAGAATAGACTCGTCTTTCTCACGATTCTGTGAATAGAATCGTGTTTTTCATGATTTTGTGAAGACAATCGTGATTTCCACGATTCTGTGAAGGGAGTCGTGTTTGGCATGATTTTGTGCATAGAATTGTGATTTCCACAATACTGTGTATAGAATCGTGTTTTTCACGATTCTGTGGATAGAATCGTGCTTTTTACAATTCTATCAATAGAATCGTGTTTTTCACGATTCTATGGATAGAATCGTGTTTTTCATGATTCTGTGGATAGAATTGTGTTTTTCACGATTCTGTGGATAGAATCATGCTTTTCACGATTTTGTGAAGACAATCGTGATTTTTCACGATCCTGTGAAGGAAGTCGTGTCTTTCACGATTTTGTGAAGGGAGTCGTGATTTTTACAATTCTGTGAAGGGAGTCGTGATTTTTCACGATCCTGTGAATAGAGTTGTGATTTTCACGATTCTGTGAATAGAATCGTGTTTTTCATGATTTTGTTCTCAGACAATCGTGATTGCTCATAATCGTTAAAAACACGATCTTCTTATGAAAATCGTATTCTAGGAATCACGATTTTGTTGGTTAGGGAATCACGATTTTGTGTTTGATTACAGAATCGCGATTCTGTCAAAATTTTTGTAAATTTTTGGCTTTTGTTTTCCTTATATCTTTTTACTCTAATGGAAGCGCTTAGTAAAATAATGACATGCAATAAAGGACTTTTGTCAAAATAGTACATTTTTCCACCAAAAAATTCAAAAAACAGAAAGTCATGATTCCGTGTTTTTTAACAATTTTTTGTGTTTTTTGTGCTTTTATCAAAATGTTAAACTTGAAATTATGCAAAAACTTGTTGTAAGAAAATTACCTTGTTGCCTAACCAAGAAAAGTCCAAGAATTTTGTATTTGCAGAAGATCGCGACTTTGTCAGCTCCTCTCACTCTCTCTTCAGGCTTTTATAGTCTTCAGACAATCGCGATTGTGTGTGAGTTTTACAAAATTTTAACTTTTCACTGTATGATTTTTGTCCCTTAGCAATTTTGTGGTTTTGATTCACAAATGTTATCCTTTCCAACAAAATTTGCTCTCTTTATCCTATAGATGGAAATCGCAATTCTGTACCCAATTCTCCAATCTAATCATTTGATGCTCGATTCTTACTGAAATTTTGAAATTTCGATTTTCTTTACTCTTACAACTTATGAAACCTTTTAAAATCACTTACCTTAGTACCCAATAGTGCAAAATAAGTCAAATTCTTTATCTTACTGAAAATCACGATCCTATGAAGAACTTCCAGCTTTTGCACTGTTTGACTTTTCTTTCCACTTGGTCCTCTTCAATGTTCTTCACCAACTCCAGATCACTTGTCACCTGCAATTATACACCATCAAACTCATTCAAATAGATTTTTTTGAAAAATTTAAACAGCAACTTCTACTCTAGAAATTTTTTTATTTTCTTTCAATTTCCAGATTTTGTTTCTTTCACTTTTCACTTCCCTCTTCCCATAGCATTCCTCTTGTCCAACTTTCTAAGAAAAAAGAAATTTGTTTGAATTTTTAATGAATTTTATGAATTTTTTTAATATTTTGCCCTAAATCAAGGTAAACACTTCACTTAGGGTTTTCTTGTTTCAAGATCCATTGATCTTTTGTTTTATGATTGGTTATACTCTTTTATACTTGCAATCTAATCAGTTTTGAAGTGGAGCTTTCCAAGAAAATATGTGCTAAGAATTACAATTATCAATTCATGCAAAGATAAACTCAAACACTCTCTTTTTTTCAAGATGCAAATAAATCTTCTCTCAAGATTATTGTTTTGCCTTGGCTAAACAAATAGATCTATCAATTTGCACATAGCTACTTTACTTGACTTTCCTCGTTGCAATCATGTCATCTTTTCCAAGATTAATAAATTTGCTTGGTACTTGGTCAAAAAGCACTCTACAAATGCAAAGATAGTCACATTTTACCTTCCCTTCAACAATCTTGATTCAATTTTTTCACACACCTGCACTTTACTCTTAAAAAGGTATGAGCAACTATCAATTTGCAAGAATTTCACAACTTCCTTATCCAAAAAGGTTAACTCATGCTTTCTTTTCCCAAAAGACAAGCAAAGAAACCTACCTTTTCATTGTTTCTTTCTTGATTATAGAGTAGTACCTTTTCAATGTGTTCAAATACCATCAACAATGGAAGATCTAGCAAGGTCCAAACTTCAATGAAGCTTTTGCTTTGTTCCCCGGCACCGGCGCCAAAAAATGTTTGTTGTTACCCTTTGGAGTTGTCCTCTCCAATCATTTTAGCATAAAGGATCAACTACACATCTTTAAATTGTCAATCTCGGAAGTATACAAAGACCACAACCCCTTCTAGTTAATGGAATCCAAGAATAAGAGTTAAATGACTATTTTTCTGAGAAATTATGAAGAAGGAGAGGAATATCTAGGGTTTTGATTATCTTGAGCTATATAACAGCATTTTCAATGATCTTTGTGCCTAAAGTGTGCCATTTCCATAGTAGATCACAATTATGAAGTCAAATTTCAAAAAAAATACCTGTATCACATAGACGAAACAATCACGATTCTGTGGAAACTGAGAATTTCCATGTCCAACTTTGTTCTTCTACACTTTCTCACTCAATACACTAAGAATCACCTCTCTTCACACACATTACTCAAAAATACACAATTGAAGCTCACAAATTCCATGGATCACACAAAGAATAGACTCAACAAATCAAAAGAAAGTACATGAAAGGAGAAAACACGATTTTCTGCAAGAAAGCTCCTCACATTACTTGGATAGCAAAAACAATACAACCAACCCTCTCAAAATAGAGGAAATTATCTTTTATACATTTTCAAGTAAATCTTGGAATTGAGAATTCACCATAGATAGTAAAGATCGGTGCTGACTTAGTTGGACCATTTTGTCAAGCCTTGCTTCAACTTTTAACTGCATTTAAGGATGTATTTGCCTAGGATTATTTTGATATGAAGGGGTTAGATCCTCGATTTTATCAACACAGAATTATACTTAAACTTGATGCTTCCCCAATCTGAATTTTGAAAAACAAGTAAAGGAAGAATTGGGTTGATTGTTGAAATTTGAATTCATTATTCGTATTGAGTATCCAAAATGGGTATCTCCCATTGTAATTATGTCAAAGAAAAATAAACAATTGGGATTTGTGTGGACTACAAGAAGCTCAATGCTGCAATATCGGAACCTTTTCCACTACCATTTTTGGATACCATGTTAGATGAAGTTACTGGTAGGGAAATGTACTCTTTTCTTGATGGGTTCAATGGGTACAACCAGATCAGGATGTTGGAAGATAATATTTCTAAAATAGCATTCATTACAAATTGGGGTGTATTCGCCTATATTGTAATGTGGTTTGGATTACGAAATGTGCCCAAGAAATTCCAACATTGTATGTAGTGAATTTTTGTCCCTTTCTAACAAGTTTTATGCATGTATTTCTAGATGATTTTTTTGTTTCTGGATATCAAGTAGATCATTTAGGGTAGTTACACCTCTATTTTACTAAGTGTTTCAAAGTTCAATTGAGTCTTAATCCAACCAAATTAGACTTTGGTGTTAAATGTGGGAAGCTTTTAGGGCATATCATTTCTCATCATGAAATTGCAATCGATATAGGCAAGGTCAAAGCGGTTTTACAAGCATGCCTACCATGTAGTCCAAAAAAAGTCTTATGCTTTCTAGGCAAGATCCGGTGGCATGGGCACCATTTATGATATTTGGCTCATATTACAATGCCATTAAACGCTTTGGCCCACATCAAGCCTTCCACATTTAAGTGGACTCCAAAGAGTGATATGGCATTCCGTTGATTAAAGACTTTACTCATGCAAGCACCTTTTTTGCAAGCTCGAGATTGTTCTCAACCTTTCCATTTATTTTTCGATGCTTCAAACATTGCTATTGGAGCTGTGTTAATCCAGAAAGTGGGTAGATCATGGTTCTGACCGATTTATTATGCAAATCGTTGATTGACCATTGCTCTATAGAACAATTTCAGCATTATTTGTTTGGTCGGGCATTTACTTTTCACGTGGACCATTCTACCTGCTTTATTTAGTTAAACAAAAAAATCTTGTGGGTAGATTAGCACAAGGGGTGTTTCTTTTATAGGAATTTGATTACGATGTTGTACATTGTTCAGGCTCTTCTCATGCTATTGCTGACTTTTGTATCTTGATTAGATAAGGGTGAACCACCTAATGGAGTGGATGACTCCTTCCTTGATGCTGACTTATTCCATATTGTAGATCCATCTGAACCAGATTTAGGAACTCCAACCTATTATGAGGAAATGCTTTCTTTCTTGGAAATTCGCATCCCACTGTATCACTTATGATCTATAGCTAGAAAGAAGCTGGCATTCTATAGTCATAGATTTACTATTATTCTCGATCAATTATACTACAAGGATGTTATGGTCATTTGGTTGCACTGTGTGCCATGACATGAAGTTCTAGTTGTTATTACAGAAGCTCATTCCGATATGTCTGGTGGTCATTTGAGTATGGAGTTAACAGTTCACAAAATGTTACATAGTGGATTATGGTGGCCTACGCTGCATAACGATATCCGTGATCATGTATTACATTGTGATCCTTGGTAGTGTACAAGTGAACCACGTGATATTCATCGATTCCCCTTGCAGCCCATCTTATCTCTCGAGCCCTTCCAGAAATGGGGTCTAGATTTTATTGGTCCTATCCACCCTCTGGCCACTTCAAGTAAAACCTTTATTTTGATTTGCATGGATTATTGTACATGCTAGGCCAAATCTTTGTATCTGTGCCATTCAACTATGCATAGTGTAGCCATCATGTTAATTACGAAATTATTCCCTCGATATGGTCTTCCGTTGAAGCTAGTTTCAGATCAAGGCACTCATTTCCTAAAGCAGCTTATAAAGTCAATCACTGATTATTTTTTAATTGAGCATAAATTTAGTTCCCCATATTATCCTCATGCCAATGGATTTGCAAAAAGCACCAAAAAAGTTTTATTAGCTATGCTATAGAAGTTCCTTCTTGAGTGTCTAAATAAATAGGAAGTATACTTATCTTTGGTTACATGGGCTTATCAAACTTCATATAAGGTTTCTAGAGGTTTCACACCCTTTAAAATTGTTTATGGTTTGGAAGCCATAGTGCTTATGGAAATTACTGTTCCAGTTTATGGATTGCGGTTTAGAAAAGACTTTTACTAGAGGAATTGGTAATTTTCCAGATTGATACATTGCGATATCTCGAAGAAAATTGTTATAATTATTTTTTGCTTATGCAAGCGGTCCAAAATTGGCAAATTCATTGGAATGATAGACAACTCCCAACTCCTATTTTTTGCCCAAGTGATTTACTCTTATTCTTTAATTCAAAAATGAAGCAATATGTAGGAAAATTCAAATATGGACATGTCCTTTTCGGATCCATCAAGAGATTGGACCGGCTATGTTTGAGCTAGCCACGCTGATGGGTGAGATTTTTATGGAATCCAGTTAATGGGTCCAAGCTGCAACCTTATCACGAGTAGTGTCGCAATTAAAATATATATATAGTGTATATACTTTTGGAATAAAGTGAAAGTTGTCACACATTAAATAAAAGGCATCATGGTTTCATGTGAAGGTTGCATTTGACGTCAACATTTTTAAGCAAATCCTTCATCCGACTCGATAGTATTGAATTTGCATGCTGCATTAAAAGCCCTTGATGTCGAATTGCCCACATGTAGATATTCATGATTCTATTTTTGAATGGCATTGCTATATCCTATTTAAACCTTGGGCTATTTCATCTCTAGTTTTACTTACACTTTTAGAGTGGCACATTTGCTTGATTTCTACTTCTCGTAATATGACAAGCACTATTCTACCTAATGTTCTCAAGCGGACAGACATGAGCTCATTAGTGATCCTTGATCACTTAATGTAGTTGCATGTCGATTGGTTCCAACATTGTGGATTTTTGTAGTATGCATGAATCCCATTGCCCAGTGTTCCTAACCACCCCATGATCAATTGTTTCATGCAATAGTGTCATGAGCAACTCGAAGAATCTGGTGATCAAATAGCTTTTATCGAATTTCTTATGGAGAAACTACTCGACTGGTGATCGAACCGGCATAAATTGTACTTCAGTTGCATGTAAGTCATCAAGGAATTATTGCACCATTAGAATCAGCCTCAAGGGCAAAAATGGAGCACATGTCTGGTTGTGCATGTTCAGGAGAATACAAGTATGCTAGAATCTCGAACATTAATCCATGGAAGTTTGGATTGTGATTGACTATGTTAGTAGTCTTTGTGTAGACCAAGCCCTATGGAGTTTCTCAGATGCTCTACTCATTAATGAAGGATGCAGAAGTAGTAGGCGGACACGTTAATTAGGCTCAAATCATTTTTAGGCAGATAAAGAAGGAAGTGAGAAGGTTATCTAGGCATGTTCGCAAGTGCCAAAAACTAGATACAAGGCTTGGTGTGCTATTAGATTTGTTGGTACATGTAGCTCCTTTACCTAGGTTGCAATAGTTTATTGTAGTGGACGAAGAAGCTTTCATGCATGCAGGTAAGAAACAGAGTAAAATAGAAGTATCAGACTTGTTGGACCCTTCGAATGCGAAGACGGGAGATTGAGTCCATATATTTCAGGAAGCTATTCGGCAGTCCAAAGAAGAATGAAAATCAAGAATGCATGAGCGAACAGAGGAAGAGCTCCAATAGCAACAACAAGAGGAGGCTATGGAATCTATTGAAGCCCAATAATGGCAACAGAGTGTAGTGGATGAACTTGCCCAACAACAACAACAATAGTAGTGGATGACAAGCAATGGTCGAGAAGGGAAACCTTAGCAATAGAAAATGCATAGCCAAGGATCCGATGGGCAACAACAAAGGAGCCACAAAGGTCAAGGTCATATTGGATTGCCAAATCAGTCATCACAGCAATAACCAACAGGCAGTCATCCTGTTAGCCCCCCACCCAATTTGCATCACGATCAAGATTCTCAACCCTCAACATCCCAACGAACTGAAACCATTTAGTTCTCGTAGTTAGGGTCTTCACCTTCCTTTCATTTCCCTGTATTCAACAGGAGAAGCCCTAATCCTTAGAAAAATCAAGTAGGTAGAGTCTAGTTACCAACCATCAATTATTCTTCAATTATATATCCATGGGCTTTTAAGGATATTAGGTTCAAGCTAGCATGATCGCAGATGTTGCTCGCTTGTTAACATTGTGCTCTATTCAAATGGAAAAAGAGCAAACTATTCAACTATCGGCTCAATCCCAATTCGATCAGCTACATGCTGAGTTGTTGCTTTTACAAGCAATAAGACATTGAATTGTTGGATGCATTAGCAGGAAGGGCCAATTCTTCATATGAAGAGGTTCAATCTTTAAAAAATAAGATTAATGCTTTGGAGATTCATATTGAAGAAATAACTAAAGATCAGCAAGAAGTTACTAAGAAATTTGCAGCGATTAAAGAGGAACTTAGACCTATTCGTGCTGATAAGGATGATTTGAAAAATCAAGCTGCTACCTTATCGAGAGAACGAAATTTTGCAAATGATCAGATTGTATCCTTAATTGAAAGTCTTCAGGTTGCAATGGCCAAGGTTGATGGAATAAAAGAACTTGAAGTTCAGCTATAGGAGGTTAGTCAAGGTAATACTGATCATGTTCAAATGCTTGCTAATAAAGAGATAGGAATTTTCTCCCTATTGCAACTTAAAGAAGAATTGCAGAAACAAATTGCTAACTGATTATGTCCTCTAAATACAACATTGCAAAGGATTTAGTTACACCATGAGGAAGAACAGGTAGCTGCCTAGGATTTTCTCAAAAATCTTGAAGTTGATTTTTCGAAAGCTAAAGCAAAAGCTACTACTTGGATTATCCAACTTCATCAAAATCCTGATGAGGATATTTTTCGGGAAATTATTGATTCCGGAGTATCCAGTCTCCACGAAGTTTTTGATGACTTTCCTTATAATTTAGGTAGAGTTAATAATCCCTCATCTTATATGGATGATTCTTAATTTTGGGTTGGAGTCCATTATGCATGCCAATGTTAGGATGGCATCGATGCGGATATTTTGTAATTCCCCAATATTCTCAATTTATACATTTGTAAATAGGTCGATTAAACTTTAGGTGAATTCAATAGACATACCATGTAACGGGAACTTCTGATTCATATGACTATTGGAATCCCATAGAAAGAGAGAGATCAAGTGAGAGGGATATAGCAAACCAGATGGGAAGTCAGAGTTGCGTATATAGAGAATTTGTATTCTGAGCAGAATAATATAGAGAGATTACTTTTGATGCCATATCCGTATACTGTTGTTAAGTCTGTATCAGTCTATTTATTGTATGAAGTGGTATTGAGTGTTAAGATTGTATTGCGTATGGGAATAGAAACGCACTCAAATTATATGGTAATCCCCATTCCCCGAACCTATTATTGTCTACAAAATTAACCATATAGATTCAAGAGCAGCCAAATAGATTGGTAATTACTTGTGCTACCAGTGGAAAGGGAGACCTGCTAGAAAGAGGTCTAAGCAGATAATCTTAAGGGTGGGCAGTCTAGTCATTTGGGGTGTATGACTTGTTAGTGGTGCAAGTACTTTCACTTTTGCATGATTTAGCTCTTGTAATTTTGAGTTTTCTTTTTTTTTGAACCTTATGATTTTTGTGAGACTTTCTTGTATCTTTTGTTTTGTCTATACCTTTTTTTTAGTACTTTCCACTTATGAAGTGTCTCTCTCCACCACACATGTTATAGGGTATACTTCCCTAAGGAGAACCCCCCTTGATTAGAAGGTTTCCCAAGAGGCACGTCTAGTCCTCATGTTAAAGGAGGTCTCAAGTCTCACTTCTACAACCACAAAAGCATAAAAGCTCACTTTGGTCCAAACTAAACTCCTAGTAGATCACGTTGACGCTCAGATCATACATCTCTTAGGAATTCGTCGAGGGAATTTTTTTATATTTTTAAAGTTGAATTTTTCCCACTTATGTGTGATAGGGAGAACTTCGAGTATCCATGAGAGGTCGTTAAGTACAACCAGTGTTGATTTTTGACGTCCGTATTGCCCGTTTTGGCCATTTTGGATCGTAAAACAAGGTCACAATTTTTTTTAGACCTTCAAAAATTACACTAAAGATCTGAAAAACAGGTATTACCTGTAGATAACCTTCAAAATTGAAGGGCATGGTAGACCGTCAAAATACAACACTGAGTACAACCATTGAATGGTGAGTTTCACATTCATTACTCCATCTAGGAAGATACTATATACTGGCACATTACGTAGAAACAAGGCATGTGCCCATTCTTAGATCAAATGGTTCTCGTATAATTTCCCAAATGGATCTCATATCATTATCCTTATATGTTAACAAGTCACGAATAAGAAGGGAAAATTTATAACAAAGAAACAACAAATTCATACTCATGGTAAATAAAGGAATGTTGCTAGGGAGGGAGGGATGGGAAGGAAACAAAAGTGGATCAATGTTAATGATGATGAATAATGATTAGAACATGAAATCCAAGAAACATGAACCTATGCTCTAATACCATGTTGAAATGACAGAGAACTACTCCTATTCTACTCACATACACATATCTAACAGTTAAAGAGGAAAGAACAAAACATTAGAAAACATGATGAATGAATTGAAATGGAAATCACTAACAATGCTCTTTGAACATGGGGACTCCATGAAGAGAGTGTGAGCACTCTTGCCAAGATCATGAGTGAATGTGTATTTTGGAGTGAGGAGAGGTGCTCCTTATATAGAGTTGAGGGCAAATCTCTTGGCATGTGGGATAAATGAACTTGCATGACAATGATTGTAAACTTGGACAAAAAGGGTGGAGCATAGAACCCTCAATATCTTAGCTTAAAAAATGATAGCTCTTTTACTTTTATAGGTTTTAGAAGAGCTTTGTCCACAAGTGTGTGGTCATGATTTAAAATAAGTGTCAGGAGGCTATTCAAAGAACGAAACGAATTCATAAATATAAAAATTAGCATACCAAGAGTAATCATTCCCTTGAAGTTTGTTTACTACTTTGAGTTTGGAATGTGCACTCGGTTTATGAGAAAATTAGGATTTTATGCAAAAACATAGACATTTTTACAAGTAATTTGGGTAAAAAATGGGGGAAAATCTATTATTATGAGGGATTTGAGGTGATAAAGATTATTAGGCCCTTCATCCTTCACTTCCATAATTGCTTTGACCTTTTTGGCCATAATCTCTACCGTTTGATTGACCTTTTTCTGCTTTGGCTTTGACTTTCTACTCGTTTTTTTGCAATATTTATAAAGCAAAATTAAAATTTTCACACAATAAAAAATTTTACTTCAAGTCTCACGCATCTAAAAAATAAAAAAACCATAGGAAAAGTAAATGTTCCTTTTCTCTTTATAACAAGGGGAAATTTTCCTATTCAAGAGTATATCCAAGAGGAAACATGCCCTTTCATAAAGGAGGAAAGAGGAAATTTATGTTTATATATCACATAAAATTGGTCAATGGTAGTTCTAGATGCCCACATGCCATGGGCTAGGCCCCACTACCCAGTAAATATAGTGTAATATAGTGTAATTTGTAAATTGTAAAATTCTATTTATAAAATATAAGTTATAAGTTATAACATTGTGAATTGTGATGAAAATGGTCATGGTTTGTGTCCTATGTGGCATCCGGCATTATAATTTTGGATGTGCATGCAACAAGCCAATGCACATAGGGCTCTATCATCTCTCCACATTTAGATATCTATGTTGAAGTCGAACGATTCATGTAGGTGTTAACAATCATTCTTATGACTCTCTCCCTTTCTACTGAGTGCTCCAAGATTGATATATTGATCTTTATTTCTAAGAATCTAAGAAGCAGAGCGACAAGATATGGAGTCCATTATATGGTGGTAACTTATTCATGGTGGTCTTTAAAAAGAGGTTTGCAGGATCTTTCTCCTTGTCATCTATAATGTATGTTTCAATATTCTATGCTCTCTCAACAACATCAGTGTGTGTGTCTTTCCAAATTCATTGTACTCTCAAAAAAAAAAAACATCAGGATCCCTATTCTTCATATGCAAGTGTGAGTATCTCCTTGTAGTCCCATGAGAGCCCCTTTGAAGAATATTTGGGTATATGGTCTTTTTTGGAGTTCCATAGTAAGAAAAAATCACTTAGTGTAGGTAAAGTTTTACATGCTCTCAACATTACCTTTGGATTTGAGTGGAATATTCTACTTGGAAATTGTTTGATGTAACTCTACGATGGATGGGGAAGTTTACATGATGCCCGATCTATGTTCGATTTCCTAAAATCTCCCAATCTCTTCTCATAGAACAGTGAACTTGATACTCCATGCATAAGCAGAGCATGCAAGGTTAGATCCCTCAACCTCATGTTTGCCCCATCAATGCATTGTTTCATGAAATGCTATGATTGTTGTATCTTCTTGACCAAATATTGCCACCATGCTCTATTCTATTTTTCGCATATGTGAATCGAAGGTGTTCTTCCTCACAAATTCACGTTTGTTTCTATCATCCATGTGTGCTCACCTTTGAGATCCCTCCATGTAAACAAGATTATTCATGTTCATACTATAACATGGGAATCCCACATGAACATATGGCTAGAATAGCCATTATTTATCTCTATGATGATTTTGGACTCATAAAAGAAGCTTTTAGTGTCTTCAAACAATTACCTACATTGATACCATTGCATTGATGGCAATGATTGCCTGTTTTTCACATAGGGAACAAGGAAAGAAGGCACTAGATCTTTTTTAGTGAACTCTACCATAGGTTATGCAAGCTGATAGAATAACATACAACTTTGCACTTGATGCATGCACTAGCATATCAACGTTTGATGAAGGGAAGGAGATACACTCTGTAGTTATGCAAGTCTGGCTACAGAGGAATCCAATAATATAGACAACATTAGCCAACATGTAAGGTAAATGGTTTAACTTATTTGAGGTGGTTTGGAATATATCCAATGACTACGCTATCCCTTTGAGAGTTATGATTGGAGCCTTAGCTGCGAATGAGGAAAATGAGAATATTCATTTTCTATCTTATAGCATGTATTCAATTGGATGAACCCAAACGAGATTACATTAATTCATTTGTGTTCATGACATTTGTGCTTTATTGTCTATTGTCCTATACACTTGGTGGGAGATATATGGAATTACATTTATTTGTGTTCATTACATTTGTGCTTTATTGGCTATTTTCATGTACACTTGGTGGGAGATATATGGAAACTCTGGTGCTCTTCCAAGATATGATGAATGAAAACATAGAGGTTGATGACATAACTGGTCTTCGTGTATGTCATGGATTGACATACACGAAGGAGGATCATTATATTTGCAAAATTAATATTTGGGTTGAGTTGGACACTTAGATGAAGTACACACCTTTATTCACTTCACTCAATACCATTCACATATGTTCCAATGCTATGGCTATGTTTGCTTGGTGCATGTCTACGAAGGGTTCATGGCTTTGGGTCCAACAATTTTTGAGAAAAAAGGAAGGGAGTTTCTAGGCAATCAAACATAGATGGAGCATCATGTAAACTTCTACAACATTCATGCCAATACAACAATTTCCAAGTAGAATATTCCACTCAAATCCAAAGGTAGTAATAATGAGAACATGTAAAACCTTACCTATACTAAGTGAATTTTTCTTAATATGGATTTTCAAAAAAAGACTTTATATTCAAATATTCTTCAAAGGGGCACCAATGGGACTGCAAGGCGATAGTGGCACCTACCTCTGAAGAATAGGTTTCCCCATTTGTTGGGCGAGCATAAAATGTCCAAACATACATTGTAGAGGACAAGGAGCAAGAGCCTGCAAGACTCTCTTTAAAGACCACCATGTATAAGCTTCCATCATATAATGGTCCCACCATATCATAGCACCTCCATATTTTTTCACCTCATTGATTAGATTCTTAGAAATAAAGATCTATATATCAACCTTGGAGCGCCACTCAATAGAAAGGGAGAGAGTCACGAATCCTTCCACGTCAAAATAGCTATGTAATTGCAAAGAGATGTTAGAGCCTATGTGCATTGGCTTGTTGCATGCACATTCGAGATTATATTGAATTGGATGCCACATAGGCCACCACCCATGACCATGTTCATCATAATTCACAAAGTTATAACTCATAATATTCTATATTTCTTTAAATATAATTTTACAATTTACAGATTACGTTATATTTACTCTGTAGTTGGGTCTAATCCATGGCATATGGGCATCTAGAACTACCATTGACCAATGGTATGCGAGTATTTGTAATACATTATACGTATATACTATAAATTGAGTTACTATATTATATACTATAAGCATAAATATCCTCTTTCCTCCTTTATGAAAGGGCATGTTTCAACTTTGATATACTTTTGAATAGGAAATTTTCCCTCTGATTATAAAGAGAAAGGAACATGTACCTTCCCTATGGCTTTTTATTTTTTAGGATTGCTATTTGAAGTATCTAAAAAAGGGTGATTTGAGATTTCAAACTAGCACAAATATAAGCTAAGTCAATATTTTCTTGAAATATGTCTCGATGCCAAAAGGATTGAACTTCAATCCTATCCGATCAACTACTAAAAGGATTGTGAGACCGACTGGCATAACTAAATATTCAAAATGTCCATATCTTGTTTGAAATGTTGTCTTCTATTCATCTCCTTCTCTTATCCTAACAAGATTTTAAGCTCCTCGAAGGTCAATCTTTGTGAAGAACTTTGCTTTTCAAAGGCATTCCAAGAGCTCTGATATGAGTGGTAGAGGATATCTATCGTTTATAGTGACTTTATTCAACCCACGATAGTCTACACACATTCAAAGAGTCCCATCCTTCTTCTTTACAAATATGATAGGGACTCCTAGAAGAGACTTTGAGTGTCTGATAAACCCTTTGGCTAGATTCTCATCAATATTCTTACGTAGTTTTGTAAGTTCCTCTAGGGATAGTCTATAGATTGGTCCAAAGGGTGGCTGTGGTCCCTCTTGAAATTATATGGCATAATCATAAGGTCTATGCTCTGGGAGGATATCTGCATTATCTTGAAAATCTTACTTATTGCATGCATGAAGGCTTTGGCTCCTACATATATCGATTTCTTATGGATATCTCGATGAGTGATTTTGTTCTTTTCCCAATCGATGTCTAGATTATGTTTTTTTAGCTGTGGCATTCCAATGATAACAAGGTTTATTGGACTTGATATTACATTGGAACATATGTGGGAATCATGTTCACCAAGGTGTACTCTTAATGGTGTGGTTTCCATGGTAATATTCCCAGATGCTAGAGGTCGTCCATCTACTACTGGTTTGTTCTTTTGAAGTACTGGAATCCTGTGTTTTGTAACCAATCTTTCATCGATGAAACATGAGGAGGCTCTTGAATCTACTAGGGATGTAAGGGACAGGGTCTTCTTAGGCATGTCTAACTTGATAGGGGCAAGACATGTTTCTATGGGTGTTCTTGGAATTATGGGACCCTTTCTTATATCATGTTCCGGTTGTACGATCTCCTTTACAACTAGACTTCCTCATTTTCCTACCCTACAAGGATGAATGTGACTCTTGAGTTTGTTCTCTTGTTGGGATAATTAACTGCAATATGGCCATGGTTTCCACAATAGAGGCATAACTTATTATCTCTCCTTCTCTGTGTCTCTTGTGGGATTAGAGGCTGGAACCTAGTCACATCTATCTGCATAGGTTAAGGAATAGGATCTTCTCTAGGAGTGCGCTTGAAGGGTTTCCATTGATGAAGTCTTCCTTCTACTTGCTTTTGTTCTTTCCTTTCAAAAAGGCAATTATCACATTGAATGGCTTGAGTGATGTATTCATTCAATGTCTTAACATCTGGCATAGTGACTAGAAGGTCCTTCACATCACCTCTTAAACCCCATCTAAATTGGCTTATGAAATACTTTTCGTGCCAAGTGAGATCGCATATTAATTGCCTAAATTATGATACATAGGTAGAGCAGGACGGTTACCTTGACGTAGCTTCAGAATCTTTGTTTTTACCACTCGACTCGTGTATGATTCTCCAAATGTGGTGATGAGCTCTCGAAGAAACTCCTCATAGTCACAAAGTATTGCCATGTCCTTGTCCAAGATTGGAGTGAACCATGATAATGCTTGACAATAGAGCAAGGTTCCAATAAAGCCGACCTTGGATGCATCATCAGGGTATCTATAAGGCTACATACGGATGTAGAGTTTGACTTGTTGCAGGAACCCATGGAACTTTGTGCGATAATCATCGAACTTTTTTTGCATGCAAATCTTGGGTTCCTTCATGAAGGATAAACTAGGATATTGATTCACTTGAATACTTCCTTGATTTGCTTGAAGATTCTCGATTCGTTCTTGTAGTTCTTGGATGATTACACCTATATGCAAAGGATGTCCCATCTCGACTTGTGCTTGTCGATGAGTTAGGTCCTCTACTTGTTGTTGGAGACTCTGAGGTGATGCCATAATCTGTTCATAAGTGTTCTCCATGATGCCTGGTCTTGGATAGGATCTAGTCTTGCCAAAATGTTAGGGGGGCACTAGATTGTGCTCTCTGAATACACTAGACAAGATTTTGGAAATATACTTCCGATTACAAGATCACCCACGTAGGGGAAACAATACAAGAAATTGTAGTCGATACACGAAGTCCCACAACTCGGGACTGATAGGTATTGATAACTAGACTAGAGATGATACACGAGATCCCACAACCCAAGATTGTAAGTATGAAATAAGGTATCAAGATTATAAGAACTCCCTTTAGGGATATGAACTAGATACAATAATTAACTCGACAAGATCACGTACTATGAGATTACAATAGGAAACAATAGGATGCCCAAGATATAGGACACAATAGGATGCCCAAGATATAGGACACAATAGGATGCCCAAGATACTAGACTAGATAAGACTAGAACAAGGCACAAGATTAGAACTCAAATAGGAACTTGGATAGTACTTACGTGGAGATCGAGACTCCTTGAGCTCCCAAGACTGACATTGGAAAGACTAAGTATGTATATGACCAAGGCCTCCTTATATAGGAGTTTGAGGGTGGTTATAAAGTTGGTTACAAATTCATGATGTCATGATAATGTCAACAATCTAAAACAGGACCTCCAGATGTCAAAATCTAGCAAGTAGACAATCGATCTTAGGGTTTTGGCACATTTCGGATGCAATGGAAGCATTGGTTTCTTCAAATTCTGAACCAATCATGAGATATAGAAGTCACATGCAATCTGAGGCTTAGGATGGTTTCCTTTGTCCATGACAGTAGGATTGAAGAATGAGAAATCCAAGCTGGTAAAGGACTCCTTAAAAGAGATGAATGAGATGCTTAGACTTGCTAAGGACAGCATTAGGAGAGCTCAGGATAGGGCTAGAGCCTATGCTAATCCTCAAAGGAGAGACATCAACTTTGAGGTAGGAGAGCAAGTCTATCTTAGAGTTCCATCTAGGTCTGAAACCATGACGACAGGACCTTGTCCAAAACTATCTCATAGGTATTGTGGATATTTCAAAATACTTAAGAGAATAGGAAAGATGGCTTACCAACTCCAACTTCTAGAGAATAGCCAGATCCATACAATATTTCATGTTAGTTCGCTTAAAAAAGGACTGGATGAATCTTACAAGCTCATTCTTGATAGTGAGGTAGTAAAGTCCATTTCTCTTCAATCTATTCCACATGAGCCTGAGAGTATCCTACACACTCGAGATGAATGGATGAGGAGTCACTTGTCTAAAAAGTGTCTAGTAAAATGGAAAGATAGTGCTACATGGGAGTGGGTTATCACCCTTCAGAGATGGTTTCCCAATTTTAGGTTGCCTTCCCAAGAGTCTTCTTAATGGGAAGGATACGAGGAAAAAAACACTAAGATATGAGCATGTACAATGGATACATGAGGTTTAATGGGAGTACTATTCCATTAATTCTCTCTTTCTTAGAGGACCTTCCAATACCATTTTCGAGGACAAAAACGGATTTAAGGGGAAGGAAATATTATATTGGAGTATCCTTGGGGAAAGGGGTGTGAACCACCTCTTGGTCCTTATTAGATGTGCTCACACATGTGTGCCATGTGGCACCCATGTGTGAAGCCATTTAGGAGCTCCTTAGGTTATAACAAGAGAGAGATAATTAATTAGGATTTGTATGTGGTTGGGTAGCAAAATGAAGCATGAGTCTTTGTGTATGCATTCTGTGTTTTCAACCGGCATTGTTCTTCTACATCACCTCGTTTTCTGTGCAAGGATGAGTCAAAAATGAATGGACTCACCAAGAGTTAGATTGAAATAAACATGGCCTACACGTCTCTAGAGTGGTGTGAGATCTTCAAAGTAAAGAAGAATGTAGGTCACAAATTCAAACATTAGAAACTAAAGATTGGATATAGAGTGGCTCAATGCACCTAACCAAACATCATGTCCCAAGATACAATATGCAGAGTTATGTGTTGTACAAGTGATAAGGAAAAATCTTTCATCTAATTAATTTTGTATATGTAATCCCTTAAGGCTTGGACCTCAAACTACTTAGTTGCATGTTTTACACACATTTAGAAAAGGATAAGCATTGGATATCAAACTAACTAGTTGTTGAATCTTGAAATACCATTCATGGGTGGATCAAGTGGAAACCATCATAGGTATATATATTATATTATATACATATAATATAATATAATACACACACACACACATATATATATATATATATATATATATATATATATATATATATATATATGGTGCCAAGTTCCTACAATTGGGCATCCTCTAGATGCCCTAGCCTTACAAATGGCATCCACAAAAGATGTCTAAACTCACATTTGATGCCATTTTGGGCATCAACTTTAAACACCCCCTCACAAGAAATAAATGACTTCAGACATAAATGTCTAAACTCACAAGAAATAAATAACTTCGGCTAAATGAGTCATAATTAGATCATTACCTTAATGATTTAATTAAATAATTCCAGATCAATGATTGAATCAAAATTAGATAAGCACGCTTTATGCAATAATACATAGCAACATTTTATGCAATAATACGTGCGCTTCATAATACAATAGCGCATCACATTTCATACAAAACATGTGTACGCTCTCAAAAACTCAAATGGATGAATCTTTCAGTGACTCGAACGGAAAGATTAGTCGAGTGATATCCCTCGCACATGAGCTCATGTCGCCGGACTTCGAGGATGTTTTGACTTTTTGGTCACCTAAAAGTAAAAATCCTAATGGACCGGTGATCTGAAATCCAGCCATGAATATTATATTAATTTTATTTTGCTTTTTTCAAAAGCTGCGAAGTGATGGCTTGGACATATCTGATTGATCACTTTTTTTTTTAAATGGAGGTTCGGCCGAGGCCTACTCTCCCGGACTTTAACTTTGAAATTGCAATTGTACAAGGAAGGGCATAGTACCCATGGGACCCCCCTTATCCCACAAGAACAGGGGTTTACAAAACTGGGTTAAACGGCGGTCAACACTACCGCAAGGATAGACAAACGGTGGCACTCAGCCACAATGCAACATCATTCCAGATTACATGTCCCTTACATGTTGCTGCGAGGGATTGAACCCTCGCCCCCGCCTCAAGAGGCGAGAGGCCCAACCATTAGGCCAGCGAACTGGGACCTGATTGATCACTTAAAATGGAAGCTTTGTTGTTGTTATTATTAATTATTATTATTATTATTATTATTTATTCACCACTTGAAATCCGACTACCAAAGTTTCATGTGCTCTTAAACCCGAAATTTGACCACCAGACATCTATGTGCTCTTGGAACACTTTTTCGGTAACCCAAAAAGTGATCTTCGCCACCCAAAAACATATCCATATGCTACCTCTATAACAGTCCATTTGGGTCACCCAATGGTTCACATCTATTTGCATTTGCCACACTGAAGAAAAAGCGCATTTTTTTTTATATAGATCAAGAAATTTAATATAAGTGGAGGAAAAAGAAAGTTACAACAGAGATGCCCATCATAACCAGAAGTCACATACAAGCTTCCAAAATTTGAATCATGGCCAACTTGTCAGTAGAGTACATAGTCAACAGAGTATGGGACTCATCCCTTTGATTACAAAGAAGGGACTGAAATATCTAGGGTTGGAGTCTATAATAGACTTTTTACAAAGTTGAAGAATGTTGTTGATGCCTTTATTACAAGAATACAAAGAATCCTTAGAATTCTTGGAGACTACTTTCTGATTTCTATTCTTCCATATATGCCAAATGATATGAGCTCTCAGGATCTGCCAGAGGACAATGTCCAATCTATTGGTAACACCAAGAAGGATCTCTTTGTAGCCAAGAGGGGAGCAAAAGGTGACTGAACAATACATGTTAAGCAAGCTCCAAATTTTTTGGGCAACCTTACAATTTATGAAAAGATGAGGGAGGTCCTCAATTTGACCATAGAAAGAGCAAGTTCCTACATTTACATGAAACTTCAAAGCTCTGCTACCAGTCCACAACCCTTGATGCATAATGAGCTAGAGAAGGTGAGCTTGTTTGGAAGTAGGAGCAAAGGCCCAAATAGATAAAACATGTACTTCCACTGATGAGCATTCCATTGGAGTTTCCGTTTAGCATTAAGCTTGCTGATGATGCTTTGGACTGAGCAACAAGACCTTTTAAAAGTCTTGTACATATCAGCTGCAACATCTTCCATCTCGATCTTCTTATAATAATTATAGCTGCTTAGCTTGTCAATCAACCAGGTTCTTTTGTCAAGTAGGACCTGTTTACAAAAAGAAGACATCCCATTAGTCACTTCAATAAGATTAGCACTTATCACCTGATTGTTGAGGGAGAGAGAGCTCCGAGAGTCAAATCCAACCTTCCTACATTTATTCATTCTGATAGAAAGGTTCAAAGGGTTAGTGTTAGCAAACCAGCCAATCCATATAGAGACTTGAAAAACAAAGGAGACATTGTTTTCAAAGTAAGTAGGAACATTGTATTTTTTCTTGACAGCCATCCAAGCACTCCAAAAGGAGCAAACTAGTTTACTTCCTTTGGGAGTAATTTGGACAGGAGAAGTGATAATATCCTAGAGCTTGATGTTGGACCAACTCTTGAAACCTGTGACAAAAATTTTTCTAGTATTTCTTTTAATGAGAAATGACAAAAAATCATCAGAATAAGTAGCTCTTAAAATCCATTTAGCTGCCATTTGGATTGCCATTTTAGAAGGACAAATTAAACCAAGAACACCTTCCTCCTTACTAAGACAATAAACATTCAAGTATTTTAGGGATTTTTTTGCTAGTTTGGGTCCCACCCCACAAAAACCTTCTAGACAGAGCTATGACATGAGAGCTTTTCTTTTTGTTAGGCATCGAGCAAGCAAAAAAATAGGTAAGAACAGGCAGAATATAGTGCTTTAAAACAAAAACTCTTTGGGACAAGTTTTGCTGAAAGGACATCCAATGAAAGCCTTTGTTTTTGAATTTGTCAACAATCCAATTCCATCTCTTCTCAAAGGTCACACCAACTTCCATGGGTATACCAAGCAACCTGAAAAGAACACCTTCATTCAAGACAAAACAATTATTTCTCATAACACAAGCTAGTAAAACATTATTAGAAGCATAAAAACCAGTTTTAGAGTGATCTACCATAGAGCCACTGGCAAGACAAAACATATGAAGGCAATGCATAAAACACTCAGCATACAAGTTATCAGCCAAAGTGATCATGTTAATGTCATCAGAAAATATTTGAAGACCTAATTGAGAAGAAAACTTAGGAATAACCAGCCCTTTAATAATACCTTGTTCCATACAGTCTCTCACCAACTAGCGAAGAGCATCACTTTGGGATATTGGGTATTTTGTAATTGAGCACTCTGTGTGATTGTGCACATAAGTATTGGCTTGTATTTTGCTTCAAACATTGTAATTGTCTTACTGTAATCAATCGGCAGAAGCTTCCAAGGTGTATTTCCTCTTCTGGTCTTTTCATTTTCTCCTACAAACCCTCAAACTCCTTCTTGTCTAAGAATCCCCCAACAAAATTTGGCACGCACGGTGGGACTTCCAAGGAGATTTGAGCTTAGGAGAAACCAAGTGCAAAGTATAGCAGAGGTCACGTGTCTACAGTGCTACTTCATCAAACAGAAGGTAAATATTCTTATCAAGTGTCTCATATTAAGTGGGCTATGAGCTGCTCATGACCGCAACCCGGTCCCAAACATTGAGGGTCACCTGCAAGCAGACAAGAAGGAAGGTTGTTAGAAGGTCCTCAAGTCCACTCTCTTCAACCTCATCAGTAAAGAGCATGGCGGGTCAGGTAGACTTGGAAACTTTACTCTCTAGATTAAATATAAAGTTTCCTTCTTTCAAAGGCCTAGCTCAGGAGGATCCGGATGAACACATTAGAAGGTTTTTGGCACTATGTAAGACTAGATGCCTAATGGGTAGGGAGGATGCCTTTTTTATTCTCTTCCCTGCCACAATAGAGGGATTAGCTGATAAGTGGTTCAGCCAGTTTGCTAAAAACCATTTTAGCACTTGGGATGTTATGAAAGATGCATTTAAAAATCAGTTCCAGCATGGCAACACTGCGGAGATTATCATAGAAGAACTAGAAAATTTGAGATTGGGTCCAGGAGAAAAGTTCCCAGAGTTTGTGACTAGGGCCAAAGCACTAATGGCTAAATTGCCAGATCCACCACACGATTTTTTTGTTAAGAAATGGTTGGCTAAGCCCCTACCAGTGGCCACCCAATGCAAAATAAAGGAATTAGTGTTACCTACAGCCTCCATAGAGGAGTTCATCAACACAGCCACACGCTTGGAGCAGATAAGGCACCAGTATGGAGCAACTTCTTCCCAACCAACATATGGTACAGAAATGGAGGAACCAGTGATCCAGCTAAGGAAGGAGCTGGAGGGCTTAAAAAGGAATAAGCCCTACAAAGAGGAGGAGACTGTTGTTGCTCAGTTGAGAAGGGATATTGAAGCACTAAAGCTCCAAAAGGAGGAGGAGGCCCAAGCAGAGGAATTGGCTCAGCTGCGACAGGAGCTGCAGGAACTCAAAGGGAGTGGCATCAAGAGTGGACTTTGGTGTTCCATGTGCAGAAAGCAATGTCACATAGTAAGTGAATGTCCTCTGTTAAGTGTGACTTGTCAATTATGCAGGAAAGTTGGCCATGAGGCCCATGAATGAATGCCAATCAAGGGGAATGCTTGCAACGACATACTGGACACAAGGAGGACCCCCAACACCAGCAAATGTGATGGCTGCTGCGCCAAATCAAGGTACCAACTATAATCCTAGCCAGAGGGATAATGTTGGAAATGGGCCTAGAAGGCCAATTATTTGTTTGAGATGTGGAGACTGTGGGCACTATCAAAGTAGGTACACTCTTCCAGAAAATGCCCCTCCTTGCAGAAACTGCCCAGAGGCCAGAGACCACTATACAAATTGTTGTCCTAAGAATCAAGCCTCTTCATCCGGGCCCCATATTGAAATGATTTTCGTACACAAAGAAGGAGTGTTAGATCAAGTCAATGTGCCATCTCCATCTACCAGGGTGGTGCATTTAGAAGAAATTGAATCTTTTACGGTGCAGACAAGAAGCAAGGGGAAGGCTCAAGTGGAAATAGGTCAAGAATCAATGATTAATGGATTAAACAGAGACAAAAGTGTGTCTGAAGACGAAGCCACCACAAGTGCAGATACAAGGCAAAAGGAAAATTTCACAGGTACCAGTGATGCCATTGAATATGCATTCAACAGGGCTCATGAGCAGTTTGATAAGTCAAATGCAGCCCATGCTCTTAAGGAATTAGAAGCTTCCAGACTGCTCAAGTCCATGAAAAAGGAGGTTAGTATTTTTTATTTAATAAAGATGGATGGGAAGTTCAGGTCAGAACTCTTGCAGATAATTGATGAAATGTCCACAACAAGCTTAGTGGCAAAGGCTGATGTTATGCATAAAGATAAATGTTTAGGGGAAGCACCCCTCACAGATTACAAGATCCCTCGGCTAACAGTCTCTATTAAAGGTCATGAGTTTCAAGGAGTTATTGTGGATGGTGGTTCTAGCATTAACTTGATGCCTGAATATACCATGAAAAAGATTGGACTATACCCTTCACGACCTGCCAACTTCACTGTAACAATGGTAGACCAAAGCATAGTAAGGCCTATGGGTGTGGTCCCTGGAGTTCTAGTCAAAATACAAGGTACCATCTTTAACTTGGACTTTGTTGTTTTAAGGCTACCACACGTAGAAGGAAGTTTCCCCCTGTTAATTGGGAGACCGTGGTTAAGGCATGCCAATGTGTTGCATGACTGTGGCAAGGACACAATGTGGGTAAAGCAAGAGGGAAAAGAGTTGCAGCAGATAATTTTAGAAGAAGGACCAGACAATCAGAGAAATACTAGTATGATGTAGACAATTGGTATTTGTATGGAAGAAGAAGTGGTGGACAACCCAAAAGCATATCTATTTGAAGGAGCAGATTTATATGAAGATGAAAACATGTTGGCTTGGCTCCATGCAGAAGACCCATCTTCCTGCTACGGAATTTTCCCAAACTCAAGTAGAGAAGAAGCATATGAAGAAAAAGAGGAAATCACTCAGGTTGAAACATTCTCAAGTCAAAGGCCATGGAAAAGAGAAGAAAAGCAAAGTCCTTAAGTGCAGCCGTGATGAAGATGCTTCAAATCATATGTCAATGGCCACTGTTTTATGGATCCTGGTATGGATATCATCTATTGTGTCAATTTTTATGATAGTAAGTGCAAGGCTTTACAATGATGTGGACGGAGTACCTGCAAGTCTTTGGAAACAAAAGATGCAGTATGGAGGAGATAATATTGTACTGAAGGATTTAAGGTGGGTCTATCAAAGCGTCAGCATGCCCAAAAAGAAGATAAAACAAATGAAGTGCAACACAATTGAAGGTTATGGAGGAGTTTTTCGGGGTCAACATATAAAGATCATGGCTAAAGGCCTATCATCCAGCCACATGAAGAATTATGGATCACCTAGAACCTGCAAAATTTGTACAGGTTGTACATAGTCTTTTCTCGTCATTTTTACTTAAGTTTTAGTAGTTTTCTTTATCCATTTCATGCTTGTTTCTTGAGATTTTAGCAAATTCAGCAGCCATTTCATCAACTTTGCAAAGGTACAATTTTTGGAAATTTTAGGAAATTTTCCAGAATTTTTCAAGCATTTTTTAGAATTTTTTTCTAGCATTTTTCTCCTTTTCATGTGTCTTTTTCTTGCCAAATTTGAGGAATAAAGGAAGCTCTCTGTGGTTTTGAGTGAAGAAACTGGCGTTACACTCTAGGAATTTTTTTTAAAATTTTCTGAAGATTTTTTGGATTTTTTTTGCAATTTATTTGGATTTTTTAGGTATTTTTCTTTGTTTTTGGATAATTAAATTTAATTTCAAAAAAAAAAAAATCCCCCCAGGGCGTTTTCCTTTATTAAAAAAAAAAAAAAAAAAAAAAAATCTCCCCCCCCCCCGCCCCCCCTCCCCCCCCCCGGTTCTGATAGCCCCCCCCCCCCCCCCCCCAGGTTCTGACAGCACCCCCTCCCCCGATTCACACCCCCCCCCTCGGTTCTGACAGCCAGCCCCCCCCCTCCCCCCCCCCCTCCCCCCCCCCCCCCCCCCCCCCCCGATTCTGACAGCCCCCCTCCCCCCCCCCACCCCCCAATTTATTTTTCATTTCATTTTATTTTATTTTATTTATTTTATTATTCTTTATTTTATTTTATTTGTTTGTTTTATTATTTATTTTATTTTCTTTTTATTATTTTTGTCTGGGCGTGACAAAAAAAAAAAGGAGACAACTTTTTTTTATTTTTTTAATTTTCATGGCTCAAAGCTTTTGGCTCTGGATCGTGCCTCGGTTGGCCGTTTTTTACAAAAATGGAGTCATTTTCATGTTTTTTGGCACCTCTAGAATCAATTTTCGGCTTTATTTTTCCAGATTCCCACATTTTCTATGAGTTTTGGTCAAAACCCTCAAGTTTTAAGCACATTTATCACATGTTTTAATTTCACCACATTGTCCACATGGTATATTCTCACCTCATCTTACATTTGGTTTTTATATTTCCCATATATACCCTCTATGGCCCTCCAGTTTCATCAATTTAACACCCTCCAGAACCTTGATTCCTACTCCCAATCCCTTCCTTTACCAATCTGCCCAGCCACATCATCACCCCTCCCTGCCCCGTCCATCTCCGCACCCTCAGCCCTCCCTTCCCATTCCTTTCCACCCTCCCATTGCCATCCTTTTTGCTTTTTCATAAAAACATCTCACTTCTGGTTCTTCTCTAGTGCTTGTTCTATCCTGCTTTTGGTGGATTTGGTTGCTGCTCAGATGTCCTCTTCAAGTTTTTGCAGCTCCATTATCATGGTGTCCTATATGCTCAGAGTTTTGGCTGTAGCTCTCCGGGACGGAGAGCACATTAGGTGGTGGGCAACTGTTGAGCCCATAAAAGTCATGTTGGTCAAAGTCAACTGCAATCAAAGTCAAGGTCAAAGTCAATTGGTCAAAGTCAACAAGGTCAAGGTCAAAGTCAACATGTGCAAAGTCAAAGTGCTAAAGTGCGGGTGTCAAAGTGCACAGGTAGTGCACAATTAATTGTCCACAAAGGGTAAATTGGAGAAAGCGGGTTGCAGGTTGCAGAGGTATTTTCTCTAATTTCCCTAAGGTTCAAAGTGTGTTTTAAAGTGGTTTGGAAGGTTCAGGTGAACCCCCCCTTATGTGCAAAAGTGAAGACTTAAAAGGAAATGTGAAGGTATGTGAAGCGGCAGTGTACGCACAGGTGAAAGTATGGCCCCCCCATTAAAATTTTTGGTTTTAGTCTAAAGTCACTATAGGACAAAACAGTGAGTCGTTGGCTGCCACTTGTGAAGACAATCTTGGGACATCAAAGTGAGCACCAAGATACTATTGCAGTTAGGAGCGTACGTGATCGACACACTCAAATCAAGGCAAGGACCATTCTTGGACCAATCTTAGAGTAAGCAAGAGAGGCATAGTCTAAGTGAAGCAAGAGAGAGAAGTGGAAGAGTCACCAGTGTGCGATGCAGAGAAGTGGAGTTGAAGGAGTGCATAGAGAGTGACTAAGGGATTGTGCAGAGAGTGCTAAGCTAGTCCCCCAAGGATCTCAAGGTCTCTTTGCAGTGTGCGCGTGCCGACAGAAGGTATTCATTCCTCCCCCCTTAGTGGAAGCTTGGTGCAAGGTGTGCACAAGGATAAGCTTGAAGCAGGTGGAGGTTTGGTGCAGAGGAGGCCGGCGGCAAGAAGACTTTGGGATATTGGGTATTTTGTAATTGAGCACTCTGTGTGATTGTGCACAGAAGTATTGGCTTGTATTTTGCTTCAACCATTGTAATTGTTTTACTGTAATCAATCGACAGAAGCTTCCAAGGTGTATTTCCTCTTATGGTCTTTTCATTTTCTCCTACAAACCCTCAAACTCCTTCTTGTCTAAGAATCCCCCAACACATAATAAGTCTATGCCTTCTAGCCAAGGAAGAGGCAAATATTTTATGCAAAGAAGTTAGACAAGAGATAGGTCTCCAATTGTTCAGGTCATCCTTAGCTCCTTTTTTGTGAACCAACTTGATAAATCCAGAATTGATAAAAGTAGAAAAAGAACCTCTCCTCATGGCCTCTTGCCACACCAGAAGAATGTAGGGCACAACGAAATCGATAAGCTCATGGAAGAATTCATTAGGAATACCATCAGGACTAGGAGATTTGTAGGGTTTCAATTTACAAATGGTTTCTCTAACCTCACCGACAGAGAGGGGCATGTCCAGGATAGAGGCCAACTGCTGAGGAATCATCCTTTTAAGAGAAATAGTAGCCCTAGCCCTCTGGATATCCTCCCCCACTCTTGGAAGGCCTAGAGAAAACATTGGTAAAGAAGCCAATGGCCTCCTGCAGGTTCTCCTTCATAGAAGAAGCATAACCACAATCCCTAGCTTTCTTCTTTTTTATTAGATCAAACATATGCTTGTTAGGTCTATCCACTTTCCCAGCCCAAAATTCTCTGGTAGAGGCAAAAGCACCACTAGCTAAGAGGTAGTCTTCATACCTCAACCTATCTTGAAGGTCAAGGAGATTCTGACTCTTTATATGATCATCAAAATTCCCATTCTTAATTTTATCTATCTCTCTCACTATCGTCATTCTCCTTTTATTTTTGACTTCCTTGTCTTGCAGCTTAAACTCGGTAAAGAGAGACTGAATTTCTTTAATGGATCTCTCCCAAGCTAAGAAGGGAGAACAATTAGAATTGAAATGGTATCTGAAAATATTAATAGTCTTATCTCTAACACACTTTAACTTCAGGAGAGAGGCATCAAGATGAGGCCAGCCAACTTTATACTCAGGAGAATTCCTAAACAGCTTAATCATTAAGGGAGAGTGATCAGACAGATTTAAGGTCAGGTCAATGTCACACTTATGCTGCCAAAGGTCATGAAACTTGTTAATATTCATGTAAATTCTATCAAGTCTAGCAAAAAGAGGCTTGTTAACACTCCTATTATTCCAAGTATGACCAGAACCATTAGAACAATCAATAAGGTTAAGAGAGTTAGACATATCAAGCAAATACTTCTTTTCTTCCCCATGCAAAATATTCTCACGATTACCAACACGATATTTTTCAAACAAAACCATGTTAAAATCACCAATCAGGATCACATAATCAGACAAATCAAAGAGCTCTCTCCAACACAAACTTCTTTCAGTACTATTATTAGAGGCATACAAGCTAACAATAGTATAGTTTATGGGGTCCTTACACCTGAGAGCAATCCATTGGTTTGTAGGACTATACAAAACTTCCTCAATGCAATGAGAGAGGTTAGAGACAATACCTATAGTAGCACCACCTTTTCTGTTATTGTGCTTGGTAGTAAACCACTTGTGAGTACTAGAGGCAATCTGCAGGTTAGAAAGAAGCTCAAACCCACCAATCTTTAACTCTTGAAGACAAATAAAGTCAGGCATAAGAGAACAATCCTTCTTCCAATTGTTAAAGACTTTGCTCCTCACAGGATCAGTACTACCTTTAATGTTAAGAGATATGATATTAATCAAATCCATGATAAAATCAAAGAGAGAAAAATAGACCCTAACAAACAAATTATTTTCTATTGTTCTTAAGGGGTTTTATAATTGACCCCGAAACCCGAACAACTTCTTTTCTCTTAGATTTAGACTTTATAGCTTCTTGAGTAGCAACAACACCATGCATTTCCACATCCTCTGTAGACCTATTCTGAAGATTTTGAATGTTTTCATTATCATGCTGTTCCAGCTACTCAAAGAACTCATCAATGTCTTGTCTATCTTTAACTAAAACATCATCATCAGAAGAAGAGTGGGAAGAGAAAATAATGGCACATTGATTGTCCTTCTTGTTTTTTCTGTTACCCACATAAGTCCACTCTCCTTCAATGTCCTGTTCAGCAGGCTCTGAAACATTCACAAAATTAGCTGGTTCTTGAGCGGTTGTAGACCCTGAACCCTTACCTTCATCTTTAGTGTCCAAAAAATCAAAGGGGTTAGAAACATCTTCTAAGAGAACATCATATTTGTTATTCTAGTTAGTATAAGATTTTTTTTTTTTGCTTTGAAGCTAGCTTTCTTTTGCTGGTTTTGGTCTTGCTGCACATTCAAATCTTTTAAATAAAATTTATCAGTGTTGCATTCCTTTTTGCTAGCAAGCAAAGGACAATCTTTAATAAGATGTCCTTGTTTAAAACAATTGAAGCAGCCATTGGGAAGATTTTTATAACTGACCTTTTGCTCATGGAGCTTAAAACCTTCAGACTCTTTCAGGTTGATGGAAGTCTTGACTTCTTTGGAGATATCCACTTCAACAAGGATTTGAGGATCCCATTTGGGTTTGAAACCGTTCCTGGATTTTTGACCAAGCACTTTACTTACCAGTTTGCCTATGTGTTCAACCCAAGGGTAAAATTCAATAGGCAGATCGTGCAACTCCACCTAAACAGGAACTTTTATGGGTTTAGCCCCTCTTGGATTAAAACTAGGATACCATTTAAACAAGGAAAGGGGCACATTCCTAATCACCCAATGTCCTTCAGACATCACTTGCATAGCACTGTTGGAGTCCTAAAAAAAAACAAGTAAAAATTATTTGGCAGAAATTGCACATATTTAACAATCATCCTCTTGTTAGTCTACTTGTCCTTAATCCAAGCTCTTAGAACTTCTTGAGCTGGCCTAGGTCCATAACATAACCCAATGAGGACTTTCTCCTACAAGATTATGCCAGTTTTTTTTTTAATAAAAGGAAGTTCGGCCTTAGCCTATTCTCCCAGAATTTGATTAAAATAAAGAAAAAAAGTTACAAGTGAATGGGGCTAGTGCCCATGGGACCCCACGAATCCCACAATGCAGGGGAGGAGTATGTCAAGCTAGAGGGCATTACAAATGAGGTGGATAAATCTATCATCACCCTCATGTGGGACCCATTTGGGTTTCAACTTGTTGTTTTCGAGGAGATAAATACAGTGGTGTCTAAACGGTGGAGATCTCTTATCTCGGGAGATTCTTTTACCTAGAAGAAACAAGGACTTCTCGATTGACCATTCCTTAGGAGTTTGGCCAAAATTGATAGCACATCGCTCCCTCCAAATCTTCCAAAGAGTCTCACCCCTGAAGGCATTCCACAGCCTCGATGAGCAGCCGACCGCCTCACCCAACAACACCTGTTGCCAATTGATTTGGTTCGTGAGTCTCAATACCTGGGTCACGTGATGCCAGATAACACGAGACTTGGGGCAATCGAAGAACAGGTGAGCTAAATCTTCGATGCATCGATGGCAACGCTTGCACCACGGCAGCACACCACAGATTTTGTTAGCCCTTGCATTGGACCAGATACCTTTGTGCAAGATCTCTGCCACATGAGAACATAATTTTTTATCTCAATTAGGGGGTGCCAAATAGACATGAACTTTAGTTCCCATCGAATTTTGGTCCAAGAAAGGCACCATCTCTTGTTAAGAGTGTGATGAACATCTAAGTTCTCTTTGAAGTTGGGGATTCTGGATAGTTTCTTTCCATTGCTCCATTTGAGGCCCTCCAGGCAAGGAAGATCCTGACCACAGAGAAGGCGGGTAGTTGAGCGGTCCCAAGCTAAACACATGCCTTGAAGAAGAGTCCATTCCTCAAGGGTAACTCTAAGTCTCGGGTCCAAGTCTTCGAACCTAATCCACTGGTTGGTCTCTTGTTTCCAGAGTTGTTTCCACTGTTTGAACCCCTTATTCCATAATCGCTTTGCAGTTTGGAGGTTCCAAGACTCCACCCCCCTGATGCCGTCGATCGGGAACCAGATAGAGTCATTTTGTCTTATCCCATCCGCCCACTTCCACTCCTCACTTATTCTGATGAATTGTTTGGCCTTGTTCCAACTCTTCCATAAAGAACACACGAGGCTAGAGCCTTTCGGGGACACCGAGTGGGGGGAGAACAAAAGCGTGAGAATCCCTATGTCCTTCCAACCAGGGTGGCCAACTAAGGTAAGGTCTTCCGTGTTTCTAAAGATCAATTTAGCCCAAGAGGACTCACTATTGCTCCAAGCCTTGATAAGCCACTTTGCCGCTAGTTTGTCAGCGAGCCCAACGATATCCAAAATTCCCAAGCCCCCTGAGTCTTTCGGGCTAATGCAAGTTTCCCATTTGATTTTGGGAATCCCCCTCCTGTTGGGGTCCCCAGTCCAAATGAAGTTTCTGCAGATTCTTTCCACTTTGGCCAAGTCTTTCTCCTTAGGTCTCCAGCACGAGATAAAATAAATAGTTGTAGAAAGCATAAATGTGTTAACAACCATAGCACGCCTTGCCAAGTTGACTTGCATACCTTTCCAATGATTTAGTTTGCTATCCATCTTGGATAGCACCCAGTTCCAATGTTGGTCCATTGAGATGTCGAATCCCATCGTAATGCCGAGGATCCGGAAGACTTGATCTCTAGGGATAACTTGACACCCCTGATCTAACAACAATTGGGGTGTAGGTCCGCTGATTGCTCTAAAAGCAGTTTTAGCATGGTTGATTTTCGAACCTGACGCCACACAAAAGGTGTCGAGGCATTGCCAAAACACCTCAACGCTGTTTAAATTGTTATGCACAAAGGCATTCATGTCATCGGCAAAGAGTCTTGCAATGATTTGGTTGTGATTCAGAGGTAGGGAAAGACCCTTAAGATTGCCAGCATCCATGTGATGCTTTAATAGGCAACTAAGCCCATTCGAGGCGATAGCGAAGAGTAATGGAGCCAAAGGGCATCCTTGCCTGCTTGATCTTTTTAAACGGATGGGCTCAGAGAGCTTACCGTTGATATTTCTGGTTGACGCATTTCCAAGAAGAGTGGAAACCATCTTCGTGCACTTTTGGCTACATCCAAGGTCTTTCAATGATTGAAGAATAAAGTCCCATTCCAATCTGTCATAAGCTTTGTCGAAGTCAATCTTAATGAATACCAGATCTTGTGCAGACTCCTCAGCAAACGCAAGGCCTTCCCAAATGTCGACAATTGCTTCAAGTATAGATCTTCCTTTGATAAAACCTTTTTGGTCCTCACAAAGCCATGACTTTAAATGACAAGAGATTCTGTTGGCGATAACTTTTGCAATTATCTTGTATCCTATTTGGAGCATGGTAATCGATCGCCAATTTTCAATTTTGTTCTTGTCTCCCCTTTTGTGGATTAACTTGATGACTCCATTATTAAGGCACTCAGGGAGGGCACCAAAGGAGAAAGCCTCTTGCCACACCAGACATAGTGGGGTGGCCACCACATGTTTCAAAGACTTGAAAAACTCATTGGTGAGGCCATTAGGACCCGGGCTTTTCCCATTGGGAAGAGCATCAATAACCTCGATAATTTCATTCTCGGAAATGTTAGCATCTAGCAGAGAAATCATGTTCTGTGGGATTCTAGATTGAGCAACCCTAGAGATGGTTGCCATGGAGTCACGCCTGTGCGGGGAAAAGGGAGCCGAGACCCCGAGAAGATGGGTAAAGTGCTCGACGATGAGAGATCTATTCTCAACTTCCGTACTACATTCGATTCCATTGTTATCAACCAATAAGGGGATGGATTCCCTAGCTTGTTTCCTTTTGAGGATGTTACACATCTCTTTCGATGGTTTGTCAACCTTCCCTGCCCACCAATCTTTGAAGAATATTTGAAGATTTTTCCTTTGAACCTCCTCCTCTAATCTTAGTCTTCCCTTGATTTTCAAAAGACCTTGCCGGCATTGTAAGTTACCTTTGTTCACCTCTTCTTCAAGCCGTGAGAGCCTCCGGTACACCGTTTCTCTTCTTTTTTTCCGGATATCTCTTATAGCCTTTTGAGTCTTGATCAGAATTTTCCGCGTCCTTTCCACTGCGCTTCTCCAGCATTTAGCCGGTTCATTACAGTAAGCAAAAGCTTCCACCCACACTGTAGAAATTTCTTGGTGGATAGAGGGGAGGGAAAACGATGTCTGACAAGCATGAAACCAAGGGGCTTTCTGGAGCATGGGAATCGGTTTGAAAGATAGAGTAATCAGGTAGTGGTCCGAGATAGCCAGGTCCATGTGTTGGGAAATCGAAGGAATACCCAATTGGAGGATGGTGTTTTGATCAATGTAACATCTATCGAGTCTTGCTTTCCTCAAAGAGTCCCCCAATTGGAGATTTGACCAGGAGAATCCCTTCATGTCTTTCACCTCGACCAGGTCGAGATGGAGCTTGATTTTGTCCCATGTCTCTTTCTCTTGGCCGTCAATAATTTTCCCCTTGTTATTCCATCGGTCCTCAGGAAACTCAACCATGTTGAAGTCCCCACAAATCAGAACCTTATGTGAGAGGGAGTCGAGGGAAGCCCAAGTATCAATTCGATCCGCTTCTCCATTAGGGGCATAAATTGAGACCACAGTGAACTGAAAAGGGAACCCGACAGAGGAAACAATCCAACGATGATTTCGACCTTCAAAAGTCGAGGTCACACTGGCAGACAAGGAGTGACTAATACTGATCGCAGCACCCCCTGCCCCCCTAGGGTGAGAAGTGGAGAACCAAAGGTGGTTCGGAGAAATGCATTTAAGCCGTTTCTGGAGATCCTCTCCGTCGATTTTAATCTCTTGTAAGCAGATAAACTCAGGGTTGAGGCACTTGTCTTTAAACCACTGGCCAAGAATCGCCGCTCTTGATGGGTCAGACAAGCCCCTGACGTTTAGTGATGTGAATTTCATTGTTGATGGCTGCCCTCTTTGAGGGGAGGGACCCGATCTTTTTTCTTCTTGTGATCTTCTTTTTTCCTCCCAGCTTCTTGACTTAGGATTCTACTCTTGAGGGGGCTCTTCCATGGCAAGCCCGATGGTTGTTTTCCTTTAAGCTTTGACTTTTGTTGCGGTAATCTTGGAAAGCAAACCGGAAGGATAGGACCAAGGAAGGAGCTTTCACTGTCTGGGTTGTCTTCATTGCTAGTTGTGAAGCCTTCCTCTCTACTCGTGGTGTAACATTCTTGGTTGTCTTCTTTGCTGGTAGAGCACCCCAGGGTATTTTCAGTGGGGTCTTCTTCATAATGGTTGTCCCCTGGGAAATCGACCTCATTAATCTCCTTTTCTAGGTTACAATACATGTTATTCGAAGGAGCAATTGTCGTAGTGTTCCTTGTTATTGGTCTTCGAGGGCTAACTTTCCTCCTACGTCTTACTTCAGTGAATCCTTCTGAATCCGTCTCAGCAACGCGAGTTCCCTCTGCTTCATCCATCGGAGGGGGATGACCCCGAGTGTCAACTTGAGGGAGAGGATCCAGGGTCCCATCTGATTTAAGCTTGTTTTTATTGGTACTTTTCTTCAGGGGGCAATCTTTGATCCTATGACCTTGATTCCTGCAATAAAAGCACACGTTTGGCAAGTTCTTGTAAGTAACCTCCTGTGTCCAAGTCTTACCATCTCCACAGTTTATGGAGATTTTTGATGGAAGGACCGTTCAGGTCTGTTTCAACGCAGATCTGTGGGTGCCATCTAGCATTGAAAGAATGTTGAGCACCAACGTAGATTAGCCCCCCAACATCCTCTCGTGAGGCCATCGGGCGACCAATCAGAGAAACAATTTCTCGAAGAAATCCATAAAGAAAGTAAGGCAGATTGGGAAGCTTTACCCAAAGTGGGTAACGAAGAGGCTTTGATCTGTTCGGAATAAAGTCTGGGGTCCACTTAAAAAGGCAAAGGGTGGACCGGCCCACCTACCAGGAGCCTGGAATGCTATCTCTTCATTCTCAAACACTAGAAGAAGGTGATTCGCCAGCAGGAATTGACATTTGCACACAATTAGGCCATGTGGGAACCACTCATTACGAAGCCAAATTCTCGCACTTTCTAGAGGGGGCCTAGGGCCAAAGACTTGACTGATTAGACAAGTTTTCATCAGTTCTTCTTGCTTTGCCACCACAGAATCTTTACACAAAGATACCACTGGAGGATCGACATCCGATGAGGCAAAATTCATCCCGAGGGGGCACTGTGACTCTGGTGGGGCCACGTTGCTCAAGACCAGAGAGGAAATAAATATCGACATTAGAGAGAAAGGTTTTGAAGAAACAATAAATAAAAAGGATTCACCAATCCTACCCGAAGCTCATTGAAAACTTTACCATCAGAGATTCTTTGGCCCTCGAAAATTACTCTTTGAAGCGATGCTTAAAGCGATGCGATGCTTCTTTCTCTTCAAAAACCTTAAAAGAAGCTTGCGATCACTGCTAGCAACCCTTCTCTCTTAAAAAAGATTTAAATGAAAATCAAAAGCGAAGAGCTTTAAAACTCTCCACACTGTTCGAAACTGAAGTCACGAGCTTCGCAAGGGAGGCGTCGACTGGAGGCAAGAATTAACGAAAAACTTCAGATGAAATTTTAGAAGTTCCACTATTTGCCTTGGAGGTGGGATGGACCCCACACAAACGACTTGTCGCGCGCACGAAGAGAGCATTGATGGCCCGCGATAGACGGAATAGCCAAGAAAACTGGTTTGCTGGCCCGCGATAGACCGCTTCACGCGATAAACGATTATCCCCTCTTCGTAGTAACCCTCCTCCCGCGATAGCCGCTATACCTCCTCCGGCGATAGACGGTAAGTTGTAGACTGCAGTAAGTTGTAGACCGCGATAGGTGGTTTAGCTCCAGCACCATAGACACTGACAGTTTACCCGCGATAGACACTGACAGTTTACCCGCGATAGGCGCTCCTACGCGATAGGTGGTTTAGCTCCAGCACGATAGACAGTTTACCCACGATAGACGGTAAGTTGCACACCACGATAGACTGTGAGTTGGATACCGTGATAGACGGTTTAACTCCAACCGCCGAACTGACGGTACTGCAACAGTTGAACGATCTTCGCCATAGCTGCAGCAGGAAGCAATCTTGCTGTTGCGTCAGAGCAGAGACATTGATGAAGTCGAAAGCCGGACGACCTGCGTGGATGGTGCTGGATATCATCACAACACTCCCTTTAGCTGCAGCACACGAACTTGCACTCAACCAAGAGACACTCCGGATTGTGAGTTTTTTTTTTTTTTTTTTTTTTTTTTTTAATAAATGGAGGTTCGGCCGAGGCCTACTCCCCCGGACTTTAACTTTGAAATTACAACTGTACAAGGGAGGGCATAGTACCCATGGGACCCCCCTTATCCCACAAAAACAAGGGTTTACAACTAGATTAAACGGCGGTCACAACTACCGCGGGGATGGTCAAACGATGGCCAACAGCCACATACATCAGTTCCTGGGATTTATATGTCCCTACATGTTGCTGCCAGGGGTTGAACCCTCGCCCCGCCTCAAGAGGCGAGAGGCCCAACCACCAGGCCAGCTAACCGGGACGGATTGTGAATTGTGATAGCGCGCTGCCCGTCTCATAAAGTCTTCCAAGATTATGCCAGTTAAACGTTTAAGGAATCCTTATCAATAACTAACTAGCGCATTTTTCATCGAACCTCTCTCATCGCGAGGACTGCATGTGGCCATCGTAAGAGGCATTCCATTAACTATGATATGTACTTGGCCTACGTTTTCTCAAGCCATTGTTTTCTCTACACATGTTTCCCACAGCACACCTTACACTCTGATTTTGTAGATGTATGTTTGTACACCTTATGGCATAAAAATTCCTCCTCACATATTCTTTTTTTATTTGTGGCATAGACATTTGTTATTCATATTCTTTATTACCAAACTATTTTCCAGCACATGCTGTGACTCCCCACCTCTTTCTATCAATCACTAACATATGCAAAGAACAACCACCTTGTTGCTGAAGCCACGTGAAAAGCTCCATTTCTACCCAAACTCACATGCTTGGCCCTCCATATGTCAACTCTTCATCACATTATATATGAATGTACTTGGATACTACTGCTCATGAAGTTGCTTTCCAGATCACACCTTGTAATTGTGACAATGCCGAAATGGATACCTTTTGTTCCACTCAATAGATATGTGTAAGCAGTCACTTTCGAACACGGGACTTCTTGTCACGGAGTTAGAGCTTAAACCCATTAAGCAACGCCCGCTGGACTGGATCGCTCATTTATGGATTACTTTGATTGCTCATTTAGGCCTTTTTGTTTGTTTTAGAACTTGTGGACCCTCCAAATACTCCATTTTCTCGAGGAGCCTGGATCCTGGTGGCTGGGGAAGTGAGGATGCAGGCTGCGCCGCCCACGACCTCGAATGCAGCTTCCATTCGTGCTTCCCTTCAGGCTCAGCCACGCGAGTCGCGACTCGCGAGGATTGCGAACAAACAATGCGTGAACGCCGCAGCTTTTACCATTATTTGAGACACAGTGAACATAGTTACCTGCCGCGCTGACCGGAGAGTTGAGAGACAGCTTTTAGTCTTATGTGAGACACAGTGAACATACTTACCTGGAACGGCGACCGGAGAGTTGAGAGACAGCCATCAGCTGCGCGACAGTGTCCGCCAGAAAATTGTAGAAGTATCCTAACTTCCAAGCCGCAGTAGCGATGGCGCGTCACTCGATACGCTTCCGGATGCTCCTCGAATTCGCAACGTTCATCATCTCCGTCTTCCAGGTGGTCACTACTTTACCTTGCGAAGCTATGCGAACACAGCATGCGTCCTCGGCTCTGTTTCGGCGTTCAAGGTTTTTTTCTTCTGATTCCCTCTTCCCGAATGGGACTGGCGTGACCCGTGCCGACTTCCCAGATGACTTCCTCTTTGGAGCCATCACGTCATCCATGAAGGTGTGTTATAGTTTCTATTGCTGGCTTATTCGTCTTCGCTTTGCATACTTTAACTCATTTGCACGCTGAATCACACTTACTTTCCATCTGGAGCCTCTGACTAACGATAGTATTCTCAGCATGAGGGTGCAGAACACGCAGATGGGAAATCTGAGAACATATGGGATTTCTACGCACGCGTGAAGGACGGTGAGAATTTCCAGCTTGGTGGCATAATCGCACAATCAGGAGTGAATTCTAATCTGATTCTTTTATGTGCTGTGTCTAACGTTTTATGCAGGAGCTTCTGCGGATGGGAGTCGTCCTGGCGAGTGTGGAAATAATTATGTCCTATATCCGGTTGGACTACCTTCCTTATGCTGTTTTGAGTTCAAAGTCCTGTATCGGTGGTGTATACTTGTCTGAGGAGGCGCATGCAATTTCAATGGAGCAACGATCGTTGTTTTTTTATTTTCATGGTTTTATTCCTGTGCTTCAAGTTTTCACTGTAGAGAGAGCTCAAAGACTTTTTTAATAGTCATAGTTGTAGCCACCTTACAAGTCTACCGCCGATTTCTTCCCAACAGGTGGATCATAGACTTGTGAAGGAGCTTGGAATGAATTCTTACAGGCTCTCTATAGCCTGGTCGCGGATTTATCCTAGTGAGTAATCGTAATGCTCAAAAGTTCCAGTGTCTATTTCTACATTGGTGATGTTTGGTCTCATCTTTGCTTTTTCTTTCTCACTGTCCATTGAGCAGATGGAACCGGTGAAGTGAATCAAGCAGCTATTGATCACTACAATGAAGTGATTGATGATGTTCTCAGCTTAGGTAATAGTCCCTTCTATACAATATAGTTGAGCGCATGTGAATATTAGCCAGATACGTTAGCTGGAGTTGACGTTGCCAGGTTTAATACCCATGGTCACACTGTGGACGCAAGACCATCCTCAAGTCCTCGAGGATTCCTATGGTGGAGCTTTGAACGATCAGTTCATGTAAGTTCCCGGTGAAGTTAATGTGAAACGGGGCATGCTAGCTTTACGAGTGTACATGCATCCTATTGTGCTTAAATATTGAGATGAGCATTCAAAATACTACTTCTATTGTCATCATATTGTCTGCCTCTCAGTTCATAATGGAGAGGCTTGCATACCGAATGTGGCTTCGTGGATTCACAGAACTGATTTTGTACACTATACGTGGATTTACAGAAATGATTTTGTACACTATGCGGACACATGTTTTGAGGCATTTGGAGATCGTATCAAGTATTGGGTTACATTTGATGAACCTAATGACTGGGCGGCCCTTGGCTATTCCACTTCACAGAATCCTCCGGGCAGATGCACGTCCAGTATAATAGGACAGTCGGGCATGAACTATGGAGACTGTCCAGATGGTGACTCTGGAACAGAGCCCTACATAGTGGGTCACCATCTGCTGCTTGCACATGCAGGGGCAGTGAATCTTTACAGGTCTAAGTATCAGGTAGTGAGCACTAGACATGTCAACATTCAATAATGATTGATGTAAATTTTAATGCATCTCTTGCGATTGTGCTTTGCAGGGAACCCAAAATGGTTCAATTGGATTTGCATTATGGTTCAGATGGATAGAACCACTCACAAATACTTCAGCAGATATGGAAGCTGCTCAGAGGGCAATTGATTTCCTGATGGGATGGTAAGCAATTAGACGAGTCCTTCATGTGACAGAGTGGATGATGTGGTGTTCAGTCATCTCAAGTGGCAAGGTCAATACTATGCATGGTTCAAAGTGTTTACTTTGGTGTAGTGTGTTTAGGTTGGCCAATATTATGTGTTCGTACTTTTAACTATCAATCATCTGCTTAGCCTATTTGAGCTTGAGATGTTTGATCCAGTTTTGAGTTTGCAAATTTCCTGTTGGCAGGTTACTGGATCCCATCTTCTTTGGGAAGTACCCTGATTCCATGCAGGAATTGGTTGGATCTCGCCTCCCAAGTTTCACAACTGAACAGATTGCACAGTTAAATGGCTCTCTTGACTTCATAGGCATAAACATTCAAACTGCATCATACGGCTTCGAAACAGATTTTTATCTCACTCAAAATAAGACTTGCTACTACTTGGATTCGAAAACGAATCTCACTGGTATAAAGTTTCTACTTGCTATACGAACGTGTTGGTTATCGTGATTGAACCATCTGTTTCTAGTATATGTTTGAACGTTTTGCGGTAATGCATGTGCATACTAAAATGGCTACATGTGCACATTCTGCATTCCTGCATGTACCTAAAAATCTATAGGTAGGCGGATGCACTTGTGAATGCGAATGCATTTGGAGTGGCGAGCAAATGTCGCTGGTTTAAACTTCCTACTTGCCATGTAAACGTGCTGACTTCATATTCTAGAACACCTAATGGAAGCTTATATCCTTGAAAAGGATTTGTAGAAGTGCATGTTCGCCATAATGGTTATTTCCTAATGCATAGATACTATGGTCCTGCATATATCTCAATGTTATCGGGAAATCACACCTTGATATAACTGGGTTTACAATGTAGTAGGCCGACATGACTAAGGCATCTTTACCAAAACTTAGGTCTCACAGGCAGCCATTTACAACATGCTCTCTGCATATTTATGCATATATTCATAGTTCTCATTAATAGCGAATGTTGCTTTTGGCAGGTTATCGTGATGGAGTACCGATTGGAGTGGTAAGTGCATTGTCGTGTGAATCCTTGCATGTGTGACTGTAATAATGATTGCCTCTTCACCTGCAAACAAAGGTGAGAGTTGCAATATATCTAAACACACCTGCTTGCTTGCACTTTCAGGCAAACGTGGTTATGTACTTGTTCCATGAATTTGAAGAACCTTTTCACCTATGCAGTGATACTCTGTTATGCTATCAGATTTTCTGCTGTCCATTTCATGCTGATGCTTTTTGTATGCATCTGCAGGGATCCATCGAATTTGCTGTGCCTTGGTGTATTAGAAGTGCTGTTGACTATATTAAGAATCACTATAGCAATTTCCCCATGTTTGTCACACAAACAGGTTTGATTTGGCTTGCTGTGGTACCTTTTGTAAATGATCTCTTTAATTTCCATGACAGTTAAAGCTCTGTGATTGTCGTATATTTTACAGGTATCGCATATCGCTTTGATAGTGCAGAGGATACAGTGGACGATGATGAAAGGGTTGAGTACTTTGAGACGTACTATACTGAGCTCCTTGCTGCAATAAGGTCAATTCCTTGCCCTGGAGAACTCCTTGTTTAGTGTTTGTGCATTCTTTTAGGCTAGATTTTTGGAATTATACAGGTAATGGTTTAGTTTGTGTGACTCAGGGATGGAGCAAATGTCAAGGGTGTATATGCATGGTCCTTGCTGGATGGATTTGAATTCGATCTTGGACTGAGGAAAAGGGCAGGAATTGTCTATGTCGACGACGATTATAATAGATATCTGAGGAAATCAGCTTTGTGGTTCAAAGAAATGCTTTCCTCTTATCCCATTGCAGTAGATGTACTGTAGGGTAACTGAGACAACTGAGTTGATTCTGACACTGTTGTTTAGCTGGAGACAATCATACTCATGTATGGTCCTACTGCAGGGACACTGTAATGAAATTATATCAGATACGTTGTAATGGATGATGCATCCTTGCCCTTTCAGTTCTCGACCCTCCCTTATATCATGAGGATTTGCAGTTCATCTGCCCAATTTTGAGCATCTTTTTTGCAAATTTATGTATCCCATTTTCAGCTTGTTTCTTCTTTATGCATTGCCAGTCACGGCATAGAGTTACTGCTTTTTTGAAACTAGTTCTGATTTCATGAAATACATATCACTGTATCAAGGGGCAACAATGTTGCCATGGTTCTCCATGGAAGGCATTGGTGACCAGAGGCTTTGCAGGAAGCTATCTCCATCTCAAAGGAGATATGATGTGAATCAGTGGGAAGCATTTGCAAACGATACAAAGTAGAGTGTAGGTACTTATGAGGTAAGGAATATTTCTCAGAGAGAGAACAGTTCCAACCTTGTAGCTTTGGTAAGCTCTTTCATTTCATCCCTAAAGCAGATCGTTAGAAATTTATTGGCCCTTCTGTTTGAGGTTCTTGAGATTTACTCCACATCAATAATTTGGCACCTTTGTAGTCTTGGCAGCCATGTTGCGTCAGAAAATAAACAACAATTGATATGGATACAGCAAGAGAATATGGAGTGCACGTCAAGAGTATGGAGTGCATTGGTGATCAGAGGCTTTGCAGGAAGCTATCTCCATCTCAAAAGGAGAGATGATGTGAACCTGAGGCAAGCATTTGCAAACGGTACGAAGTACTAGTGTGTGTACTCGAGAGGTAAGGAAATATCTCAGAGACACAACGGGAACAGTTCCAACCCTGTAGCTTTGGTAAGCTCTTTCATTTCATACTTAAAGCAGATTGTTAGAAATTTTATTGGCCCTTCTCTTTGAGGTTCTGGAGATTTATTCCACCTATAATTTGGCATCTTTGTATTGTCAATGTCTTGGCAGCCATGTTGTGTTAACAAATAAACAACAATTGATATGGAAATAGGAAGAGAATCTGGAGTGCACATGAGAGTTGTAAGGAGCCATGCCCCAAATATTTCATTACATTCCACGTCTTGGCAGCCATGTGTTAGCAAATAAAAAACAGTTGATATGGAAATAGGAAGAGAATATGGAGTGCAAGTCAAGAATCTGGAGTGCACATGAGATGTAAGGAGCCATGCTCCAAATATTACATTACAATGCTTGAAGTTACAAACAGATAGCTAAAATTTTAGTGTTGAGGTCCAATCTGTCCATGAACTTCAATAAATCTACCATGGTTGAGGTATTATCTGCTGCAATTCCTTCAAATAAGACAACTCGCAAGAAAAATTTATAGCACACTTTGAAATTGTAAATGAAGAAAGTGATAGATAAGAGTGATCCAAAACCTTCTATTTATAAGTGATAGAGAGGTGTGATCGAAAACCTTCTATTTTAGGGAGCAAAAAGTTTTTGCGAAAAAGCTTTAGCAAAAAATTGAAATTTTTGAAAATCTCTCATGCAATACCTAGTTGGCGTTATGCACAGTTTTTGAATATAGTATCCCTTCCCACGATGGGTTTTAATATGAACCTTTAGTTTCACATTAGGCTAATGTGAATACATTGGATGTGTTTTTTGTGGCTCAAGCAAGGTTTGTTTGGCAAGTGGAGTAATGTTCGAAAGCTCTCACTGAGGATTACATGATACCTTCACATCCAAAATTTGATTGTTTTCTACTAAGTTTAGGTTGAGACCACGACCTAAAATTCAGGGGCAGCACAACCTTACATATGACGACAAAAATCATTCTGCTTGGCTTATTACTGATTTCTTCCAAACACATGTCAAACGATAAAATTTTATTACAGCTGCATAATTTGTCAAACAAGAGACCATATGTATTGATAAAGGGATTAAATAGGGATAAGGAGCTCTTGAGAAAGAGGTACTGATAGTGATGATGTACTATTGTGTATGTGCACTAAAAGTCAGAAAGGGTGTATTGAGTGAAAGCAGCAGAAGCTCCTTACACATAAGCAGATGATTGAACTACACACGAGGAGAGGAAGCCAATGATTTGACCGGGCTTTATTAAATGCAAACAAACAAGCTCATGATCTTTGAGATTTCATGCAATAGAGGTATATGTTCCATTAGAGATCCCGTCAAGACCTCTCAGTCAAAAACAGCGAGAGAAAGCAAATGTCTGTTGCAAAAGGCTTTTATGAACATAAAAAAAATCGAGTGAAGAAATAGCAGTACTTAATAGATTTCCAGATAATGCTCGTGCCAATCATCAAAGCCACTATTTCCTTGATGACTCTTTGGCTTTGGAGTCAATGCAAATAAGAAACCTAACTGTCATTTCCATGCGAGTGTAATAGCATACAGTCAATGTGGTAGAGCATATGCATGTACGTACTGAGGATATGATGAGCATGTGTACATATTCATATACACAAAAATTCAAATAGAGCACTTGACAAAAATACTCAAAGAGCATTTTGTTCCTTTGATGTCAACAGTACCATAGGTAATGAGCTCTCCATATAAGTAATGCTGCCAACATATACACACTGACTATGTGATGAGCATCTGTATACACACAAAAATTCAACTGAAGGAGTTGCGTAAAGGCTCAAAGAGCATTTTGTTCCTCTGCAGCCAACAGTACCATAAATACTAGACTCTCCGTATAAGTATTGCTTCCAACATGTGATCATCGAGTATGTCATGAGCATATATATATATATATATATATATATATATATATATATATATACAACTCCACAACTCCACAAAAAATCGAATAGAGTGATTGCCAAAAAGAACTAAAAGAGCACGTTGTTCCTTTGTTGCCAAATTACCATAAGTATTAAACTCTTCATATAAGTATTCAACTCTCTATATTGACGCTTATTTTTTGGCCAGATACTTGATTAATGGAAGGAAATAAGCTTTGTTAAGCGTGCATAGGATAAAATTACAAGCTCAAGATCACAAGCATGACTCACATTATATGCACATCTTATAAAGGTCTTGTCCAAAATGTGTAGTCCAAAATGTGTAATCAAGGGGACATATATTAAACTATACATTAAGCTAACAACCAAGGGACCAAATCAAAATGATTTTCAGGTTAATATATGCATACTAGCTCAAATGGTAGCCAAGATAGCTAAGATGCTCAATGTTGGTTGTGTGTAGAAGTGCGAGAGACACATAAGCACACACAAGGAGCACAAATGTAGCAAGACACATAGAAGATGGATGGTGGGAATAGCTCTCTCTATTGATGATGAACTGAACTGAAGTAAAAGTTGAATAATCTCCCTAAATACAAAGTACCACCACATATGAGTATCAAGTATGTGGTAGCATGGGGAAAAAACCTCTAGCCAGCATTGGAGTAAAAAGTGCCAGTGTATAGGGAAAAAGTTTACATCAAAGCTACTTGAGGAACACAAGTGTACAAGCAACCCTTAAGCGAATGATATGAACACATACAGAGAGTGACAGATTAGCCCCCACAAGGTAATAAGCCTAAAGCTTTGCAAAAAGCTTCAAACTTTTCCCATGGAAGAACTTTGGTGAATGTCTCTGCCACATTATCTTGTGTAGGCACATATATCAAATCAATATCTCCTTCATGAAGGTGCTCTCTTACATAGTGATAATTCACCTCGATAGGTTTGGTCTGTGCATGAAACACTTGGTTTCGTGCAACATCCAATGCACTCTGACTATTAGTGAGAATATGTGTAGCTACATCAATCTCCATGCAAAGATCCATCATAGGCGTCTCAACCATATACACTACACTCTAGCTAGGAAAATTGCCTTTTACTCAGCTTCACAGCTCAATGTCGCCACTATAGTTTTTTGTAAACTCAACCAAGATATGCATGAGTCTCCAAGGAAAAAGCAATTACCACTAGTGGACACGGGAGTATCATAATAACCAGCCCAATCACAATCTGCAAAAGCATGCAAGCATGGCTGAATATCTCTTCCATAAAAGAGACCTAAACTCAAAGTGCCTTTGGGATATCTAAACACCATTTCATTGCTTGCCAATGCTTAGTGCCAGCTATGCATGAATCCACTCAACTAGGAAACTGCATATTGTATATCCTGCCTTGTGTTGCATGCATATATAAGACATCCCACAACTTGTTGATAAAGAGAAGTGTCAAATGCATCACTAGAATCCTCAACTGAGAACCTAAATCCTTTCTCAACTGGTGTGGAAACTGGCTTGCAATCCTCAAAGTCAAAATGTTGAAGTAGTTTTTCAAAATACTTTGCTTGATGTATAACAATCCCCCCTCAATGGATACAAAATGGATGCCAAGATAGTATTTCAAAAGACCAAGATAAGTGACATCAAAAGTATGCTGTAAATCAGCCACGAGATTGTCAAGTTTTGCATCATATGACCCAATCAAGAGTATGTCATCAACATAAAGAACCAACATTGTAAGATCAGCCCCATCTTTGCGTACATAGAGTGTGCTTTCAATTGGATTACAATATGAAGCCAAGAGCAATCAACTGCTTATGGATTTTGTCTTACCATGCGCGTGGAGCTTGCTTGAGACCATACAAAACTTTATGCAAGCGACAAACCATATGCTCTTGCCCTTTCATGGCAAATCCAGGAGGTTGCTTCACATAGACCTCTTCTTGCAAATCACCATTCAAGAAAGCTGTTTTTATGTCCAGATGATGTACTTTCCAACCATGATGGGCAACTAATGCAACCACAGTATGAATGGTAGTCATGCATGAAGTAGGTGTGAGTTTTCTCATAGTCAATGCCATACTATTGTGCATATCCTTTGGCAACCAATCTAGCTTTGTAGCGATCCATGCTACCATCAGACTTTCTCTTAATCTTGTAAACCCACTTTCTACCAATGGCATTTTTTCCTTTTGGCAATTCACATAACTCCATAGTACCATTCCTATGTATGGAATCCATTTTTGATTGCATACCACTCATCCATTGTGGTTTGTCATGTACATCTTCAAAAGTAAGTGGCTCTTTATTACATGTTGTTGCAATAAGAGAAAAATCTGCAAAATTACTTGATGCATGGCGAGAGCTTGATCTTGTTCTACCAAGTGAAGGTGCACTCAATTTGTTGTCTTGCAAAGTTTGTTTCAGCCACTTCGGCATGCTTGTCCACACTTGATAGACGTGCGTTCATTATGTAATATATCATCAACATGTATATCATGTGAGGGCTAAATTTCATGCTCATTTTCAGCCATATTTTGACGCAAATGTTCAACCACATGTGGCTGAAAATTTCCATTAGTTTTGATAATTTTTGGCTGAAAAATTTTGGCCATGTTTGGTTGGAAGTTCTCTGTATTTTTTAGCTCTATTTGGCTAAAAGTTTTCAATCCTTTGAGCCTCAGTTGGCTCACCTACATGGCCATAGACAAGCACACCATTTTGAAACAAAGGTATGAGTGTATCGAACGTATCTTGCAAGCTAAGTGATGGATGCTTTTTGCATTCAAGTAGAGGGAAAACTGAATTTTCAGCAAATACCACATCTCGAGTCACAATAACTGTGTTCATCAATGGATGGTACAAATGATATCTCGTTGAGCAATATAACTAATAAATATACATTTCTTTTCCTTGTCATCAAATTTGTGATGTTTGTGATTGCACATTTTTTTTCCTTGTCATCAAGTTTGTGATTGCACAAGAGCATATGCAAAACAACCAAACATGCGCATATGACTAACCATAGGCTTATCTCCATTCCAAGCCTCAAGGAGTGATGACTCTCAACGCTTTTGTTGGCAGTGATTCAACACATAGTTTGCACACATGATTGCTTCCATCCAAAACTTATCAAGAAGGTGCTTTCCTTTAAACATACATCATGCCATTTCAAGAAGTGTTCTATTTTTACGCTCGACAAAACCATTTTGATGAGGTGTATATGACACCGTACATTGGTGTGAAATACCTCTTTCACAAAGAAACACATTAAAATCATGTGACATGTATTCACCACCAGGATCTGTGCGTAAAGTCAAAAGCTTGTTTGAAAAAATATTTTCAGCCATAGCTAAAAATGCTTTGAACCAAGATAAATAACTCATTCTTTGCTTTCATAGGATACACCCATGTGTGGCGAGTAGCATCATCAATGAATGTAACGAAATATACATGTTTCCCAAAAGATGGAGTCTTGACATGACCACATACATCACTATGAACAAACTGCAATTTTCTTGTAGTGTGTGTATGAATATCTTTTCGAAAAGAAGCACGATGCATTTTTCCTAGAATGCAACCTTCACATGCATGCTTTTCAATGGACTCAAGTGTTGGAAAACCAATGACCATGTCTTTCTTTTGCAAGTAAAGTCCATGTCTTTCTTCACCTCCATTTACAGCTGTAAGCTCAATTTCTTCTACTCCAATGATAGGATAAGAGGCATTGTTTGCACACCACATGTCCTCCTTTAGTTACATCTTTCAAAGATGCAAAAAACCTTTTGCATGAAGTTATATGCTTTGAAACACCACTATGAAAGAACCAATCCGAATCAGCCTCACTCACAACCATACATTTAGAATGCAAAGATGCTTCATAATGATATGTAACAACCCATGCCCAAAAAATTTGAGCCATGTTAGCTTCATCATTCTTTGGATTTATTGAATTTTCAGCAATAGACATGCCACATTCCTTCTTCTTTTCATTGCGTTTAGCAAGCTTTCTACACTCATCAATAGTATGACTAGCCTTCTGACAATATTTGCATCTCTTCATCTTTTGCAAATTAGCATCATTAGAGGAATGAGTCGAAGAGGAAGGTTGAGGCTTTGATTTTGATGAACCCAAAGGTGAACCATACTTGTTTTTCCCCTTTTGTGAGATAGCAAGTGCTTGCGTTCCCTTAATCAAACCAGTCCTATTCACTCTAGATTGCTCTTGCAAAAGAAGAGACACAACCTCATCAAATGCATACATATTGGGATTCCCTTTTGCAATCGAATGGAGTGTAGTCCTTTCAACAATGGAGAGATGAGTGATACATCCGGAATAATCTCATATATGTTTTCCAATTGGTCTTTCAAGTCCTTGATGCGTGTCACATACATATCTACAAACTCATTTTTAGCCATACATAGATCCTCAAGTTGCTTCCTCAAGTATGCAACACGTCCTTCATTATGCATGGCATACAAAGAAGCAAGAGTGTCCATGCCTATCTTGATGTAGAACATGATCGAATGTGTGGAATTATATGATGCTTCATTAAAATCACAATCAAGGCATGAGCTTGAGCATGTTTTCCATCCCATCTAAGCTGCCTCTGTGTAGATCAAGAAGGAGTAACCACTGTACTTGAAGAAGAAGCTCCATCTGTGATAGTAGACTGTGAAGTATAAGAACCTGCAGGTCTTCAATCTACATCTACCACTATATTCCAAAGCTATTTTGCAATAAGAAAATGCTTCATTATGTAAGACCACATTGAATAGTTTGTCCCATCAAGCTTATCTTCAGCTTGAAGCATGCCAAAGAAGTCATTGTTGCCCGCCATTTCACTAAAGAACAAGAATGTGACAACATCTTTACTTCAATGAAAGTTGAAATGAATGCTGAAATTTTAGCTCACAAACCATCACTCTGATGGCAATTTTGATTGCACAAATGGCTTTAAAATGGGGGTGAAACTGTAGTGCAACTGGTGGAAATGTTTGTTGGCTGCTAAAATTCAATGTTCTATGCTTCAAAATCGATTTGCACTGTTAAAAGTGCGCGTGTAATGCAACATGAAAAGCCAAAACTTGAGAAGGGGCTAAACCTGCTTTGATACCACTATTGGGTGTGTGTAGAAGCATGAGAGACACACAAGAAGCACACACAAGGAGCACACAAGGAGCACAAATGCAGCAAGTCACACAGAGAAGATGGATGGCTGGAATAGCTCTCTCTATTGATGATAAATTGAATTGACGTAAGAGTTGAATAATTTCAGTACAAAGTGCCACTACATATGAGTGTATCAAGTATGTGGTAACATGGGGAAAAAACATTTAGCCAACACTAGAGTAAAAAGTGCCCATGTATAGGGAAAAGGTTCACATCAAAGCTACTCAAGGAACACTTAAGTGTAACACTCAAGTCTAATAAGCATAAGCACTTGGCGTAAGCCCTTCATTACACTAACCTACACAGTCAAGAATGTTGTTTTTGATGATCCATGAAATTTGAAATTATGCATCCTAATTAAATAGTTACCATTATATAGGAGCCTATTGATCTTATCGTTGCATCTTCTTCTTGGCTCATGACCTAACAAAAAAGGTTTAATATGAAACCTTAACAGAGGCAAGTTGAATCAAGTATCAGGAAGCATATGAAAAAATATGACTGAGCCTTGTTCATGAACAAAATTGACACTGACGTGATAGTAAAAAATATACCTTCTCTTCTAGATATCAATTTTCTCCCTGATCCCAATGTGCATCAAATAATTGTCAGTGTCCTACAAAGGTATTTTATCTATTGCATCTTCATGTAGTAGGAAGATTGTTGATAAGATCATATACTTTCTTAGAATGCACATAACAAGTGTGAACAATTAACCATAAACTTACCCTATCGTTGGCAGATTAAAAGAAAGAAATCAAATGCACAAAGAGAATAAGAGATCTTTATGACACATTAGCTTGCATTCAAAGACACAAACTAGGAATTAAAAGCAACTCATCACTTTCTCGAGCTAAAACAATACAAAGCCACACAACTCTATTTCAAGCTTGCAAGGTGGAGTCCATGGAAAAATCAGATCAGTTTGCAAAACTATAACTTGTGTTTTGTCCAACAACACTCAAATATTCCAGATCCAAAATTTCAAGCAATTTTGTGTATTGCTGACATATGAAAATTGTATTTTTTTGAGATTGAACTTTGATGTCACAATGTGACAGTATTCAAATAGAGGTACTGCTTCTAGTGTTTTTTTAGTGTTGCAAATTGCTGTAGAAACGAGAAGTGTTGATGGAATGAGTCAACGTATGAGTGACAAGCTAGAAAAGAAAAAATTCCATGCTTGGAGTTTTCGAATGAAGAATATCTTGATGGGAAAAGGTTATGGGAAGTACATTGAAGAGGAGAATGCAAATGCTCCACAATTACCATAGAGGAATCCAACTACGGACCAGTGAAGAAGATATGAAAAATGGAATCAAGGAGCATGAAAGATAATGTATTAGCTATTTTTTAGCATACATGATAGCATGACTGGGCACATATAGGATGTCAAGTCTCCAAAAGAGTCTTGGAACAATTTGATGACATTGTATAAGAGCAATCGAAATGCACGAAAATTGCAACTCGAGAATGAGCTGCATACACTAGAGAAAAAGGGCATGTCGGTAAGTGATTACACCTTGACAAAAAAAATGTGAGTCACTTGCATCTATTGGTGTGAATATAGATGATGATGATGATAAGGTGGAAGTGTGCCTTCATGGTTTAGGAGCTGCATATAAGCAATTTAGAACTTCTATTCAGACTAGGGAAAATATTCCTAATTTTCATGTTGGTTATTGAAGAAAAAAATCTTGGCGTGGACTCAAAATCTCAAGGAAAACCTAATTCAAAGCAGGTACTCTACTTTGACAGAGGAAGAGGTAGAGGTTTTGGAAGTGGAAGAGGAAATAGTAACCAAGACCAAGATCAACATTAGAATCATGTAGGAGGTAGAGGACAATTTCGAGATAGGGGGACCCAAAGAGGCCGTAGAAATTTCCAAAGAAATGATTCAAGTAATGATAGTAAAGGATACTAGAATTGTGGTAAACCTGGACACTTTGAACGTGATTGCAAACTTAAGAATCAAAGTAACAAAAGGCAACAAAACAACTATGCATCCACAAGTGCAGATGATTTTGAGAAGCTATTCATGGTCCAACATCACATGATGAATACAATGTTTACTGATGTTTGAAAATCGAATGGTAATGTTTAGTATGTTGATTCATGTGCTTCAAATCACATGACCGATCATGCGGAATGGTTTAGGAGTTTTCATAAAGTGCCAATTCTTGGATATATTGAAATAGGTGATGACACATCACATCCTATCGAGCATATAGGAAACATAACACTTTCTATGGAGGACGGGAATGTAAAACATCTCGCTAATGTGTTGCATGTTTGGAAGATCGATTAGCAAAAGGAACAACGTGGATAGGATTTTCACCTTAAAAATTTGGCACAAATGAATTGGACATGCAAATTTGCAGAGGTTGAAATTAATGCAGTCGAAGGAGATTATCAATGGATTACCAAATTTCAAGGTTGTAGAGATGCAAAAGGTATGTGCAATTGTTAAATCGTTAAGAGCATCATTTTTGGATGATAAGCATGTTAGTGAGAATGTGCTAGAAATAGTACATAAAGATGTTTGGGGTCTTGCAAAGACCATATCTATGGGAATTTGTTGGTTTTATGTTACTTTCATTAATGAACATACACAAAAAGTATGGATATATTTCATGAAAGAGAAGAGTGAGGTGTTCAATCACTTCGAGAATTTTAAGTTTATGGTGGAAAAGTAGACAGGGAATTATATTTAGACACTAAGATCTCATGGAGGAGGTGAATACATGTCAAATAAGTTTAGTAGCTTTGTAAAAATTCATGGAATTTGATGATAATTTTCATGCAAGTAAAAACCACAACAAATGGTGTTACTGAATGCAAAAATAAAAATATTGCAAAAAATAGTAAGAGCAGTGATGGCTAAGATGAATATGCCTCATTTTTATTGGGCAAAAGCTATGCACACTACCGTATACATCATGAACAGAACTCCGATTGCTTCTGTACATCAAGTTACACATGAAGAGAGGTTTACAGGTAAAAAGCCAAACTTATCACATATGAAAGTATTTGTTTGTATTGCATATGTACATGTTCCATATGAGTTGAGGATGAAGCTTGATCCAAAAGTAGAAACATTTCTTCATTTGATTCTCCCTTGAGCAAAAGGGATATAAATGTTATAACCCACTCACATGGCAGATGAAGGTAAGCAGAGATGTTGTGTTTGATGGAATGTCAAGCTTCTATGCAGATGCCAAAGGACTTAATCTTGACTCAAATGAAAAAGAAAATGCTGAAAATCCAAGTGCATAATCACAATTTTTGAGTGGATCTAATGCATCACCAAGCAATAGTTCCAACTCAAATCCATGGAGTGGAAGATTTTGTGAAGATTTCAATCCAGCAAATTCATCAACTACATCGAAGCAAGGTAAAGAAAATCTTTTTTTTGGTACTAAAACATCTACAGGTTTTGAAGATAGTGATAGAGATTCAAGCGGTTCATAAAAGAGCCTTGATGATGAACTTGGATTGCCCTCTAGGAAGAATCCAAGATTAAGAAAGGCACATGCAGATGATACAAGTAGAAGTAACCCAAGACCAAGAAGATATGGGATGATGTGGAATTTAGTGCAACGATTGATGTATGACAATTACATGGCTTGGCATTGTGCTTACATAAGCAAGGTAATACAAGATGATGAACCTTCTTGTTTTTAAGATGCAAATGGAAATGTAGATTGGGATAAAGCTATGGATGAGGAGATAGTTGCACTTTATGGAAATGAAACATGGAGGTTGGTTTCATTTCCATAAGGAAAAAACCCATAGGCTATAAGTTGGATTTACAAGTTAAATCACAATGGTAAAAGAACAACAGTGCACATTTGCCAAGGCATCCAAATGGGCTAGAGAAGAACCACCAATCTTTCCCAATGCTCTACCAGTTACTCGAAAGAGAGTTGAGCAATCAAAAAAATCCACACCGGTCGTAGTACGGCCAGTGATCCCACTAGAAACAACAACGGAATTGACTAGTTCAAGTGTAGCATGTGACATTTTATCTAAAGCTCCAATAACCATCCCTTTGGGACAACTTCTAACTTTAGAGCCGGGTATCCGAAAAAAATTTCAATAGTAGATTGATCCTAGCTCCATTTGCACACAGGCCATTGCTATAGTCCGGAAGCTGATTGTTTGGTAGATCATGCTATCCCGTTAATTACTGTGTGGTCAGAAAATCAAGATCTCTCAGGTACTAATTGATGAAGGGTCAGAAGCAGGGTAAAAAATAAGACCACCCCCCTCACTCAAAAGTATATAAACATGGGCGAATTTCTCTAAGCATCTCGTATTATAAGTATAAATATTTTGGCGATTTTTCATAATATTTTCCTTTTGAAAAATAAAAAAATTGGCAAATTCTAATGATAACTTCCATTTGAAATATAAAAGTTTATTTGAAATTTGATGATAAATTCTCTTAAAACTACACAAATGTTTGATCATTTGATATCATTCACTATGCTAAATCACCTCTTCTGCTATCTTACCTTTGTGATCCTCTTCACTTTTGCTACCTTCTTCTTCCATCGTTGGTCACACTTTTCTTCACTTTCACTACCCATATTGAGATGTGTGTGTATGTGTGTGTGTGTGTGTGTAATTATAAATATTTTGGTGAATTTTGATAATAATTTCCTTCTAAAAAATCAAAAAATTTATGAATTCTAATGATACCTTCCATTTGAAATATAAAAGTTTATTTGAATTTTGATGATAACTTCCCTTAAAACTATACAAATGTTTGAGCATTTGATATCATTCACTATGCTAAATCACCTCTTCCCCTATCTTACCTTTCTAGTCCTCTTCACTTTTGCTACCTTCTTCCATCATTGGTCATACTTTTCTTCAACTTCACTACCCATATTGGTATGTGTGTGTACATACATACATACATACATACATACATACATACATACATACATACATACATACATACATACATACATACATACATACATACATACATACATACATACATACATACATATATATATATATATAGAGAGAGAGAGAGAGAAAGCATTATATATATACTATGTAAGTACTATACTACTACCCCATTGAAAGGTGCAAATAGTCTACTCATATCGAGGAGGATCGCTCCATTATAAAAACTTGAAACTGTATTGGTTTCCTACATAATCAATTGTACCTTGCTACATTTTAATGTGGTAAGTAAGCAGCCAATAATTTGACTTTCATACTTGTGCACATACATACCTGATACATATCGATCAAAGCATAAACATACCTGCATACATGTACAAATTCCAACATTTGCAGTAGAGGACAGATTGAATAGAGCCTATGCAAACTTGCATATGCAAAAAGATGTGTTTGCATGTTTAGTGACAAGAAGATCAAACAAAATTATGGCTTCTTTGTACACATCTACTCTGCTTTGTAGGTTGCAGATCTAGGAATACTCTTATGGAACATCATGACAGATTCCATGGTATGGGAAAAATGAATGATGAATGCATAGAATTTTGATATCTATGATGCCTCATCTGACAGGAACCAAGAGAATGTTTTCCTGCATATTTAGTATCAAGAACTATGGCTTTTGGTAGCCCCTTGAATCATCAGCTATACCATCAGTCCTCCTAAAGCCATGCTTATCACAATTTCTTGTATGAAGAACCAGCAGACTGTCTACATCTTATATGAAGAACCAAAACATCCTGACACATCACTATCATCAGATGAACTTCTTAAGACCCCATCTACCAACAGTTCCATAGATTGATCATATGTAAGGTCTGGTCCGATATACCTCATATACAACTCATCTTGAATAATCAAAAGAAGCTAATGAAATGAATTATTTCAACATGCATTATTTATACTATGTCACCTGTATATGGAAGCCATCTGCTTCATAATAGAAATCTAAGCAAACCCCAAATTCTCCCTCATACGAAACTGCAACTATAAGCTCATGTTAGTCAACCACAAGATCATACAACCATCAACACAAAATGCAAACAAAAGATAGGACAAACTTGAACAAAGAATCAACAAGTGAAAACTACCAGGATCAACATCCGATTAATAGAGAATTCGGAGAGCAACAACATGCATTAGCAGGAAAAAATACACACAGCAGTTGATGATTTTTAATAGCAGATATATGCTGATCTTCAAGCATAGACAAAAGATAATCAACTAGATGTACTTCAACACATGTATTTAAATATACAAATTAGAAATATGTACAGACTAATGAGAGGATCAAAAGTTTAGGATCAAAAGTCTTGTAGGTAAATAGTATTTCATAATGTACATCTCACCATTTGCAAGGAATGAAACTTTAGATGATGTAAAAAGCAAGGAAACCTTGATGCATATATAAAGAGATCATGGATCAGTAGAGTTTCCACTCGTCCTGCTGCTGCTGCTGCTCCTCACCCATGCCTTCTCACCCATGCATCTTGAGATTCACTCAGTTGGCAGGGACTAAGAAGCTTTTGTTGGCTTGTTTCATCAACAGGAGTTACCTAGAAACACACACACATATATACATAAGCTCAGTACTGTTGTCTTGTCTGTCAGTAATCCCTGCTTCTGCATTTCATCAAAAAGACTGAGAGCAAATGAGTTACATACCTGGTTGGCAAGGTCATCAAATGTCAGGTCTACCAACATGTCCAATGCCTTGTACTGACTGATGATGGTCTCCTTTCCTCTGTAGTTATTACCAAGCTTCTCTAAACCCACTTGATTAATAACACTTTAATCATTGTGGTTACCTGCAAGTTATGGTAGCAGATTGAATTTCTACACCTGTATGTCCATCACTGTTCTGATCTGTTTTTCAATTAAGTTTTCAATTATTGTGATTATGATGATTAATCGGCTGATTGATTTAAATTTCTGTTGTTGCATTACTAAAAGCCAAACTGGTTGCCAATGGAGATGCTTGAAAGTGGATCATCAGGATCTAAGAAGCTTTTGTTGGCTTATTTCATCAACAGGAGTTACCTAGAAACACACACAGATAGATACACACAAACATATATACATATTCTCCACCCAAATACATGCTCTGTGCACACACATACACATACCTACAGCCACAAATGCACATGCATTCCAATAGCAGCCACACATGTATATACATGCATGCACACATACACATACACACACACACACACACACAAAAGCAGCCACACATACACACATTTATGATAATAAAATGCACATAGACATGAAATTTCATACACACATGCACATATTCTCCACCCAAATACATGCTCAGCGCACACACATACACATACCAACAGCCACAAATGCACATGCATTCCAATAGTAGCCACACATGTATATACATGCATGCACACATACACATACACACACACACACAAAAGCAGCCACACATACACACATTTATGATAATCAACAACCACTTAGATGTGTACACAATGCACATAGACATGAAATTTCATACACACATGCACATATTCTGCACCCAAATACATGCTCAGTGCACACACATACATATACCAACAGCCACAAATGCACATGCATTCCAATAGCAACCACACATGTATATACATGCATTCACACATACACATACACATACACACACACACAACAGTCACTTATACAGCTCATAGGAAAAACAGATCTTACTTGGCAGTCAACATATATCATGGATTCATCATGAGTGAAATATCATGAAATAATGTTTTGAAGACTCTGAATCCTGACCAAAATATATGACCATGACCAAAATATATGACCTGACATATGCACCTAGCTCTTGCACACACCTGCACATACACACACGTGCATACATACTTCTACACACATCTATTTGGAAACAACATTAGATTACCAAATTTCTGATCAGAGATAGGTCCCATAATTCCAAGAAGTTCAATGTGCAAGCCTTCAAATCCTCTAAAAGGAGTGTTCAGTGTACACACATACATACACACATACATACACACATATAAGCATGAATAAAAACATAATATATACATGCAAGCATCACATATACATAACACATACATATTACATGCATCACACATGCATCCATATGTACATACACACATACATATTACATGCATCACACATGCATCCATATGTACATACACACATACATACATGCATGAATACAAGAATACAAACATACATACATGCAAGAATACATGAATACAAACATACACACATACATACATGCATGAATACAAGAATACAAACATACATACATGCAAGAATACATGAATACAAACATACACACATGCAAGCATGACACATGCATGAGTCATACATAAATAGATACATAAATGGGCATGAACATTGAACAATAGGAACCTTTGAATCTCATCATTTCAGATATTAAAAATAAAAATAAAAAAACAAAAATCGGCAAATATTGAAGTCCTCGATATATTCAAAACCTGTCAAAACAATAAGAAACATTAGTATAAATTATACTTCACCATAATATTAAAAAAGAAATCAAATAAAAAAGTTACCTTTTTATAATCAATATCAGTCGATTTGAAAAATATTAGAAGGTTCAACATCCTCCATGTGTTTCCTCTCACCTGATACTACATATTCACTTCTTCGTTCACATTGACTTTTCCATATGGCATAAGCTTCTTCGAAAGGGAAAGTTTCAAGGTCACTCTTAGAAACACACAATCTAAGACATGTATCCAAGTTTTTATTCAATTTTTTTCTCGTTGCATTTCTTATGAAAGTTAAGCTACTCCATAGTGTTCATCTTCAACGGATCCAAGGATCATTGTTATACACAAATTTGCTACTTTAAAATACTCCGACATAGATTCCTTCAAGAATGGAGATATATCTAGCTTTTTCCATAGCTTTGTCATTGCACCAGGATTTGAAGGATCTTTGACGAAGTCAAATTGCTCCCACATTGTTTGTCCAAATATCCCAGATTGTTTTTTTAAAAGATTTGGATTTATAATTCCTTCTAGAATCCTATCTCCCAAATATGCATTCTTTCCAAAATGATCGGATAATACTTGGACCTTGCTTTTAAAGTCATTTGTTAGTAAGCTCTTGTCTTTTGCATGATTCCAATATAAAGGATGAACTATAGCCATTGCTTCTAAGAGCTCATCTCGAGGAAATCTCTCTCTGATCTCAGAAGTCAATTTATTACATATGGATCTTAAGCCTTGTTTTACACTATCCACTAGAATAGCAAAGAATGTTTGATTAACTTTTTTCTTGATGCATACTCCTTGACTTTTTTGTGATACATAAAGAGGAATCTGCTTATCTTTCACAAATATGCACAACCAACCTTTGTTATTGTATTGCAAAAAACTATCTTCTACACCAACTTGAATCAACGATTCCCACTCGATAAATTCTTGCGAATCAAAACCCGATGTCTCAGAATACAAAGTTTCTAAGCGCATACAAGTCATTTTTCTTGCTACTGCGTATTCCATTACATAAATATCTCTTGATTGAGAAACTTTTATCAAATTATTCATTTCTCTTAACAATGGTAACATTCCTCCAAGATAGAGAAGAGTTTCCACATCACTTACCATTTGCAACAAAGTGTGAGCTTTTCCTTTTTGTATTCCTTTACTTAAAGACATAATATTGACCACACCGATGACTGATTTATATTCTTCAAAAAGACGTTCTACAGGTCCAATAAGTGAAATCCATCTGGTGTCAATATTTTTTTTCAATTCTCTTCCTTTACTTATCCCATCAGAGAAGCATTTAAACTCTTTAATACGCTTAGGACTTTTTGAAAAGAAAGCATATGCCTGGTGTACAAGATCTTCAACTTTTTGTACGAAAACAAATTCTGACACCAGATTTGTACGATGAGATATACAATGTATACCTAAAGCATATGGTGTATAGTTTTGTTGCAATTGAACACACAATCCATTTCTAAGCCCATGCATAACTGAGCATCCATCAACACCAATGCATACTATCTTTTGATTAATATCACTAATTGACATCCCTCCTATATTTGAAATGGAATCTAAAACAAGTTGCACCAACAAATTAGAAGTTGCACTTCCCTTTAGTTGAAAAGCACCAATAAATTTGGATTTTCTTGCATAATTCTCCACAATATATGCATGGATACATACCCAAGAAGTGCAATCCCTTGCTGTCACTTCGTCAAGGGAAATAGAAATAAAAGTAGCATCCGATAAACTTTTTTTCAAGTTTGATTTGATTACCTCTCCCATTGCTTTTGCAAATTCCCATCCTGAAGATTCTGTCCAATATTGTGTCCGAAAACTTTGAATTCGTAATCCAATGAAATTCAATGGAACTCTCCACTTAGGATAATCAGACATTGGTTTTCCAATGGACAAGATATGTAGCACAATTGAAAATTGCATTAATATGGCTTCATTATCTGATTTGAGCTTTCTCTCAAAAAGATGCATAAAGGATCTTTTATTCTCATTACTTTGCTCCAAAAGCAATAAATGAGAATTATAGGCGTCTACATTCTGTAGATGCCTATATTCATCTTTTGTTTTCCATCTAACAATGTTTTCCATTTTCCCTTCTACTTCTACTTTCTCATACATTTTACCCACATGTTTTTCAATGGTATCTAATTTCAATTGTAACTTGACTTCATTACCTAATTTCCAACTACATGGTATACAAGTGGCAAATTTTGGTTCTTCTTCACCCTCAATTATCAAAGGCTCAATAAAAGGAAACTTTGTTATCCAATCTATTTTAAAAGTCCTTCCTATATCCCATTGACCCTTCCCTCTCTTCATACGTTTAGACATAGAAGTGTCATTTGAGGTTTTCGACTCTGACACAGAGATATTAGAGCATGCAATCGGGGGTAAAATTGTAGGCTCAAGGGATGAGCTTGCTACACATGAAGAGCGCATGACATTCGAGCCACTAATCCCTCCTTTAAGTGAATAAAAATCAGAAATGGATTTTCTCTTAGGTCTCGAATCCATTACAACCTTTCCTTTTTCCTTTGATTGCATCTTAGCAGTTCCTGGATATATAGAAGACACACACATGAACACACCCATGAGAGAAGCATTTGAAATCTTCCAACACTAATCCTATGTCTTTCTATAGATCCATTTTTATATATACATACATATTACAAACCCTAACTCTACTACACATGCTTTAGACCTACCACATATATATAATTATTAAACCTATACACATGCCCTACATCTACCACATATATATAGTATATACAAATTATATATATTATATATTTAGTGAGAGAGAGACTATTTGAAGGGAGTTGAGTACATACCTGATGGATGATTATTCCCATCAAGAACACTGACGACATATTGAGAGGACGGCGAACTCCCAGCCATTTGAAGCAAGATGATATCGATTGCCACAGCAACTGCAAGCTACACTCAAAAAGATAAAACTCACATTTCTTCAATTAAATACTCATCCCAATAAAGCTAAATCAACTCCGTCTCAATGTCAGGTATTTTTTTATGCAACCAGTATGTACCTTATGAAAACATAACAAAAAATTCAAAACAGTATGTACCTTTCTTAGGCCATTAGTTTTCCTCTAGCCTCATGACATCTACTTCTACATCCACAGAAAGAAAATCTATAATTTTATAAGGGGATTTCATCCTTTGACCTAAACTTTGAGAAAAAAGAAATTAAAAAAAGAGATGAAATGCTCTTAACATTACAAACATAAAAAACGTTCAATATGTTGATGATTCACAAAAACAACAGAGACAAAACCAGTAGAGAGACTAGTTGGATCAATTAGAATTAGCAAACAACTCCACACTAATACCCTAAGTTTGACACTACAGATGAATCTGCCACTTCTACCACCACTAATTGAGAGATCGACTTAATATTTAGCAAATCTGTTTAAGCCATAGTACATGAACTAACAGCATTGATATTACCACTTTTGGCAATCTTCTCTCCTATCATTTTCCTAAGGGCTATTCCTTGACAAAAGTCTGTTACTATCACCAGAGCCTGATCAATGTAACAGCTTGCATGTCCTATCTCATCAACCCAATAGTAGCAGAGAGGGAGAAAGAGTTAAAAGTTTAATTTTGAGCATAAACATTATGGACCAACATCCAATTAATGTCATTTTCCGCAGACCTTTCTTCAGAGTCAAAAACAGACCAAAAGTATTCAATTATCTTCATTACATACCAATGCTACTGTTGCTAATCCCTGACCAATATGCAAAAACAAGTATAAATTTGTTTATAACCTTCATTCCACAGGCACAGTGAGACCAGCACATTAACTAACCATCATAACCTAATGAAGTCAACATTAAAGCCCATTTTATGCAGAAAATCAATTGTACCAAATCATGTCCTCAAATACCTTTGTTCAATTACTATGAAGGCCACTATTCTACTAATAATCTGCTCACTTGTTTCTCAATGTTGATATCAATACAAAAACTGAGAAGTCTCTACTAATAGCAAACAAGATCCATGGAGTAAGGAGTAGAATTTCATATCATGCATTCTTTTCTGGGTCCCTCCAGTGATTTACAATTTGCATCTTCAAAAGTTATAATTGCATTATTCATGCTTTGCAGCATCTGTAGCATGTGATGTTAATTAGAATACAACAACCTTTTCCTTGTCAATTAGAAATGCACACTGTTCTGAGCCAATGCACTGATTATTGTTATAATCATATGAAAATAAGTCTAATGAATCTCTGCTTCTAAGCTGTGAGAAGAAGATTAAGAATGTCCATTCAGAGTCAATGCACTGTTTATTATAATGCCTCTAGAAAATAATTTAATAAACCTCTGCTTTTAGGCTTTGAGAACAAAATTCAGAACCAAAAGCAGACCCTAAGTATTCAATTCTCTTCATTATTGCACCAATGCTACAATCGCTGAGCCCTGACCAATATGCAGAAAACAATGTAACTTGTTTACAGCCTTCATTCCATGGGCACAATGAGACAGGGCACATTAACTGCAAATCAAATGACCGAAGTATAACATTAAATCCAAACTTATGTAGACAATCAGCTATAAGAAATCGTTTCCTCCACTCCTATCCTTTAGCTATTATGAAGATAACTTTGTCCAAAACAAAGTGGTTCCTCAATGCAGGGTGTCTGGCTAACATTCCAAAAGGAAAAAAACATGCCAACCACTGCATTGTATCATACAATAGCATCACGAAACCCTACATCTAAAAAGAGATCCTGTCTATCTCAAACATGGAATTGATAAAGACTAAAATATCTAGAAGGTTGTGCAGGATGAATGAAATGCAAACAAAGTTCCTTCTTGAAATCCTTCAGTAATTTTGAGCATAAAACATTATGGACCAACATCCCAATTAATGTCATTTTCCCGCAGACCTTTCTTCAGAGTCAAAAACAGACCAAAAGTATTCAATTATCTTCATTACATACCAATGCTACTGTTGCTAATCCCTGACCAATATGCAAAAACAAGTATACATTTGTTTATAACCTTCATTCCACAGGCACAGTGAGACCAGCACATTAACTAACCATCATAACCTAATGAAGTCAACATTAAAGCCCATTTTATGCAGAAAATCAATTGTACCAAATCATGTCCTCAAATACCTTTGTTCAATTACTATGAAGGCCACTATTCTACTAATAATCTGCTCATTTGTTTCTCAATGTTGATATCAATACAAAAACTGAGAAGTCTCTACTAATAGCAAACAAGATCCATGGAGTAAGGAGCAGAATTTCATATCATGCATTCTTTTCTGGCTCCCTCCAGTGATTTACAATTTGCATCTTCAAAAGTTATAATTGCATTATTCATGCTTTGCAGCATCTGTAGCATGTGATGTTAATTAGAATACAACAACCTTTTCCTTGTCAATTAGAAATGCACACTGTTCTGAGCCAATGCACTGATTATTGTTATAATCATATGAAAATAAGTCTAATGAATCTCTGCTTCTAAGCTGTGAGAAGAAGATTAAGAATGTCCATTCAGAGTCAATGCACTGTTTATTATAATGCCTCTAGAAAATAAGTTTAATAAACCTCTGCTTTTATGGGGGTGAAACTGTAGTGCAACTGGTGGAAATGTTTGTTGGCTGCTAAAATTCAATGTTCTATGCTTCAAAATCGATTTGCACTGTTAAAAGTGCGCGTGTAATGCAACATGAAAAGCCAAAACTTGAGAAGGAGCTAAACCTGCTTTGATACCACTATTGGGTGTGTGTAGAAGCATGAGAGAACACACAAGAAGCACACACAAGGAGCACACAAGGAGCACAAATGCAGCAAGTCACACAGAGAAGATGGATGGCTGGAATAGCTCTCTCTATTAATGATAAATTGAATTGACGTAAGAGTTGAATAATTTCAGTACAAAGTGCCACTACATATGAGTGTATCAAGTATGTGGTAACATGGGGAAAAAACATTTAGCCAACACTAGAGTAAAAAGTGCCCATGTATAGGGAAAAGGTTCACATCAAAGCTACTCAAGGAACACTTAAGTGTAACACTCAAGTCTAATAAGCATAAGCACTTGGCGTAAGCCCTTCATTACACTAACCTACACAGTCAAGAATGTTGTTTTTGATGATCCATGAAATTTGAAATTATGCATCCTAATTAAATAGTTACCATTATATAGGAGCCTATTGATCTTATCGTTGCATCTTCTTCTTGGCTCATGACCTAACAAAAAAGGTTTAATATGAAACCTTAACAGAGGCAAGTTGAATCAAGTATCAGGAAGCATATGAAAAAATATGACTGAGCCTTGTTCATGAACAAAATTGACACTGACGTGATAGTAAAAAATATACCTTCTCTTCTAGATATCAATTTTCTCCCTGATCCCAATGTGCATCAAATAATTGTCAGTGTCCTACAAAGGTATTTTATCTATTGCATCTTCATGTAGTAGGAAGATTGTTGATAAGATCATATACTTTCTTAGAATGCACATAACAAGTGTGAACAATTAACCATAAACTTACCCTATCGTTGGCAGATTAAAAGAAAGAAATCAAATGCACAAAGAGAATAAGAGAATCTTTATGACACATTAGCTTGCATTCAAAGACACAAACTAGGAATTAAAAGCAACTCATCACTTTCTCGAGCTAAAACAATACAAAGCCACACAACTCTATTTCAAGCTTGCAAGGTGGAGTCCATGGAAAATCAGATCAGTTTGCAAAACTATAACTTGTGTTTTGTCCAACAACACTCAAATATTCCAGATCCAAAATTTCAAGCAATTTTGTGTATTGCTGACATATGAAAATTGTATTTTTTTGAGATTGAACTTTGATGTCACAATGTGACAGTATTCAAATAGAGGTACTGCTTCTAGTGTTTTTTTAGTGTTGCAAATTGCTGTAGAAACGAGAAGTGTTGATGGAATGAGTCAACGTATGAGTGACAAGCTAGAAAAGAAAAAATTCCATGCTTGGAGTTTTCGAATGAAGAATATCTTGATGGGAAAAGGTTATGGGAAGTACATTGAAGAGGAGAATGCAAATGCTCCACAATTACCATAGAGGAATCCAACTACGGACCAGTGAAGAAGATATGAAAAATGGAATCAAGGAGCATGAAAGATAATGTATTAGCTATTTTTTAGCATACATGATAGCATGACTGGGCACATATAGGATGTCAAGTCTCCAAAAGAGTCTTGGAACAATTTGATGACATTGTATAAGAGCAATCGAAATGCACGAAAATTGCAACTCGAGAATGAGCTTCATACACTAGAGAAAAAGGGCATGTCGGTAAGTGATTACACCTTGACAAAAAAAATGTGAGTCACTTGCATCTATTGGTGTGAATATAGATGATGATGATGATAAGGTGGAAGTGTGCCTTCATGGTTTAGGAGCTGCATATAAGCAATTTAGAACTTCTATTCAGACTAGGGAAAATATTCCTAATTTTCATGTTGGTTATTGAAGAAAAAAATCTTGGCGTGGACTCAAAATCTCAAGGAAAACCTAATTCAAAGCAGGTACTCTACTTTGACAGAGGAAGAGGTAGAGGTTTTGGAAGTGGAAGAGGAAATAGTAACCAAGACCAAGATCAACATTAGAATCATGTAGGAGGTAGAGGACAATTTCGAGATAGGGGGACCCAAAGAGGCCGTAGAAATTTCCAAAGAAATGATTCAAGTAATGATAGTAAAGGATACTAGAATTGTGGTAAACCTGGACACTTTGAACGTGATTGCAAACTTAAGAATCAAAGTAACAAAAGGCAACAAAACAACTATGCATCCACAAGTGCAGATGATTTTGAGAAGCTATTCATGGTCCAACATCACATGATGAATACAATGTTTACTGATGTTTGAAAATCGAATGGTAATGTTTAGTATGTTGATTCATGTGCTTCAAATCACATGACCGATCATGCGGAATGGTTTAGGAGTTTTCATAAAGTGCCAATTCTTGGATATATTGAAATAGGTGATGACACATCACATCCTATCGAGCATATAGGAAACATAACACTTTCTATGGAGGACGGGAATGTAAAACATCTCGCTAATGTGTTGCATGTTTGGAAGATCGATTAGCAAAAGGAACAACGTGGATAGGATTTTCACCTTAAAAATTTGGCACAAATGAATTGGACATGCAAATTTGCAGAGGTTGAAATTAATGCAGTCGAAGGAGATTATCAATGGATTACCAAATTTCAAGGTTGTAGAGATGCAAAAGGTATGTGCAATTGTTAAATCGTTAAGAGCATCATTTTTGGATGATAAGCATGTTAGTGAGAATGTGCTAGAAATAGTACATAAAGATGTTTGGGGTCTTGCAAAGACCATATCTATGGGAATTTGTTGGTTTTATGTTACTTTCATTAATGAACATACACAAAAAGTATGGATATATTTCATGAAAGAGAAGAGTGAGGTGTTCAATCACTTCGAGAATTTTAAGTTTATGGTGGAAAAGTAGACAGGGAATTATATTTAGACACTAAGATCTCATGGAGGAGGTGAATACATGTCAAATAAGTTTAGTAGCTTTGTAAAAATTCATGGAATTTGATGATAATTTTCATGCAAGTAAAAACCACAACAAATGGTGTTACTGAATGCAAAAATAAAAATATTGCAAAAAATAGTAAGAGCAGTGATGGCTAAGATGAATATGCCTCATTTTTATTGGGCAAAAGCTATGCACACTACCGTATACATCATGAACAGAACTCCGATTGCTTCTGTACATCAAGTTACACATGAAGAGAGGTTTACAGGTAAAAAGCCAAACTTATCACATATGAAAGTATTTGTTTGTATTGCATATGTACATGTTCCATATGAGTTGAGGATGAAGCTTGATCCAAAAGTAGAAACATTTCTTCATTTGATTCTCCCTTGAGCAAAAGGGATATAAATGTTATAACCCACTCACATGGCAGATGAAGGTAAGCAGAGATGTTGTGTTTGATGGAATGTCAAGCTTCTATGCAGATGCCAAAGGACTTAATCTTGACTCAAATGAAAAAGAAAATGCTGAAAATCCAAGTGCATAATCACAATTTTTGAGTGGATCTAATGCATCACCAAGCAATAGTTCCAACTCAAATCCATGGAGTGGAAGATTTTGTGAAGATTTCAATCCAGCAAATTCATCAACTACATCGAAGCAAGGTAAAGAAAATCTTTTTTTTGGTACTAAAACATCTACAGGTTTTGAAGATAGTGATAGAGATTCAAGCGGTTCATAAAAGAGCCTTGATGATGAACTTGGATTGCCCTCTAGGAAGAATCCAAGATTAAGAAAGGCACATGCAGATGATACAAGTAGAAGTAACCCAAGACCAAGAAGATATGGGATGATGTGGAATTTAGTGCAACGATTGATGTATGACAATTACATGGCTTGGCATTGTGCTTACATAAGCAAGGTAATACAAGATGATGAACCTTCTTGTTTTTAAGATGCAAATGGAAATGTAGATTGGGATAAAGCTATGGATGAGGAGATAGTTGCACTTTATGGAAATGAAACATGGAGGTTGGTTTCATTTCCATAAGGAAAAAACCCATAGGCTATAAGTTGGATTTACAAGTTAAATCACAATGGTAAAAGAACAACAGTGCACATTTGCCAAGGCATCCAAATGGGCTAGAGAAGAACCACCAATCTTTCCCAATGCTCTACCAGTTACTCGAAAGAGAGTTGAGCAATCAAAAAAATCCACACCGGTCGTAGTACGGCCAGTGATCCCACTAGAAACAACAACGGAATTGACTAGTTCAAGTGTAGCATGTGACATTTTATCTAAAGCTCCAATAACCATCCCTTTGGGACAACTTCTAACTTTAGAGCCGGGTATCCGAAAAAAATTTCAATAGTAGATTGATCCTAGCTCCATTTGCACACAGGCCATTGCTATAGTCCGGAAGCTGATTGTTTGGTAGATCATGCTATCCCGTTAATTACTGTGTGGTCAGAAAATCAAGATCTCTCAGGTACTAATTGATGAAGGGTCAGAAGCAGGGTAAAAAATAAGACCACCCCCCTCACTCAAAAGTATATAAACATGGGCGAATTTCTCTAAGCATCTCGTATTATAAGTATAAATATTTTGGTGATTTTTCATAATATTTTCCTTTTGAAAAATAAAAAAATTGGCGAATTCTAATGATAACTTCCATTTGAAATATAAAAGTTTATTTGCAATTTGATGATAAATTCTCTTAAAACTACACAAATGTTTGATCATTTGATATCATTCACTATGCTAAATCACCTCTTCTGCTATCTTACCTTTGTGATCCTCTTCACTTTTGCTACCTTCTTCTTCCATCGTTGGTCACACTTTTCTTCACTTTCACTACCCATATTGAGATGTGTGTGTATGTGTGTGTGTGTGTGTGTAATTATAAATATTTTGGTGAATTTTGATAATAATTTCCTTCTAAAAAATCAAAAAATTTATGAATTCTAATGATACCTTCCATTTGAAATATAAAAGTTTATTTGAATTTTGATGATAACTTCCCTTAAAACTATACAAATGTTTGAGCATTTGATATCATTCACTATGCTAAATCACCTCTTCCCCTATCTTACCTTTCTAGTCCTCTTCACTTTTGCTACCTTCTTCCATCATTGGTCATACTTTTCTTCAACTTCACTACCCATATTGGTATGTGTGTGTACATACATACATACATACATACATACATACATACATACATACATACATACATACATACATACATACATACATACATACATACATACATACATACATACATATATATATATATATATAGAGAGAGAGAGAGAGAAAGCATTATATATATACTATGTAAGTACTATACTACTAACCCATTGAAAGGTGCAAATAGTCTACTCATATCGAGGAGGATCGCTCCATTATAAAAACTTGAAACTGTATTGGTTTCCTACATAATCAATTGTACCTTGCTACATTTTAATGTGGTAAGTAAGCAGCCAATAATTTGACTTTCATACTTGTGCACATACATACCTGATACATATCGATCAAAGCATAAACATACCTGCATACATGTACAAATTCCAACATTTGCAGTAGAGGACAGATTGAATAGAGCCTATGCAAACTTGCATATGCAAAAAGATGTGTTTGCATGTTTAGTGACAAGAAGATCAAACAAAATTATGGCTTCTTTGTACACATCTACTCTGCTTTGTAGGTTGCAGATCTAGGAATACTCTTATGGAACATCATGACAGATTCCATGGTATGGGAAAAATGAATGATGAATGCATAGAATTTTGATATCTATGATGCCTCATCTGACAGGAACCAAGAGAATGTTTTCCTGCATATTTAGTATCAAGAACTATGGCTTTTGGTAGCCCCTTGAATCATCAGCTATACCATCAGTCCTCCTAAAGCCATGCTTATCACAATTTCTTGTATGAAGAACCAGCAGACTGTCTACATCTTATATGAAGAACCAAAACATCCTGACACATCACTATCATCAGATGAACTTCTTAAGACCCCATCTACCAACAGTTCCATAGATTGATCATATGTAAGGTCTGGTCCGATATACCTCATATACAAGCTCATCTTGAATAATCAAAAGAAGCTAATGAAATGAATTATTTCAACATGCATTATTTATACTATGTCACCTGTATATGGAAGCCATCTGCTTCATAATAGAAATCTAAGCAAACCCCAAATTCTCCCTCATACGAAACTGCAACTATAAGCTCATGTTAGTCAACCACAAGATCATACAACCATCAACACAAAATGCAAACAAAAGATAGGACAAACTTGAACAAAGAATCAACAAGTGAAAACTACCAGGATCAACATCCGATTAATAGAGAATTCGGAGAGCAACAACATGCATCAGCAGGAAAAAATACACACAGCAGTTGATGATTTTTAATAGCAGATATATGCTGATCTTCAAGCATAGACAAAAGATAATCAACTAGATGTACTTCAACACATGTATTTAAATATACAAATTAGAAATATGTACAGACTAATGAGAGGATCAAAAGTTTAGGATCAAAAGTCTTGTAGGTAAATAGTATTTCATAATGTACATCTCACCATTTGCAAGGAATGAAACTTTAGATGATGTAAAAAGCAAGGAAACCTTGATGCATATATAAAGAGATCATGGATCAGTAGAGTTTCCACTCGTCCTGCTGCTGCTGCTGCTCCTCACCCATGCCTTCTCACCCATGCATCTTGAGATTCACTCAGTTGGCAGGGACTAAGAAGCTTTTGTTGGCTTGTTTCATCAACAGGAGTTACCTAGAAACACACACACATATATACATAAGCTCAGTACTGTTGTCTTGTCTGTCAGTAATCCCTGCTTCTGCATTTCATCAAAAAGACTGAGAGCAAATGAGTTACATACCTGGTTGGCAAGGTCATCAAATGTCAGGTCTACCAACATGTCCAATGCCTTGTACTGACTGATGATGGTCTCCTTTCCTCTGTAGTTATTACCAAGCTTCTCTAAACCCACTTGATTAATAACACTTTAATCATTGTGGTTACCTGCAAGTTATGGTAGCAGATTGAATTTCTACACCTGTATGTCCATCACTTGTTCTGATCTGTTTTTCAATTAAGTTTTCAATTATTGTGATTATGATGATTAATCGGCTGATTGATTTAAATTTCTGTTGCTTGCATTACTAAAAGCCAAACTGGTTGCCAATGGAGATGCTTGAAAGTGGATCATCAGGATCTAAGAAGCTTTTGTTGGCTTATTTCATCAACAGGAGTTACCTAGAAACACACACAGATAGATACACACAAACATATATACATATTCTCCACCCAAATACATGCTCTGTGCACACACATACACATACCTACAGCCACAAATGCACATGCATTCCAATAGCAGCCACACATGTATATACATGCATGCACACATACACATACACACACACACACACACAAAAGCAGCCACACATACACACATTTATGATAATAAAATGCACATAGACATGAAATTTCATACACACATGCACATATTCTCCACCCAAATACATGCTCAGCGCACACACATACACATACCAACAGCCACAAATGCACATGCATTCCAATAGTAGCCACACATGTATATACATGCATGCACACATACACATACACACACACACACAAAAGCAGCCACACATACACACATTTATGATAATCAACAACCACTTAGATGTGTACACAATGCACATAGACATGAAATTTCATACACACATGCACATATTCTGCACCCAAATACATGCTCAGTGCACACACATACATATACCAACAGCCACAAATGCACATGCATTCCAATAGCAACCACACATGTATATACATGCATTCACACATACACATACACATACACACACACACAACAGTCACTTATACAGCTCATAGGAAAAACAGATCTTACTTGGCAGTCAACATATATCATGGATTCATCATGAGTGAAATATCATGAAATAATGTTTTGAAGACTCTGAATCCTGACCAAAATATATGACCATGACCAAAATATATGACCTGACATATGCACCTAGCTCTTGCACACACCTGCACATACACACACGTGCATACATACTTCTACACACATCTATTTGGAAACAACATTAGATTACCAAATTTCTGATCAGAGATAGGTCCCATAATTCCAAGAAGTTCAATGTGCAAGCCTTCAAATCCTCTAAAAGGAGTGTTCAGTGTACACACATACATACACACATACATACACACATATAAGCATGAATAAAAACATAATATATACATGCAAGCATCACATATACATAACACATACATATTACATGCATCACACATGCATCCATATGTACATACACACATACATATTACATGCATCACACATGCATCCATATGTACATACACACATACATACATGCATGAATACAAGAATACAAACATACATACATGCAAGAATACATGAATACAAACATACACACATACATACATGCATGAATACAAGAATACAAACATACATACATGCAAGAATACATGAATACAAACATACACACATGCAAGCATGACACATGCATGAGTCATACATAAATAGATACATAAATGGGCATGAACATTGAACAATAGGAACCTTTGAATCTCATCATTTCAGATATTAAAAATAAAAATAAAAAAACAAAAATCGGCAAATATTGAAGTCCTCGATATATTCAAAACCTGTCAAAACAATAAGAAACATTAGTATAAATTATACTTCACCATAATATTAAAAAAGAAATCAAATAAAAAAGTTACCTTTTTATAATCAAGTATCAGTCGATTTGAAAAATATTAGAAGGTTCAACATCCTCCATGTGTTTCCTCTCACCTGATACTACATATTCACTTCTTCGTTCACATTGACTTTTCCATATGGCATAAGCTTCTTCGAAAGGGAAAGTTTCAAGGTCACTCTTAGAAACACACAATCTAAGACATGTATCCAAGTTTTTATTCAATTTTTTTCTCGTTGCATTTCTTATGAAAGTTAAGCTACTCCATAGTGTTCATCTTCAACGGATCCAAGGATCATTGTTATACACAAATTTGCTACTTTAAAATACTCCGACATAGATTCCTTCAAGAATGGAGATATATCTAGCTTTTTCCATAGCTTTGTCATTGCACCAGGATTTGAAGGATCTTTGACGAAGTCAAATTGCTCCCACATTGTTTGTCCAAATATCCCAGATTGTTTTTTTAAAAGATTTGGATTTATAATTCCTTCTAGAATCCTATCTCCCAAATATGCATTCTTTCCAAAATGATCGGATAATACTTGGACCTTGCTTTTAAAGTCATTTGTTAGTAAGCTCTTGTCTTTTGCATGATTCCAATATAAAGGATGAACTATAGCCATTGCTTCTAAGAGCTCATCTCGAGGAAATCTCTCTCTGATCTCAGAAGTCAATTTATTACATATGGATCTTAAGCCTTGTTTTACACTATCCACTAGAATAGCAAAGAATGTTTGATTAACTTTTTTCTTGATGCATACTCCTTGACTTTTTCGTGATACATAAAGAGGAATCTGCTTATCTTTCACAAATATGCACAACCAACCTTTGTTATTGTATTGCAAAAAACTATCTTCTACACCAACTTGAATCAACGATTCCCACTCGATAAATTCTTGCGAATCAAAACCCGATGTCTCAGAATACAAAGTTTCTAAGCGCATACAAGTCATTTTTCTTGCTACTGCGTATTCCATTACATAAATATCTCTTGATTGAGAAACTTTTATCAAATTATTCATTTCTCTTAACAATGGTAACATTCCTCCAAGATAGAGAAGAGTTTCCACATCACTTACCATTTGCAACAAAGTGTGAGCTTTTCCTTTTTGTATTCCTTTACTTAAAGACATAATATTGACCACACCGATGACTGATTTATATTCTTCAAAAAGACGTTCTACAGGTCCAATAAGTGAAATCCATCTGGTGTCAATATTTTTTTTCAATTCTCTTCCTTTACTTATCCCATCAGAGAAGCATTTAAACTCTTTAATACGCTTAGGACTTTTTGAAAAGAAAGCATATGCCTGGTGTACAAGATCTTCAACTTTTTGTACGAAAACAAATTCTGACACAATTTTAAATGCCAGATTTGTACGATGAGATATACAATGTATACCTAAAGCATATGGTGTATAGTTTTGTTGCAATTGAACACACAATCCATTTCTAAGCCCATGCATAACTGAGCATCCATCAACACCAATGCATACTATCTTTTGATTAATATCACTAATTGACATCCCTCCTATATTTGAAATGGAATCTAAAACAAGTTGCACCAACAAATTAGAAGTTGCACTTCCCTTTAGTTGAAAAGCACCAATAAATTTGGATTTTCTTGCATAATTCTCCACAATATATGCATGGATACATACCCAAGAAGTGCAATCCCTTGCTGTCACTTCGTCAAGGGAAATAGAAATAAAAGTAGCATCCGATAAACTTTTTTTCAAGTTTGATTTGATTACCTCTCCCATTGCTTTTGCAAATTCCCATCCTGAAGATTCTGTCCAATATTGTGTCCGAAAACTTTGAATTCGTAATCCAATGAAATTCAATGGAACTCTCCACTTAGGATAATCAGACATTGGTTTTCCAATGGACAAGATATGTAGCACAATTGAAAATTGCATTAATATGGCTTCATTATCTGATTTGAGCTTTCTCTCAAAAAGATGCATAAAGGATCTTTTATTCTCATTACTTTGCTCCAAAAGCAATAAATGAGAATTATAGGCGTCTACATTCTGTAGATGCCTATATTCATCTTTTGTTTTCCATCTAACAATGTTTTCCATTTTCCCTTCTACTTCTACTTTCTCATACATTTTACCCACATGTTTTTCAATGGTATCTAATTTCAATTGTAACTTGACTTCATTACCTAATTTCCAACTACATGGTATACAAGTGGCAAATTTTGGTTCTTCTTCACCCTCAATTATCAAAGGCTCAATAAAAGGAAACTTTGTTATCCAATCTATTTTAAAAGTCCTTCCTATATCCCATTGACCCTTCCCTCTCTTCATACGTTTAGACATAGAAGTGTCATTTGAGGTTTTCGACTCTGACACAGAGATATTAGAGCATGCAATCGGGGGTAAAATTGTAGGCTCAAGGGATGAGCTTGCTACACATGAAGAGCGCATGACATTCGAGCCACTAATCCCTCCTTTAAGTGAATAAAAATCAGAAATGGATTTTCTCTTAGGTCTCGAATCCATTACAACCTTTCCTTTTTCCTTTGATTGCATCTTAGCAGTTCCTGGATATATAGAAGACACACACATGAACACACCCATGAGAGAAGCATTTGAAATCTTCCAACACTAATCCTATGTCTTTCTATAGATCCATTTTTATATATACATACATATTACAAACCCTAACTCTACTACACATGCTTTAGACCTACCACATATATATAATTATTAAACCTATACACATGCCCTACATCTACCACATATATATAGTATATACAAATTATATATATTATATATTTAGTGAGAGAGAGACTATTTGAAGGGAGTTGAGTACATACCTGATGGATGATTATTCCCATCAAGAACACTGACGACATATTGAGAGGACGGCGAACTCCCAGCCATTTGAAGCAAGATGATATCGATTGCCACAGCAACTGCAAGCTACACTCAAAAAGATAAAACTCACATTTCTTCAATTAAATACTCATCCCAATAAAGCTAAATCAACTCCGTCTCAATGTCAGGTATTTTTTTATGCAACCAGTATGTACCTTATGAAAACATAACAAAAAATTCAAAACAGTATGTACCTTTCTTAGGCCATTAGTTTTCCTCTAGCCTCATGACATCTACTTCTACATCCACAGAAAGAAAATCTATAATTTTATAAGGGGATTTCATCCTTTGACCTAAACTTTGAGAAAAAAGAAATTAAAAAAAGAGATGAAATGCTCTTAACATTACAAACATAAAAAACGTTCAATATGTTGATGATTCACAAAAACAACAGAGACAAAACCAGTAGAGAGACTAGTTGGATCAATTAGAATTAGCAAACAACTCCACACTAATACCCTAAGTTTGACACTACAGATGAATCTGCCACTTCTACCACCACTAATTGAGAGATCGACTTAATATTTAGCAAATCTGTTTAAGCCATAGTACATGAACTAACAGCATTGATATTACCACTTTTGGCAATCTTCTCTCCTATCATTTTCCTAAGGGCTATTCCTTGACAAAAGTCTGTTACTATCACCAGAGCCTGATCAATGTAACAGCTTGCATGTCCTATCTCATCAACCCAATAGTAGCAGAGAGGGAGAAAGAGTTAAAAAGTTTAATTTTGAGCATAAACATTATGGACCAACATCCCAATTAATGTCATTTTCCGCAGACCTTTCTTCAGAGTCAAAAACAGACCAAAAGTATTCAATTATCTTCATTACATACCAATGCTACTGTTGCTAATCCCTGACCAATATGCAAAAACAAGTATAAATTTGTTTATAACCTTCATTCCACAGGCACAGTGAGACCAGCACATTAACTAACCATCATAACCTAATGAAGTCAACATTAAAGCCCATTTTATGCAGAAAATCAATTGTACCAAATCATGTCCTCAAATACCTTTGTTCAATTACTATGAAGGCCACTATTCTACTAATAATCTGCTCACTTGTTTCTCAATGTTGATATCAATACAAAAACTGAGAAGTCTCTACTAATAGCAAACAAGATCCATGGAGTAAGGAGTAGAATTTCATATCATGCATTCTTTTCTGGGTCCCTCCAGTGATTTACAATTTGCATCTTCAAAAGTTATAATTGCATTATTCATGCTTTGCAGCATCTGTAGCATGTGATGTTAATTAGAATACAACAACCTTTTCCTTGTCAATTAGAAATGCACACTGTTCTGAGCCAATGCACTGATTATTGTTATAATCATATGAAAATAAGTCTAATGAATCTCTGCTTCTAAGCTGTGAGAAGAAGATTAAGAATGTCCATTCAGAGTCAATGCACTGTTTATTATAATGCCTCTAGAAAATAATTTTAATAAACCTCTGCTTTTAGGCTTTGAGAACAAAATTCAGAACCAAAAGCAGACCCTAAGTATTCAATTCTCTTCATTATTGCACCAATGCTACAATCGCTGAGCCCTGACCAATATGCAGAAACAATTGTAACTTGTTTACAGCCTTCATTCCATGGGCACAATGAGACAGGGCACATTAACTGCAAATCAAATGACCGAGTATAACATTAAATCCAAACTTATGTAGACAATCAGCTATAAGAAATCGTTTCCTCCACTCCTATCCTTTAGCTATTATGAAGATACTTTGTCCAAAACAAAGTGGTTCCTCAATGCAGGGTGTCTGGCTAACATTCCAAAAGGAAAAAAAACATGCCAACCACTGCATTGTATCATACAATAGCATCACGAAACCCTACATCTAAAAAGAGATCCTGTCTATCTCAAACATGGAATTGATAAAGACTAAAATATCTAGAAGGTTGTGCAGGATGAATGAAATGCAAACAAAGTTCCTTCTTGAAATCCTTCAGTAATTTTGAGCATAAACATTATGGACCAACATCCCAATTAATGTCATTTTCCGCAGACCTTTCTTCAGAGTCAAAAACAGACCAAAAGTATTCAATTATCTTCATTACATACCAATGCTACTGTTGCTAATCCCTGACCAATATGCAAAAACAAGTATACATTTGTTTATAACCTTCATTCCACAGGCACAGTGAGACCAGCACATTAACTAACCATCATAACCTAATGAAGTCAACATTAAAGCCCATTTTATGCAGAAAATCAATTGTACCAAATCATGTCCTCAAATACCTTTGTTCAATTACTATGAAGGCCACTATTCTACTAATAATCTGCTCATTTGTTTCTCAATGTTGATATCAATACAAAAACTGAGAAGTCTCTACTAATAGCAAACAAGATCCATGGAGTAAGGAGCAGAATTTCATATCATGCATTCTTTTCTGGCTCCCTCCAGTGATTTACAATTTGCATCTTCAAAAGTTATAATTGCATTATTCATGCTTTGCAGCATCTGTAGCATGTGATGTTAATTAGAATACAACAACCTTTTCCTTGTCAATTAGAAATGCACACTGTTCTGAGCCAATGCACTGATTATTGTTATAATCATATGAAAATAAGTCTAATGAATCTCTGCTTCTAAGCTGTGAGAAGAAGATTAAGAATGTCCATTCAGAGTCAATGCACTGTTTATTATAATGCCTCTAGAAAATAAGTTTAATAAACCTCTGCTTTTAGGCTTTGAGAACAAAATTCAGAACCAAAAGCAGACCCTAAGTATTCAATTCTCTTCATTATTGCACCAATGCTACAATCGCTGAGCCCTGACCAATATGCAGAAACAATTGTAACTTGTTTACAGCCTTCATTCCATGGGCACAATGAGACAGGGCACATTAACTGCAAATCAAATGACCGAGTATAACATTAAATCCAAACTTATGTAGACAATCAGCTATAAGAAATCGTTTCCTCCACTCCTATCCTTTAGCTATTATGAAGATACTTTGTCCAAAACAAAGTGGTTCCTCAATGCAGGGTGTCTGGCTAACATTCCAAAAGGAAAAAAAACATGCCAACCACTGCATTGTATCATACAATAGCATCACGAAACCCTACATCTAAAAAGAGATCCTGTCTATCTCAAACATGGAATTGATAAAGACTAAAATATCTAGAAGGTTGTGCAGGATGAATGAAATGCAAACAAAGTTCCTTCTTGAAATCCTTCAGTAATTTTGAGCATAAACATTATGGACCAACATCCCAATTAATGTCATTTTCCGCAGACCTTTCTTCAGAGTCAAAAACAGACCAAAAGTATTCAATTATCTTCATTACATACCAATGCTACTGTTGCTAATCCCTGACCAATATGCAAAAACAAGTATAAATTTGTTTATAACCTTCATTCCACAGGCACAGTGAGACCAGCACATTAACTAACCATCATAACCTAATGAAGTCAACATTAAAGCCCATTTTATGCAGAAAATCAATTGTACCAAATCATGTCCTCAAATACCTTTGTTCAATTACTATGAAGGCCACTATTCTACTAATAATCTGCTCATTTGTTTCTCAATGTTGATATCAATACAAAAACTGAGAAGTCTCTACTAATAGCAAACAAGATCCATGGAGTAAGGAGCAGAATTTCATATCATGCATTCTTTTCTGGCTCCCTCCAGTGATTTACAATTTGCATCTTCAAAAGTTATAATTGCATTATTCATGCTTTGCAGCATCTGTAGCATGTGATGTTAATTAGAATACAGCAACCTTTTCCTTGTCAATTAGAAATGCATACTGTTCTGAGCCAATGCATTGATTATTGTTATAATCATATGAAAATAAGTCTAATGAATCTCTGCTTCTAAGCTGTGAGAAGAAGATTAAGAATGTCCATTCAGAGTCAATGCACTGTTTATTATAATGCCTCTAGAAAATAAGTTTAATAAACCTCTGCTTTTAGGCTTTGAGAACAAAATTCAGAACCAAAAGCAAACCCTAAGTATTCAATTCTCTTCATTATTGCACCAATGCTACAATCGCTGAGCCCTGACCAATATGCAGAAACAATTGTAACTTGTTTACAGCTGGGCACAATGAGACAGGGCACATTAACTGCAAATCAAATGACCAAGTATAACATTAAATCCAAACTTATGTAGACAATCAGCTATAAGAAATCGTTTCCTCCACTCCTATCCTTTAGCTATTATGAAGAGTAGTGTTCTACTACCGCTATTCTATTTGTTTGATACTGAATGATGATAAAGCAAGCAAAGTAATAGCTGCTAATTCTCTACCGTGATTATAAAAAGCTGTAGTGAATGATAAGCCTGAATTCCCCCTACCCTTTGAAGACTACCCATTTTTCCTCACAATCACTAATGATTGTGTTGAACTCTCCAAAATTCAAAGTTTGTTCTCCATTAAAAAGATCTCTGGAGCATGGCCAGTGAAAATGGACTGGATCAGTCTAAAGCATCAGCAGAGACAACAAAGTATAAGAGTTTAAAAGATAGCCTTACCTAATGAATCTTGTAGGCAGAGAAGATATAGTGAGCTTACTTGAGCTGTAGCATTACCTGTCAGACAGCAATACCAATCAAAGAGGAGACAACTAGTTCTCCATGCCACAATCTTGCAAAGACTAGAGGATGACATCTCATTAAAGCCAATCATAAATCTTGTAAATATCGATCTTGAAGAGGAGAGATTTTGTTTCTCTGTTAACTTGGTCCCTTCCTTCCAGAGACTGGTAAAGCCAAACTTTTCGGCTTCACAATTTTGTTCATGTGAGAACTGAGCCTCTTTGTGGGATGATTCCAACTCCCAGATCAAGTTAGACAGGGAAGCAATGCCTTTGAAATGCAACCAATCTTTACCAGCACTTGAAGTCTATCCAACACATGTTGCATGCAGACTAGAAAATCTCCCTAGAGATTGATAATCTTCAGGACTCAAAATCTTGGAGTGTATTCACCTGAGGGACAAGAGATGGAATGATCTATACAGAAAAGAAGACTAGCACATTGCAATTGGAAGAGCACTCGGTCAAGACATGCAATTGAGATTACTAAGAACTGAGAAAAATACAAGTTTCAGCAAAACCAGTAGAACTCTGCACACCATCAAGAGTTTCCCGACAGACCAAAAGAATAAGAAAAGAGTTCTGCACAGTTTCTTCATCAAATCAAAATAGGAGAAGTTTTGACCAAAAAAGGATACAATGAAGTTCACTTCAAAAAGGAAGACGATGCATTGCCCGTGCCTTAGATATCATTGTAGAGAAGTCCACAACTTGATCCATTGGTAACCCATTTGGCCTTTTCAACTTGGACAAATACAGATGGAAAGAAAGAGATGTATCATGACTTACGAACAAAGTTCTAGCAAAGAGAATGCAGTGAGCACCTGTACACTGTACAGTCAAAGGCTAAGCAGTGAGCACCTGTACACCTCCCTCTCTCTCTCTCTCTCGTACCTGTAGCCACGGGCACCTGGCCGCCTGCAGACGACTTCGAGAGTCGACACTCGACAGTGGGGCGAACCTGAGACTGATGAGCAGCCACACGACACTCGACAGTGGGGCGAACCTGAAGACTGATGAGCAGCCACACGTATAGAGTAAAAGGCTAAAGTTCTAAAAGTTAGAACTAGGGTTTGTAGAAAGTTGGGCTAGTTTTAAAAGTTCTCTATTCACTAAATATAGCAAAAAATAATGAATTTATCTAAATATTCGCCATTGGGCTAATATTCGCCCTTAATTTTTTCCCTGGCCATAGAGGGTCAACTTGAGGGAGAGGATCCAGGGTCCCATCTGATTTAAGCTTGTTTTTATTGGTACTTTTCTTAAGGGGGCAATCTTTGATCCTATGACCTTGATTCCTGCAACAAGAGCACGCGTTTGGCAAGTTCTTGTAAGTAATCTCCTGTGTCCAAGTCTTACCATCTCCACAGTTTATGGAGATTTTCGATGGAAGGACCTAATTCAGGTCTGTTTCAACGCAGATCTGTGGGTGCCATCTAGCATTGAAAGAATGTTGAGCACCAACGTAGATTAGCTCCCCAACATCCTCTCGTGAGGCCATCGGGCGACTAATCAGAGAAACGATTTCTCGACGAAATCCATAAAGAAAATAAGGCAGATTGGGAAGCTTTACCCAAAGTGGGTAACGAAGAGGCTTTGATCTGTTTGGAATAAAGTCTGGGGTCCACTTAAAAAGGCAAAGGGTGGACCGACCCACCTACCAGGAGCCTGGAATGCCATCTCTTCATTCTCTAACACTAGAAGAAGGTGATTCGCCAGCATGGAGCTTCATTTCGTGCTTCCCTTCAGAGCTTCCATTCGTGCTTCCCTTCAGGCTCAGCCACGCGAGTCGCGACTCGCGAGGATTGCGAACAAACAATGCGAACGCCGCAGCTTTTACTCTTATTTGAGACACAGTGAACATAGTTACCTGCCGCGCTGACCGGAGAGTTGAGAGACAGCTTTTAGTCTTATGTGAGACACAGTGAACATACTTACCTGGAACGGCGACCGGAGAGTTGAGAGACAGCCATCAGCTGCGCGACAGTGTCCGCCAGAAAATTGTAGAAGTATCCTAACTTCCAAGCCGCAGTAGCGATGGCGCGTCACTCGATACGCTTCCGGATGCTCCTCGAATTCGCAACGTTCATCATCTCCGTCTTCCAGGTGGTCACTACTTTACCTTGCGAAGCTATGCGAACACAGCATGCGTCCTCGGCTCTGTTTCGGCGTTCAAGGTTTTTTTCTTCTGATTCCCTCTTCCCGAATGGGACTGGCGTGACCCGTGCCGACTTCCCAGATGACTTCCTCTTTGGAGCCATCACGTCATCCATGAAGGTGTGTTATAGTTTCTATTGCTGGCTTATTCGTCTTCGCTTTGCATACTTTAACTCATTTGCACGCTGAATCACACTTACTTTCCATCTGGAGCCTCTGACTAACGATAGTATTCTCAGCATGAGGGTGCAGAACACGCAGATGGGAAATCTGAGAACATATGGGATTTCTACGCACGCGTGAAGGACGGTGAGAATTTCCAGCTTGGTGACATAATCGCACAATCAGGAGTGAATTCTAATCTGATTCTTTTATGTGCTGTGTCTAACGTTTTATGCAGGAGCTTCTGCGGATGGGAGTCGTCCTGGCGAGTGTGGAAATAATTATGTCCTATATCCGGTTGGACTACCTTCCTTATGCTGTTTTGAGTTCAAAGTCCTGTATCGGTGGTGTATACTTGTCTGAGGAGGCGCATGCAATTTCAATGGAGCAACGATCGTTGTTTTTTTATTTTCATGGTTTTATTCCTGTGCTTCAAGTTTTCACTGTAGAGAGAGCTCAAAGACTTTTTTAATAGTCATAGTTGTAGCCACCTTACAAGTCTACCGCCGATTTCTTCCCAACAGGTGGATCATAGACTTGTGAAGGAGCTTGGAATGAATTCTTACAGGCTCTCTATAGCCTGGTCGCGGATTTATCCTAGTGAGTAATCGTAATGCTCAAAAGTTCCAGTGTCTATTTCTACATTGGTGATGTTTGGTCTCATCTTTGCTTTTTCTTTCTCACTGTCCATTGAGCAGATGGAACCGGTGAAGTGAATCAAGCAGCTATTGATCACTACAATGAAGTGATTGATGATGTTCTCAGCTTAGGTAATAGTCCCTTCTATACAATATAGTTGAGCGCATGTGAATATTAGCCAGATACGTTAGCTGGAGTTGACGTTGCCAGGTTTAATACCCATGGTCACACTGTGGACGCAAGACCATCCTCAAGTCCTCGAGGATTCCTATGGTGGAGCTTTGAACGATCAGTTCATGTAAGTTCCCGGTGAAGTTAATGTGAAACGGGGCATGCTAGCTTTACGAGTGTACATGCATCCTATTGTGCTTAAATATTGAGATGAGCATTCAAAATACTACTTCTATTGTCATCATATTGTCTGCCTCTCAGTTCATAATGGAGAGGCTTGCATACCGAATGTGGCTTCGTGGATTCACAGAACTGATTTTGTACACTATACGTGGATTTACAGAAATGATTTTGTACACTATGCGGACACATGTTTTGAGGCATTTGGAGATCGTATCAAGTATTGGGTTACATTTGATGAACCTAATGACTGGGCGGCCCTTGGCTATTCCACTTCACAGAATCCTCCGGGCAGATGCACGTCCAGTATAATAGGACAGTCGGGCATGAACTATGGAGACTGTCCAGATGGTGACTCTGGAACAGAGCCCTACATAGTGGGTCACCATCTGCTGCTTGCACATGCAGGGGCAGTGAATCTTTACAGGTCTAAGTATCAGGTAGTGAGCACTAGACATGTCAACATTCAATAATGATTGATGTAAATTTTAATGCATCTCTTGCGATTGTGCTTTGCAGGGAACCCAAAATGGTTCAATTGGATTTGCATTATGGTTCAGATGGATAGAACCACTCACAAATACTTCAGCAGATATGGAAGCTGCTCAGAGGGCAATTGATTTCCTGATGGGATGGTAAGCAATTAGACGAGTCCTTCATGTGACAGAGTGGATGATGTGGTGTTCAGTCATCTCAAGTGGCAAGGTCAATACTATGCATGGTTCAAAGTGTTTACTTTGGTGTAGTGTGTTTAGGTTGGCCAATATTATGTGTTCGTACTTTTAACTATCAATCATCTGCTTAGCCTATTTGAGCTTGAGATGTTTGATCCAGTTTTGAGTTTGCAAATTTCCTGTTGGCAGGTTACTGGATCCCATCTTCTTTGGGAAGTACCCTGATTCCATGCAGGAATTGGTTGGATCTCGCCTCCCAAGTTTCACAACTGAACAGATTGCACAGTTAAATGGCTCTCTTGACTTCATAGGCATAAACATTCAAACTGCATCATACGGCTTCGAAACAGATTTTTATCTCACTCAAAATAAGACTTGCTACTACTTGGATTCGAAAACGAATCTCACTGGTATAAAGTTTCTACTTGCTATACGAACGTGTTGGTTATCGTGATTGAACCATCTGTTTCTAGTATATGTTTGAACGTTTTGCGGTAATGCATGTGCATACTAAAATGGCTACATGTGCACATTCTGCATTCCTGCATGTACCTAAAAATCTATAGGTAGGCGGATGCACTTGTGAATGCGAATGCATTTGGAGTGGCGAGCAAATGTCGCTGGTTTAAACTTCCTACTTGCCATGTAAACGTGCTGACTTCATATTCTAGAACACCTAATGGAAGCTTATATCCTTGAAAAGGATTTGTAGAAGTGCATGTTCGCCATAATGGTTATTTCCTAATGCATAGATACTATGGTCCTGCATATATCTCAATGTTATCGGGAAATCACACCTTGATATAACTGGGTTTACAATGTAGTAGGCCGACATGACTAAGGCATCTTTACCAAAACTTAGGTCTCACAGGCAGCCATTTACAACATGCTCTCTGCATATTTATGCATATATTCATAGTTCTCATTAATAGCGAATGTTGCTTTTGGCAGGTTATCGTGATGGAGTACCGATTGGAGTGGTAAGTGCATTGTCGTGTGAATCCTTGCATGTGTGACTGTAATAATGATTGCCTCTTCACCTGCAAACAAAGGTGAGAGTTGCAATATATCTAAACACACCTGCTTGCTTGCACTTTCAGGCAAACGTGGTTATGTACTTGTTCCATGAATTTGAAGAACCTTTTCACCTATGCAGTGATACTCTGTTATGCTATCAGATTTTCTGCTGTCCATTTCATGCTGATGCTTTTTGTATGCATCTGCAGGGATCCATCGAATTTGCTGTGCCTTGGTGTATTAGAAGTGCTGTTGACTATATTAAGAATCACTATAGCAATTTCCCCATGTTTGTCACACAAACAGGTTTGATTTGGCTTGCTGTGGTACCTTTTGTAAATGATCTCTTTAATTTCCATGACAGTTAAAGCTCTGTGATTGTCGTATATTTTACAGGTATCGCATATCGCTTTGATAGTGCAGAGGATACAGTGGACGATGATGAAAGGGTTGAGTACTTTGAGACGTACTATACTGAGCTCCTTGCTGCAATAAGGTCAATTCCTTGCCCTGGAGAACTCCTTGTTTAGTGTTTGTGCATTCTTTTAGGCTAGATTTTTGGAATTATACAGGTAATGGTTTAGTTTGTGTGACTCAGGGATGGAGCAAATGTCAAGGGTGTATATGCATGGTCCTTGCTGGATGGATTTGAATTCGATCTTGGACTGAGGAAAAGGGCAGGAATTGTCTATGTCGACGACGATTATAATAGATATCTGAGGAAATCAGCTTTGTGGTTCAAAGAAATGCTTTCCTCTTATCCCATTGCAGTAGATGTACTGTAGGGTAACTGAGACAACTGAGTTGATTCTGACACTGTTGTTTAGCTGGAGACAATCATACTCATGTATGGTCCTACTGCAGGGACACTGTAATGAAATTATATCAGATACGTTGTAATGGATGATGCATCCTTGCCCTTTCAGTTCTCGACCCTCCCTTATATCATGAGGATTTGCAGTTCATCTGCCCAATTTTGAGCATCTTTTTTGCAAATTTATGTATCCCATTTTCAGCTTGTTTTTTCTTTATGCATTGCCAGTCACGGCATAGAGTTACTGCTTTTTTGAAACTAGTTCTGATTTCATGAAATACATATCACTGTATCAAGGGGCAACAATGTTGCCATGGTTCTCCATGGAAGGCATTGGTGACCAGAGGCTTTGCAGGAAGCTATCTCCATCTCAAAGGAGATATGATGTGAATCAGTGGGAAGCATTTGCAAACGATACAAAGTAGAGTGTAGGTACTTATGAGGTAAGGAATATTTCTCAGAGAGAGAACAGTTCCAACCTTGTAGCTTTGGTAAGCTCTTTCATTTCATCCCTAAAGCAGATCGTTAGAAATTTATTGGCCCTTCTGTTTGAGGTTCTTGAGATTTACTCCACATCAATAATTTGGCACCTTTGTAGTCTTGGCAGCCATGTTGCGTCAGAAAATAAACAACAATTGATATGGATACAGCAAGAGAATATGGAGTGCACGTCAAGAGTATGGAGTGCATTGGTGATCAGAGGCTTTGCAGGAAGCTATCTCCATCTCAAAAGGAGAGATGATGTGAACCTGAGGCAAGCATTTGCAAACGGTACGAAGTACTAGTGTGTGTACTCGAGAGGTAAGGAAATATCTCAGAGACACAACGGGAACAGTTCCAACCCTGTAGCTTTGGTAAGCTCTTTCATTTCATACTTAAAGCAGATTGTTAGAAATTTTATTGGCCCTTCTCTTTGAGGTTCTGGAGATTTATTCCACCTATAATTTGGCATCTTTGTATTGTCAATGTCTTGGCAGCCATGTTGTGTTAACAAATAAACAACAATTGATATGGAAATAGGAAGAGAATCTGGAGTGCACATGAGAGTTGTAAGGAGCCATGCCCCAAATATTTCATTACATTCCACGTCTTGGCAGCCATGTGTTAGCAAATAAAAAACAGTTGATATGGAAATAGGAAGAGAATATGGAGTGCAAGTCAAGAATCTGGAGTGCACATGAGATGTAAGGAGCCATGCTCCAAATATTACATTACAATGCTTGAAGTTACAAACAGATAGCTAAAATTTTAGTGTTGAGGTCCAATCTGTCCATGAACTTCAATAAATCTACCATGGTTGAGGTATTATCTGCTGCAATTCCTTCAAATAAGACAACTCGCAAGAAAAATTTATAGCACACTTTGAAATTGTAAATGAAGAAAGTGATAGATAAGAGTGATCCAAAACCTTCTATTTATAAGTGATAGAGAGGTGTGATCGAAAACCTTCTATTTTAGGGAGCAAAAAGTTTTTGCGAAAAAGCTTTAGCAAAAAATTGAAATTTTTGAAAATCTCTCATGCAATACCTAGTTGGCGTTTGAAATATTCTGCCAAAGCTGTTAAAATCTTTATGTACAACTTTTGAGTTAAATTTCTATTTCGCCAAAGCTGTTAAAATCGTTATGCACAGTTTTTGAATATAGTATCCCTTCCCACGATGGGTTTTAATATGAACCTTTAGTTTCACATTAGGCTAATGTGAATACATTGGATGTGTTTTTTGTGGCTCAAGCAAGGTTTGTTTGGCAAGTGGAGTAATGTTCGAAAGCTCTCACTGAGGATTACATGATACCTTCACATCCAAAATTTGATTGTTTTCTACTAAGTTTAGGTTGAGACCACGACCTAAAATTCAGGGGCAGCACAACCTTACATATGACGACAAAAATCATTCTGCTTGGCTTATTACTGATTTCTTCCAAACACATGTCAAACGATAAAATTTTATTACAGCTGCATAATTTGGGTCAAACAAGAGACCATATGTATTGATAAAGGGATTAAATAGGGATAAGGAGCTCTTGAGAAAGAGGTACTGATAGTGATGATGTACTATTGTGTATGTGCACTAAAAGTCAGAAAGGGTGTATTGAGTGAAAGCAGCAGAAGCTCCTTACACATAAGCAGATGATTGAACTACACACGAGGAGAGGAAGCCAATGATTTGACCGGGCTTTATTAAATGCAAACAAACAAGCTCATGATCTTTGAGATTTCATGCAATAGAGGTATATGTTCCATTAGAGATCCCGTCAAGACCTCTCAGTCAAAAACAGCGAGAGAAAGCAAATGTCTGTTGCAAAAGGCTTTTATGAACATAAAAAAAATCGAGTGAAGAAATAGCAGTACTTAATAGATTTCCAGATAATGCCCGTGCCAATCATCAAAGCCACTATTTCCTTGATGACTCTTTGGCTTTGGAGTCAATGCAAATAAGAAACCTAACTGTCATTTCCATGCGAGTGTAATAGCATACAGTCAATGTGGTAGAGCATATGCATGTACGTACTGAGGATATGATGAGCATGTGTACATATTCATATACACAAAAATTCAAATAGAGCACTTGACAAAAATACTCAAAGAGCATTTTGTTCCTTTGATGTCAACAGTACCATAGGTAATGAGCTCTCCATATAAGTAATGCTGCCAACATATACACACTGACTATGTGATGAGCATCTGTATACACACAAAAATTCAACTGAAGGAGTTGCGTAAAGGCTCAAAGAGCATTTTGTTCCTCTGCAGCCAACAGTACCATAAATACTAGACTCTCCGTATAAGTATTGCTTCCAACATGTGATCATCGAGTATGTCATGAGCATATATATATATATATATATATATATATATATATATATATATATATATATATATATATATATATATATATATATATATATATATATATATATATATATATATATATATATATATATATATATACAACTCCACAACTCCACAAAAAATCGAATAGAGTGATTGCCAAAAAGAACTAAAAGAGCACGTTGTTCCTTTGTTGCCAAATTACCATAAGTATTAAACTCTTCATATAAGTATTCAACTCTCTATATTGACGCTTATTTTTTGGCCAGATACTTGATTAATGGAAGGAAATAAGCTTTGTTAAGCGTGCATAGGATAAAATTACAAGCTCAAGATCACAAGCATGACTCACATTATATGCACATCTTATAAAGGTCTTGTCCAAAATGTGTAGTCCAAAATGTGTAATCAAGGGGACATATATTAAACTATACATTAAGCTAACAACCAAGGGACCAAATCAAAATGATTTTCAGGTTAATATATGCATACTAGCTCAAATGGTAGCCAAGATAGCTAAGATGCTCAATGTTGGTTGTGTGTAGAAGTGCGAGAGACACATAAGCACACACAAGGAGCACAAATGTAGCAAGACACATAGAAGATGGATGGTGGGAATAGCTCTCTCTATTGATGATGAACTGAACTGAAGTAAAAGTTGAATAATCTCCCTAAATACAAAGTACCACCACATATGAGTATCAAGTATGTGGTAGCATGGGGAAAAAACCTCTAGCCAGCATTGGAGTAAAAAGTGCCAGTGTATAGGGAAAAAGTTTACATCAAAGCTACTTGAGGAACACAAGTGTACAAGCAACCCTTAAGCGAATGATATGAACACATACAGAGAGTGACAGATTAGCCCCCACAAGGTAATAAGCCTAAAGCTTTGCAAAAAGCTTCAAACTTTTCCCATGGAAGAACTTTGGTGAATGTCTCTGCCACATTATCTTGTGTAGGCACATATATCAAATCAATATCTCCTTCATGAAGGTGCTCTCTTACATAGTGATAATTCACCTCGATAGGTTTGGTCTGTGCATGAAACACTTGGTTTCGTGCAACATCCAATGCACTCTGACTATTAGTGAGAATATGTGTAGCTACATCAATCTCCATGCAAAGATCCATCATAGGCGTCTCAACCATATACACTACACTCTAGCTAGGAAAATTGCCTTTTACTCAGCTTCACAGCTCAATGTCGCCACTATAGTTTTTTGTAAACTCAACCAAGATATGCATGAGTCTCCAAGGAAAAAGCAATTACCACTAGTGGACACGGGAGTATCATAATAACCAGCCCAATCACAATCTGCAAAAGCATGCAAGCATGGCTGAATATCTCTTCCATAAAAGAGACCTAAACTCAAAGTGCCTTTGGGATATCTAAACACCATTTCATTGCTTGCCAATGCTTAGTGCCAGCTATGCATGAATCCACTCAACTAGGAAACTGCATATTGTATATCCTGCCTTGTGTTGCATGCATATATAAGACATCCCACAACTTGTTGATAAAGAGAAGTGTCAAATGCATCACTAGAATCCTCAACTGAGAACCTAAATCCTTTCTCAACTGGTGTGGAAACTGGCTTGCAATCCTCAAAGTCAAAATGTTGAAGTAGTTTTTCAAAATACTTTGCTTGATGTATAACAATCCCCCCTCAATGGATACAAAATGGATGCCAAGATAGTATTTCAAAAGACCAAGATAAGTGACATCAAAAGTATGCTGTAAATCAGCCACGAGATTGTCAAGTTTTGCATCATATGACCCAATCAAGAGTATGTCATCAACATAAAGAACCAACATTGTAAGATCAGCCCCATCTTTGCGTACATAGAGTGTGCTTTCAATTGGATTACAATATGAAGCCAAGAGCAATCAACTGCTTATGGATTTTGTCTTACCATGCGCGTGGAGCTTGCTTGAGACCATACAAAACTTTATGCAAGCGACAAACCATATGCTCTTGCCCTTTCATGGCAAATCCAGGAGGTTGCTTCACATAGACCTCTTCTTGCAAATCACCATTCAAGAAAGCTGTTTTTATGTCCAGATGATGTACTTTCCAACCATGATGGGCAACTAATGCAACCACAGTATGAATGGTAGTCATGCATGAAGTAGGTGTGAGTTTTCTCATAGTCAATGCCATACTATTGTGCATATCCTTTGGCAACCAATCTAGCTTTGTAGCGATCCATGCTACCATCAGACTTTCTTTAATCTTGTAAACCCACTTTCTACCAATGGCATTTTTTCCTTTTGGCAATTCACATAACTCCATAGTACCATTCCTATGTATGGAATCCATTTTTGATTGCATACCACTCATCCATTGTGGTTTGTCATGTACATCTTCAAAAGTAAGTGGCTCTTTATTACATGTTGTTGCAATAAGAGAAAAATCTGCAAAATTACTTGATGCATGGCGAGAGCTTGATCTTGTTCTACCAAGTGAAGGTGCACTCAATTTGTTGTCTTGCAAAGTTTGTTTCAGCCACTTCGGCATGCTTGTCCACACTTGATAGACGTGCGTTCATTATGTAATATATCATCAACATGTATATCATGTGAGGGCTAAATTTCATGCTCATTTTCAGCCATATTTTGACGCAAATGTTCAACCACATGTGGCTGAAAATTTCCATTAGTTTTGATAATTTTTGGCTGAAAAATTTTGGCCATGTTTGGTTGGAAGTTCTCTGTATTTTTTAGCTCTATTTGGCTAAAAGTTTTCAATCCTTTGAGCCTCAGTTGGCTCACCTACATGGCCATAGACAAGCACACCATTTTGAAACAAAGGTATGAGTGTATCGAACGTATCTTGCAAGCTAAGTGATGGATGCTTTTTGCATTCAAGTAGAGGGAAAACTGAATTTTCAACAAATACCACATCTCGAGTCACAATAACTGTGTTCATCAATGGATGGTACAAATGATATCTCGTTGAGCAATATAACTAATAAATATACATTTCTTTTCCTTGTCATCAAATTTGTGATGTTTGTGATTGCACATTTTTTTTCCTTGTCATCAAGTTTGTGATTGCACAAGAGCATATGCAAAACAACCAAACATGCGCATATGACTAACCATAGGCTTATCTCCATTCCAAGCCTCAAGGAGTGATGACTCTCAACGCTTTTGTTGGCAGTGATTCAACACATAGTTTGCACACATGATTGCTTCCATCCAAAACTTATCAAGAAGGTGCTTTCCTTTAAACATACATCATGCCATTTCAAGAAGTGTTCTATTTTTACGCTCGACAAAACCATTTTGATGAGGTGTATATGACACCGTACATTGGTGTGAAATACCTCTTTCACAAAGAAACACATTAAAATCATGTGACATGTATTCACCACCAGGATCTGTGCGTAAAGTCAAAAGCTTGTTTGAAAAAATATTTTCAGCCATAGCTAAAAATGCTTTGAACCAAGATAAATAACTCATTCTTTGCTTTCATAGGATACACCCATGTATGGCGAGTAGCATCATCAATGAATGTAACGAAATATACATGTTTCCCAAAAGATGGAGTCTTGACATGACCACATACATCACTATGAACAAACTGCAATTTTCTTGTAGTGTGTGTATGAATATCTTTTCAAAAAGAAGCACGATGCATTTTTCCTAGAATGCAACCTTCACATGCATGCTTTTCAATGGACTCAAGTGTCGGAAAACCAATGACCATGTCTTTCTTTTGCAAGTAAAGTCCATGTCTTTCTTCACCTCCATTTACAGCTGTAAGCTCAATTTCTTCTACTCCAATGATAGGATAAGAGGCATTGTTTGCACACCACATGTCCTCCTTTAGTTACATCTTTCAAAGATGCAAAAAACCTTTTGCATGAAGTTATATGCTTTGAAACACCACTATCAAAGAACCAATCCGAATCAGCCTCACTCACAACCATACATTTAGAATGCAAAGATGCTTCATAATGATATGTAACAACCCATGCCCAAAAAATTTGAGCCATGTTAGCTTCATCATTCTTTGGATTTATTGAATTTTCAGCAATAGACATGCCACATTCCTTCTTCTTTTCATTGCGTTTAGCAAGCTTTCTACACTCATCAATAGTATGACTAGCCTTCTGACAATATTTGCATCTCTTCATCTTTTGCAAATTAGCATCATTAGAGGAATGAGTCGAAGAGGAAGGTTGAGGCTTTGATTTTGATGAACCCAAAGGTGAACCATACTTGTTTTTCCCCTTTTGTGAGATAGCAAGTGCTTGCGTTCCCTTAATCAAACCAGTCCTATTCACTCTAGATTGCTCTTGCAAAAGAAGAGACACAACCTCATCAAATGCATACATATTGGGATTCCCTTTTGCAATCGAATGGAGTGTAGTCCTTTCAACAATGGAGAGATGAGTGATACATCCGGAATAATCTCATATATGTTTTCCAATTGGTCTTTCAAGTCCTTGATGCGTGTCACATACATATCTACAAACTCATTTTTAGCCATACATAGATCCTCAAGTTGCTTCCTCAAGTATGCAACACGTCCTTCATTATGCATGGCATACAAAGAAGCAAGAGTGTCCATGCCTATCTTGATGTAGAACATGATCGAATGTGTGGAATTATATGATGCTTCATTAAAATCACAATCAAGGCATGAGCTTGAGCATGTTTTCCATCCCATCTAAGCTGCCTCTGTGTAGATCAAGAAGGAGTAACCACTGTACTTGAAGAAGAAGCTCCATCTGTGATAGTAGACTGTGAAGTATAAGAACCTGCAGGTCTTCAATCTACATCTACCACTATATTCCAAAGCTATTTTGCAATAAGAAAATGCTTCATTATGTAAGACCACATTGAATAGTTTGTCCCATCAAGCTTATCTTCAGCTTGAAGCATGCCAAAGAAGTCATTGTTGCCCGCCATTTCACTAAAGAACAAGAATGTGACAACATCTTTACTTCAATGAAAGTTGAAATGAATGCTGAAATTTTAGCTCACAAACCATCACTCTGATGGCAATTTTGATTGCACAAATGGCTTTAAAATGGGGGTGAAACTGTAGTGCAACTGGTGGAAATGTTTGTTGGCTACTAAAATTCAATGTTCTATGCTTCAAAATCGATTTGCACTGTTAAAAGTGCGCGTGTAATGCAACATGAAAAGCCAAAACTTGAGAAGGGGCTAAACCTGCTTTGATACCACTATTGGGTGTGTGTAGAAGCATGAGAGACACACAAGAAGCACACACAAGGAGCACACAAGGAGCACAAATGCAGCAAGTCACACAGAGAAGATGGATGGCTGGAATAGCTCTCTCTATTGATGATAAATTGAATTGACGTAAGAGTTGAATAATTTCAGTACAAAGTGCCACTACATATGAGTGTATCAAGTATGTGGTAACATGGGGAAAAAACATTTAGCCAACACTAGAGTAAAAAGTGCCCATGTATAGGGAAAAGGTTCACATCAAAGCTACTCAAGGAACACTTAAGTGTAACACTCAAGTCTAATAAGCATAAGCACTTGGCGTAAGCCCTTCATTACACTAACCTACACAGTCAAGAATGTTGTTTTTGATGATCCATGAAATTTGAAATTATGCATCCTAATTAAATAGTTACCATTATATAGGAGCCTATTGATCTTATCGTTGCATCTTCTTCTTGGCTCATGACCTAACAAAAAAGGTTTAATATGAAACCTTAACAGAGGCAAGTTGAATCAAGTATCAGGAAGCATATGAAAAAATATGACTGAGCCTTGTTCATGAACAAAATTGACACTGACGTGATAGTAAAAAATATACCTTCTCTTCTAGATATCAATTTTCTCCCTGATCCCAATGTGCATCAAATAATTGTCAGTGTCCTACAAAGGTATTTTATCTATTGCATCTTCATGTAGTAGGAAGATTGTTGATAAGATCATATACTTTCTTAGAATGCACATAACAAGTGTGAACAATTAACCATAAACTTACCCTATCGTTGGCAGATTAAAAGAAAGAAATCAAATGCACAAAGAGAATAAGAGATCTTTATGACACATTAGCTTGCATTCAAAGACACAAACTAGGAATTAAAAGCAACTCATCACTTTCTCGAGCTAAAACAATACAAAGCCACACAACTCTATTTCAAGCTTGCAAGGTGGAGTCCATGGAAAAATCAGATCAGTTTGCAAAACTATAACTTGTGTTTTGTCCAACAACACTCAAATATTCCAGATCCAAAATTTCAAGCAATTTTGTGTATTGCTGACATATGAAAATTGTATTTTTTTGAGATTGAACTTTGATGTCACAATGTGACAGTATTCAAATAGAGGTACTGCTTCTAGTGTTTTTTTAGTGTTGCAAATTGCTGTAGAAACGAGAAGTGTTGATGGAATGAGTCAACGTATGAGTGACAAGCTAGAAAAGAAAAAACTCCATGCTTGGAGTTTTCGAATGAAGAATATCTTGATGGGAAAAGGTTATGGGAAGTACATTGAAGAGGAGAATGCAAATGCTCCACAATTACCATAGAGGAATCCAACTACGGACCAGTGAAGAAGATATGAAAAATGGAATCAAGGAGCATGAAAGATAATGTATTAGCTATTTTTTAGCATACATGATAGCATGACTGGGCACATATAGGATGTCAAGTCTCCAAAAGAGTCTTGGAACAATTTGATGACATTGTATAAGAGCAATCGAAATGCACGAAAATTGCAACTCGAGAATGAGCTGCATACACTAGAGAAAAAGGGCATGTCGGTAAGTGATTACACCTTGACAAAAAAAATGTGAGTCACTTGCATCTATTGGTGTGAATATAGATGATGATGATGATAAGGTGGAAGTGTGCCTTCATGGTTTAGGAGCTGCATATAAGCAATTTAGAACTTCTATTCAGACTAGGGAAAATATTCCTAATTTTCATGTTGGTTATTGAAGAAAAAAATCTTGGCGTGGACTCAAAATCTCAAGGAAAACCTAATTCAAAGCAGGTACTCTACTTTGACAGAGGAAGAGGTAGAGGTTTTGGAAGTGGAAGAGGAAATAGTAACCAAGACCAAGATCAACATTAGAATCATGTAGGAGGTAGAGGACAATTTCGAGATAGGGGGACCCAAAGAGGCCGTAGAAATTTCCAAAGAAATGATTCAAGTAATGATAGTAAAGGATACTAGAATTGTGGTAAACCTGGACACTTTGAACGTGATTGCAAACTTAAGAATCAAAGTAACAAAAGGCAACAAAACAACTATGCATCCACAAGTGCAGATGATTTTGAGAAGCTATTCATGGTCCAACATCACATGATGAATACAATGTTTACTGATGTTTGAAAATCGAATGGTAATGTTTAGTATGTTGATTCATGTGCTTCAAATCACATGACCGATCATGCGGAATGGTTTAGGAGTTTTCATAAAGTGCCAATTCTTGGATATATTGAAATAGGTGATGACACATCACATCCTATCGAGCATATAGGAAACATAACACTTTCTATGGAGGACGGGAATGTAAAACATCTCGCTAATGTGTTGCATGTTTGGAAGATCGATTAGCAAAAGGAACAACGTGGATAGGATTTTCACCTTAAAAATTTGGCACAAATGAATTGGACATGCAAATTTGCAGAGGTTGAAATTAATGCAGTCGAAGGAGATTATCAATGGATTACCAAATTTCAAGGTTGTAGAGATGCAAAAGGTATGTGCAATTGTTAAATCGTTAAGAGCATCATTTTTGGATGATAAGCATGTTAGTGAGAATGTGCTAGAAATAGTACATAAAGATGTTTGGGGTCTTGCAAAGACCATATCTATGGGAATTTGTTGGTTTTATGTTACTTTCATTAATGAACATACACAAAAAGTATGGATATATTTCATGAAAGAGAAGAGTGAGGTGTTCAATCACTTCGAGAATTTTAAGTTTATGGTGGAAAAGTAGACAGGGAATTATATTTAGACACTAAGATCTCATGGAGGAGGTGAATACATGTCAAATAAGTTTAGTAGCTTTGTAAAAATTCATGGAATTTGATGATAATTTTCATGCAAGTAAAAACCACAACAAATGGTGTTACTGAATGCAAAAATAAAAATATTGCAAAAAATAGTAAGAGCAGTGATGGCTAAGATGAATATGCCTCATTTTTATTGGGCAAAAGCTATGCACACTACCGTATACATCATGAACAGAACTCCGATTGCTTCTGTACATCAAGTTACACATGAAGAGAGGTTTACAGGTAAAAAGCCAAACTTATCACATATGAAAGTATTTGTTTGTATTGCATATGTACATGTTCCATATGAGTTGAGGATGAAGCTTGATCCAAAAGTAGAAACATTTCTTCATTTGATTCTCCCTTGAGCAAAAGGGATATAAATGTTATAACCCACTCACATGGCAGATGAAGGTAAGCAGAGATGTTGTGTTTGATGGAATGTCAAGCTTCTATGCAGATGCCAAAGGACTTAATCTTGACTCAAATGAAAAAGAAAATGCTGAAAATCCAAGTGCATAATCACAATTTTTGAGTGGATCTAATGCATCACCAAGCAATAGTTCCAACTCAAATCCATGGAGTGGAAGATTTTGTGAAGATTTCAATCCAGCAAATTCATCAACTACATCGAAGCAAGGTAAAGAAAATCTTTTTTTTGGTACTAAAACATCTACAGGTTTTGAAGATAGTGATAGAGATTCAAGCGGTTCATAAAAGAGCCTTGATGATGAACTTGGATTGCCCTCTAGGAAGAATCCAAGATTAAGAAAGGCACATGCAGATGATACAAGTAGAAGTAACCCAAGACCAAGAAGATATGGGATGATGTGGAATTTAGTGCAACGATTGATGTATGACAATTACATGGCTTGGCATTGTGCTTACATAAGCAAGGTAATACAAGATGATGAACCTTCTTGTTTTTAAGATGCAAATGGAAATGTAGATTGGGATAAAGCTATGGATGAGGAGATAGTTGCACTTTATGGAAATGAAACATGGAGGTTGGTTTCATTTCCATAAGGAAAAAACCCATAGGCTATAAGTTGGATTTACAAGTTAAATCACAATGGTAAAAGAACAACAGTGCACATTTGCCAAGGCATCCAAATGGGCTAGAGAAGAACCACCAATCTTTCCCAATGCTCTACCAGTTACTCGAAAGAGAGTTGAGCAATCAAAAAAATCCACACCGGTCGTAGTACGGCCAGTGATCCCACTAGAAACAACAACGGAATTGACTAGTTCAAGTGTAGCATGTGACATTTTATCTAAAGCTCCAATAACCATCCCTTTGGGACAACTTCTAACTTTAGAGCCGGGTATCCGAAAAAAATTTCAATAGTAGATTGATCCTAGCTCCATTTGCACACAGGCCATTGCTATAGTCCGGAAGCTGATTGTTTGGTAGATCATGCTATCCCGTTAATTACTGTGTGGTCAGAAAATCAAGATCTCTCAGGTACTAATTGATGAAGGGTCAGAAGCAGGGTAAAAAATAAGACCACCCCCCTCACTCAAAAGTATATAAACATGGGCGAATTTCTCTAAGCATCTCGTATTATAAGTATAAATATTTTGGCGATTTTTCATAATATTTTCCTTTTGAAAAATAAAAAAATTGGCAAATTCTAATGATAACTTCCATTTGAAATATAAAAGTTTATTTGAAATTTGATGATAAATTCTCTTAAAACTACACAAATGTTTGATCATTTGATATCATTCACTATGCTAAATCACCTCTTCTGCTATCTTACCTTTGTGATCCTCTTCACTTTTGCTACCTTCTTCTTCCATCGTTGGTCACACTTTTCTTCACTTTCACTACCCATATTGAGATGTGTGTGTATGTGTGTGTGTGTGTGTGTAATTATAAATATTTTGGTGAATTTTGATAATAATTTCCTTCTAAAAAATCAAAAAATTTATGAATTCTAATGATACCTTCCATTTGAAATATAAAAGTTTATTTGAATTTTGATGATAACTTCCCTTAAAACTATACAAATGTTTGAGCATTTGATATCATTCACTATGCTAAATCACCTCTTCCCCTATCTTACCTTTCTAGTCCTCTTCACTTTTGCTACCTTCTTCCATCATTGGTCATACTTTTCTTCAACTTCACTACCCATATTGGTATGTGTGTGTACATACATACATACATACATACATACATACATACATACATACATACATACATACATACATACATACATACATACATACATACATACATACATACATACATACATATATATATATATATATATATAGAGAGAGAAAGCATTATATATATACTATGTAAGTACTATACTACTACCCCATTGAAAGGTGCAAATAGTCTACTCATATCGAGGAGGATCGCTCCATTATAAAAACTTGAAACTGTATTGGTTTCCTACATAATCAATTGTACCTTGCTACATTTTAATGTGGTAAGTAAGCAGCCAATAATTTGACTTTCATACTTGTGCACATACATACCTGATACATATCGATCAAAGCATAAACATACCTGCATACATGTACAAATTCCAACATTTGCAGTAGAGGACAGATTGAATAGAGCCTATGCAAACTTGCATATGCAAAAAGATGTGTTTGCATGTTTAGTGACAAGAAGATCAAACAAAATTATGGCTTCTTTGTACACATCTACTCTGCTTTGTAGGTTGCAGATCTAGGAATACTCTTATGGAACATCATGACAGATTCCATGGTATGGGAAAAATGAATGATGAATGCATAGAATTTTGATATCTATGATGCCTCATCTGACAGGAACCAAGAGAATGTTTTCCTGCATATTTAGTATCAAGAACTATGGCTTTTGGTAGCCCCTTGAATCATCAACTATACCATCAGTCCTCCTAAAGCCATGCTTATCACAATTTCTTGTATGAAGAACCAGCAGACTGTCTACATCTTATATGAAGAACCAAAACATCCTGACACATCACTATCATCAGATGAACTTCTTAAGACCCCATCTACCAACAGTTCCATAGATTGATCATATGTAAGGTCTGGTCCGATATACCTCATATACAACTCATCTTGAATAATCAAAAGAAGCTAATGAAATGAATTATTTCAACATGCATTATTTATACTATGTCACCTGTATATGGAAGCCATCTGCTTCATAATAGAAATCTAAGCAAACCCCAAATTCTCCCTCATACGAAACTGCAACTATAAGCTCATGTTAGTCAACCACAAGATCATACAACCATCAGCACAAAATGCAAACAAAAGATAGGACAAACTTGAACAAAGAATCAACAAGTGAAAACTACCAGGATCAACATCCGATTAATAGAGAATTCAGAGAGCAACAACATGCATCAGCAGGAAAAAATACACACAGCAGTTGATGATTTTTAATAGCAGATATATGCTGATCTTCAAGCATAGACAAAAGATAATCAACTAGATGTACTTCAACACATGTATTTAAATATACAAATTAGAAATATGTACAGACTAATGAGAGGATCAAAAGTTTAGGATCAAAAGTCTTGTAGGTAAATAGTATTTCATAATGTACATCTCACCATTTGCAAGGAATGAAACTTTAGATGATGTAAAAAGCAAGGAAACCTTGATGCATATATAAAGAGATCATGGATCAGTAGAGTTTCCACTCGTCCTCCTGCTGCTGCTGCTCCTCACCCATGCCTTCTCACCCATGCATCTTGAGATTCACTCAGTTGGCAGGGACTAAGAAGCTTTTGTTGGCTTGTTTCATCAACAGGAGTTACCTAGAAACACACACACATATATACATAAGCTCAGTACTGTTGTCTTGTCTGTCAGTAATCCCTGCTTCTGCATTTCATCAAAAAGACTGAGAGCAAATGAGTTACATACCTGGTTGGCAACGTCATCAAATGTCAGGTCTACCAACATGTCCAATGCCTTGTACTGACTGATGATGGTCTCCTTTCCTCTGTAGTTATTACCAAGCTTCTCTAAACCCACTTGATTAATGACACTTTAATCATTGTGGTTACCTGCAAGTTATGGTAGCAGATTGAATTTCTACACCTGTATGTCCATCACTGTTCTGATCTGTTTTTCAATTAAGTTTTCAATTATTGTGATTATGATGATTAATCGGCTGATTGATTTAAATTTCTGTTGCTGCATTACTAAAAGCCAAACTGGTTGCCAATGGAGATGCTTGAAAGTGGATCATCAGGATCTAAGAAGCTTTTGTTGGCTTATTTCATCAACAGGAGTTACCTAGAAACACACACAGATAGATACACACAAACATATATACATATTCTCCACCCAAATACATGCTCTGTGCACACACATACACATACCTACAGCCACAAATGCACATGCATTCCAATAGCAGCCACACATGTATATACATGCATGCACACATACACATACACACACACACACACACACAAAAGCAGCCACACATACACACATTTATGATAATAAAATGCACATAGACATGAAATTTCATACACACATGCACATATTCTCCACCCAAATACATGCTCAGCGCACACACATACACATACCAACAGCCACAAATGCACATGCATTCCAATAGCAGCCACACATGCATATACATGCATGCACACATACACATACACACACACACACACAAAAGCAGCCACACATACACACATTTATGATAATCAACAACCACTTAGATGTGTACACAATGCACATAGACATGAAATTTCATACACACATGCACATATTCTGCACCCAAATACATGCTCAGTGCACACACATACACATACCAACAGCCACAAATGCACATGCATTCCAATAGCAACCACACATGTATATAATGCATTCACACATACACATACACACACACACACAACAGTCACTTATACAGCTCATAGGAAAAACAGATCTTACTTGGCAGTCAACATATATCATGGATTCATCATGAGTGAAATATCATGAAATAATGTTTTGAAGACTCTGAATCCTAACCAAAATATATGACCATGACCAAAATATATGACCTGACATATGCATACCTAGCTCTTGCACACACCTGCACATACACACACGTGCATACATACTTCTACACACATCTATTTGGAAACAACATTAGATTACCAAATTTCTGATCAGAGATAGGTCCCATAATTCCAAGAAGTTCAATGTGCAAGCCTTCAAATCCTCTAAAAGGAGTGTTCAGTGTACACACATACATACACACATATAAGCATGAATAAAAACATAATATATACATGCAAGCATCACATATACATAACACATACATATTACATGCATCACACATGCATCCATATGTACATACACACATACATATTACATGCATCACACATGCATCCATATGTACATACACACATACATACATGCATGATACAAGAATACAAACATACATACATGCAAGAATACATGAATACAAACATACACACATACATACATGCATGAATACAAGAATACAAACATACATACATGCAAGAATACATGAATACAAACATACACACATGCAAGCATGACACATGCATGAGTCATACATAAATAGATACATAAATGGGCATGAACATTGAACAATAGGAACCTTTGAATCTCATCATTTCAGATATTAAAAATAAAAATAAAAAAACAAAAATCGACAAATATTGAAGTCCTCGATATATTCAAAACCTGTCAAAACAATAAGAAACATTAGTATAAATTATACTTCACCATAATATTAAAAAAGAAATCAAATAAAAAAGTTACCTTTTTATAATCAGTATCAGTCGATTTGAAAAATATTAGAAGGTTCAACATCCTCCATGTGTTTCCTCTCACCTGATACTACACATTCACTTCTTCGTTCACATTGACTTTTCCATATGGCATAAGCTTCTTCGAAAGGGAAAGTTTCAAGGTCACTCTTAGAAACAAACAATCTAAGACATGTATCCAAGTTTTTATTCAATTTTTTTCTCGTTGCATTTCTTATGAAAGTTAAGCTACTCCATAGACGTTCATCTTCAACGGATCCAAGGATCATTGTTATACACAAATTTGCTACTTTAAAATACTCCGACATAGATTCCTTCAAGAATGGAGATATATCGAGCTTTTTCCATAGCTTTGTCATTGCACCAGGATTTGAAGGATCTTTGACGAAGTCAAATTGCTCCCACATTGTTTGTCCAAATATCCCAGATTGTTTTTTTAAAAGATTTGGATTTATAATTCCTTCTAGAATCCTATCTCCCAAATATGCATTCTTTCCAAAATGATCGGATAATACTTGGACCTTGCTTTTAAAGTCATTTGTTAGTAAGCTCTTGTCTTTTGCATGATTCCAATATAAAGGATGAACTATAGCCATTGCTTCTAAGAGCTCATCTCGAGGAAATCTCTCTCTGATCTCAGAAGTCAATTTATTACATATGGATCTTAAGCCTTGTTTTACACTATCCACTAGAATAGCAAAGAATGTTTGATTAACTTTTTTCTTGATGCATACTCCTTGACTTTTTCGTGATACATAAAGAGGAATCTGCTTATCTTTCACAAATATGCACAACCAACCTTTGTTATTGTATTGCAAAAAACTATCTTCTACACCAACTTGAATCAACGATTCCCACTCGATAAATTCTTGCGAATCAAAACCTGATGTCTCAGAATACAAAGTTTCTAAGCGCATACAAGTCATTTTTCTTGCTACTGCGTATTCCATTACATAAATATCTCTTGATTGAGAAACTTTTATCAAATTATTCATTTCTCTTAACAATGGTAACATTCCTCCAAGATAGAGAAGAGTTTCCACATCACTTACCATTTGCAACAAAGTGTGAGCTTTTCCTTTTTGTATTCCTTTACTTAAAGACATAATATTGACCACACCGATGACTGATTTATATTCTTCAAAAAGACGTTCTACAGGTCCAATAAGTGAAATCCATCTGGTGTCAATATTTTTTTCAATTTTCTTCCTTTACTTATCCCATCAGAGAAGCATTTAAACTCTTTAATACGCTTAGGACTTTTTGGAAAGAAAGCATATGCCTGGTGTACAAGATCTTCAACTTTTTGTACGAAAACAAATTCTGACACAATTTTAAATGCCAGATTTGTACGATGAGACATACAATGTATACCTAAAGCATATGGTGTATAGTTTTGTTGCAATTGAACACACAATCCATTTCTAAGCCCATGCATAACTGAGCATCCATCAACACCAATGCATACTATCTTTTGATTAATATCACTAATTGACATCCCTCCTATATTTGAAATGGAATCTAAAACAAGTTGCACCAACAAATTAGAAGTTGCACTTCCCTTTAGTTGAAAAGCACCAATAAATTTGGATTTTCTTGCATAATTCTCCACAATATATGCATGGATACATACCCAAGAAGTGCAATCCCTTGCTGTCACTTCGTCAAGGGAAATAGAAATAAAAGTAGCATCCGATAAACTTTTTTTCAAGTTTGATTTGATTACCTCTCCCATTGCTTTTGCAAATTCCCATCCTGAAGATTCTGTCCAATATTGTGTCCGAAAACTTTGAATTCGTAATCCAATGAAATTCAATGGAACTCTCCACTTAGGATAATCAGACATTGGTTTTCCAATGGACAAGATATGTAGCACAATTGAAAATTGCATTAATATGGCTTCATTATCTGATTTGAGCTTTCTCTCAAAAAGATGCATAAAGGATCTTTTATTCTCATTACTTTGCTCCAAAAGCAATAAATGAGAATTATAGGCGTCTACATTCTGTAGATGCCTACATTCATCTTTTGTTTTCCATCTAACAATGTTTTCCATTTTCCCTTCTACTTCTACTTTCTCATACATTTTACCCACATGTTTTTCAATGGTATCTAATTTCAATTGTAACTTGACTTCATTACCTAATTTCCAACTACATGGTATACAAGTGGCAAATTTTGGTTCTTCTTCACCCTCAATTATCAAAGGCTCAATAAAAGGAAACTTTGTTATCCAATCTATTTTAAAAGTCCTTCCTATATCCCATTGACCCTTCCCTCTCTTCATACGTTTAGACATAGAAGTGTCATTTGAGGTTTTCGACTCTGACACAGAGATATTAGAGCATGCAATCGGGGGTAAAATTGTAGGCTCAAGGGATGAGCTTGCTACACATGAAGAGCGCATGACATTCGAGCCACTAATCCCTCCTTTAAGTGAATAAAAATCAGAAATGGATTTTCTCTTAGGTCTCGAATCCATTACAACCTTTCCTTTTTCCTTTGATTGCATCTTAGCAGTTCCTGGATATATAGAAGACACACACATGAACACACCCATGAGAGAAGCATTTGAAATCTTCCAACACTAATCCTATGTCTTTCTATAGATCCATTTTTATATATACATACATATTACAAACCCTAACTCTACTACACATGCTTTATACCTACCACATATATATAATTATTAAACCTATACACATGCCCTACATCTACCACATATATATAGTATATACAAATTATATATATTATATATTTAGTGAGAGAGAGACTATTTGAAGGGAGTTGAGTACATACCTGATGGATGATTATTCCCATCAAGAACACTGACGACATATTGAGAGGACGGCGAACTCCCAGCCATTTGAAGCAAGATGATATCGATTGCCACAGCAACTGCAAGCTACACTCAAAAAGATAAAACTCACATGTCTTCAATTAAATACTCATCCCAATAAAGCTAAATCAACTCCGTCTCAATGTCAGGTATTTTTTTATGCAACCACTATGTACCTTATGAAAACATAACAAAAAATTCAAAACAGTATGTACCTTTCTTAGGCCATTAGTTTTCCTCTAGCCTCATGACATCTACTTCTACATCCACAGAAAGAAAATCTATAATTTTATAAGGGGATTTCATCCTTTGACCTAAACTTTGAGAAAAAAGAAATTAAAAAAAGAGATGAAATGCTCTTAACATTACAAACATAAAAAACGTTCAATATGTTGATGATTCACAAAAACAACAGAGACAAAACCAGTAGAGAGACTAGTTGGATCAATTAGAATTAGCAAACAACTCCACACTAATACCCTAAGTTTGACACTACAGATGAATCTGCCACTTCTACCACCACTAATTGAGAGATCGACTTAATATTTAGCAAATCTGTTTAAGCCATAGTACATGAACTAACAGCATTGATATTACCACTTTTGGCAATCTTCTCTCCTATCATTTTCCTAAGGGCTATTCCTTGACAAAAGTCTGTTACTATCACCAGAGCCTGATCAATGTAACAGCTTGCATGTCCTATCTCACCAACCCAATAGTAGCAGAGAGGGAGAAAGAGTTAAAAAGTTTAATTTTGAGCATAAACATTATGGACCAACATCCCAATTAATGTCATTTTCCGCAAACCTTTCTTCAGAGTCAAAAACAGACCAAAAGTATTCAATTATCTTCATTACATACCAATGCTACTGTTGCTAATCCCTGACCAATATGCAAAAACAAGTATAAATTTGTTTATAACCTTCATTCCACAGGCACAGTGAGACCAGCACATTAACTAACCATCATAACCTAATGAAGTCAACATTAAAGCCCATTTTATGCAGAAAATCAATTGTACCAAATCATGTCCTCAAATACCTTTGTTCAATTACTATGAAGGCCACTATTCTACTAATAATCTGCTCACTTGTTTCTCAATGTTGATATCAATACAAAAACTGAGAAGTCTCTACTAATAGCAAACAAGATCCATGGAGTAAGGAGTAGAATTTCATATCATGCATTCTTTTCTGGGTCCCTCCAGTGATTTACAATTTGCATCTTCAAAAGTTATAATTGCATTATTCATGCTTTGCAGCATCTGTAGCATGTGATGTTAATTAGAATACAACAACCTTTTCCTTGTCAATTAGAAATGCACACTGTTCTGAGCCAATGCACTGATTATTGTTATAATCATATGAAAATAAGTCTAATGAATCTCTGCTTCTAAGCTGTGAGAAGAAGATTAAGAATGTCCATTTAGAGTCAATGCACTGTTTATTATAATGCCTCTAGAAAATAAGTTTAATAAACCTCTGCTTTTAGGCTTTGAGAACAAAATTCAGAACCAAAAGCAGACCCTAAGTATTCAATTCTCTTCATTATTGCACCAATGCTACAATCGCTGAGCCCTGACCAATATGCAGAAACAATTGTAACTTGTTTACAGCCTTCATTCCATGGGCACAATGAGACAGGGCACATTAACTGCAAATCAAATGACCGAGTATAACATTAAATCCAAACTTATGTAGACAATCAGCTATAAGAAATCGTTTCCTCCACTCCTATCCTTTAGCTATTATGAAGATACTTTGTCCAAAACAAAGTGGTTCCTCAATGCAGGGTGTCTGGGTAACATTCCAAAAGGAAAAAAAAATGCCAACCACTGCATTGTATCATACAATAGCATCACGAAACCCTACATCTAAAAAGAGATCCTCTCTATCTCAAACATGGAATTGATAAAGACTAAAATATCTAGAAGGTTGTGCAGGATGAATGAAATGCAAACAAAGTTCCTTCTTGAAATCCTTCAGTAATTTTGAGCATAAACATTATGGACCAACATCCCAATTAATGTCATTTTCCGCAGACCTTTCTTCAGAGTCAAAAACAGACCAAAAGTATTCAATTATCTTCATTACATACCAATGCTACTGTTGCTAATCCCTGACCAATATGCAAAAACAAGTATACATTTGTTTATAACCTTCATTCCACAGGCACAGTGAGACCAGCACATTAACTAACCATCATAACCTAATGAAGTCAACATTAAAGCCCATTTTATGTAGAAAATCAATTGTACCAAATCATGTCCTCAAATACCTTTGTTCAATTACTATGAAGGCCACTATTCTACTAATAATCTGCTCACTTGTTTCTCAATGTTGATATCAATACAAAAACTGAGAAGTCTCTACTAATAGCAAACAAGATCCATGGAGTAAGGAGCAGAATTTCATATCATGCATTCTTTTCTGGGTTCCTCCAGTGATTTACAATTTGCATCTTCAAAAGTTATAATTGCATTATTCATGCTTTGCAGCATCTGTAGCATGTGATGTTAATTAGAATACAACAACCTTTTCCTTGTCAATTAGAAATGCACACTGTTCTGAGCCAATGCACTGATTATTGTTATAATCATATGAAAATAAGTCTAATGAATCTCTGCTTCTAAGCTGTGAGAAGAAGATTAAGAATGTCCATTCAGTGTCAATGCACTGTTTATTGTAATGCCTCTAGAAAATAAGTTTAATAAACCTCTGCTTTTAGGCTTTGAGAACAAAATTCAGAACCAAAAGCAGACCCTAAGTATTCAATTCTCTTCATTATTGCACCAATGCTACAATCGCTGAGCCCTGACCAATATGCAGAAACAATTGTAACTTGTTTACAGCCTTCATTCCATGGGCACAATGAGACAGGGCACATTAACTGCAAATCAAATGAGCGAGTATAACATTAAATCCAAACTTATGTAGACAATCAGCTATAAGAAATCGTTTCCTCCACTCCTATCCTTTAGCTATTATGAAGAGTAGTGTTCTACTACCGCTATTCTATTTGTTTGATACTGAATGATGATAAAGCAAGCAAAGTAATAGCTGCTAATTCTCTACCGTGATTATAAAAAGCTGTAGTGAATGATAAGCCTGAATTCCCCCTACCCTTTGAAGACTACCCATTTTTCCTCACAATCACTAATGATTGTGTTGAACTCTCCAAAATTCAAAGTTTGTTCTCCATTAAAAAGATCTCTGGAGCATGGCCAGTGAAAATGGACTGGATCAGTCTAAAGCATCAGCAGAGACAACAAAGTATAAGAGTTTAAAAGATAGCCTTACCTAATGAATCTTGTAGGCATAGAAGATATAGTGAGCTTACTTGAGCTGTAGCATTACCTGTCAGACAGCAATACCAATCAAAGAGCAGACAACTAGCTCTCCATGCCACAATCTTGCAAAGACTAGAGGATGACATCTCATTAAAGCCAATCATAAATCTTGTAAATATCGATCTTGAAGAGGAGAGATTTTGTTTCTCTGTTAACTTGGTCCCTTCCTTCCAGAGACTGGTAAAGCCAAACTTTTCGGCTTCACAATTTTGTTCATGTGAGAACTGAGCCTCTTTGTGGGATGATTCCAACTCCCAGATCAAGTTAGACAGGGAAGCAATGCCTTTGAAATGCAACCAATCTTTACCAGCACTTGAAGTCTATCCAACACATGTTGCATGCAGACTAGAAAATCTCCCTAGAGATTGATAATCTTCAGGACTCAAAATCTTGGAGTGTATTCACCTGAGGGACAAGAGATGGAATGATCTATACAGAAAAGAAGACTAGCACATTGCAATTGGAAGAGCACTCGGTCAAGACATGCAATTGAGATTACTAAGAACTGAGAAAATACAAGTTTCAGCAAAACCAGTAGAACTCTACACACTGTTGATATATTTAGGTAGTGATGTGTGTGAACACTCTAGGACCGCCGGGGCACTTTTTTCCCTCTTTAGGAGGTTTTTTTCCCCCGGCTTGTATATACGCCTATTGCCCTAATGGGCTACTTATCTTTGTACATTCTCTAGTAATACATTCAGTCTTGTGTGTTGTGCTCCAAGCTTCTTCTTCTTCCTTGTGCTGTTCGCGTGCTTCCGCAGACGTCTAACTCCAACAATTGGTATCAGAGCAGGTCGTTGCTTCTTCTAGGGCGCTGTTGACACTCCTCCGTTTGCAGTCTCAGATTCGCACAAAATTTGGTGAGCATACTCAAGGTGTTTCCGAGATCAAAACAGCTTCGTTCTGTGGTGCCGAAATCGCGATCTGAGCTCGTTTCGGCCTCCGAACGCACTATCGCAGTGCTTGTGCAGGCTATTTCGTTCTTTTGTGCCAAAGGTATATACCAGTTTCTGTTCGCCAGTTTAAGCATCTCGAAGTCTGCTACAGGTCTAGCAGAACTCGTCTGGGCAGTTCTGTTCAACTTTTTGAGATACAGTCAATTTTTTGCATCAAGGTATTTTAGTCACCGGCCATGGCTGAAAGCAGTGATGTATTCCGTATGTTGGCTGTTGAGGATAAGTTGGATGGTACCAACTACCCATTATGGGCTTATATGATGCGACATGTACTGGTTGCAAAAGGATTGTGGAACATTGTGCAGGGTGTTGAAAGACGTCCTGTTACACCTGTAACGACAGGTACTGCAAATACAGGTGTTGGAGCTGATGAAGATGGTGTCGAAGATGATATTCCGCAGATTCCTGTTGGTGCTGCTGTTTCTGTTGCACCTACTGCAGAGCAGATTTGTTGGGATGGCAGAGATGCCCAGGCACATGCATTGATAGCTTTGTCTGTCAAACGTGCCATTATTCCTCACATTCGCTCTTGCAGAACAGCAAAGGATGCTTGGGATACACTTACCACTTTGTACCAGGCTAGGAATGAGGCTCGTATTGCTTACCTCCGAAAACAGTTGGAGAGTGAGCACATGAATGAAGGTGATTCGATGGACAGTTTTCTTACAAAGATCAAAGACCTGAAGGAACAATTGATTTCTGCTGATGAGGTTATACCAGATAGCTCACTTGTGCAGACCGTTCTGAATGGCCTTCCTGATTCATATCAGAGTTTTGCCTCTACTCTTCGATTGATGATGAAAGGCAATCCGAATGCCTTGTCATTTGAGGAATTAGTCTCTGTTCTGTTGCAGGAAGATCAGTCCAGGCAGAACAGGTCCATTATGCGTGTTGCAGATCAAGCTTTCCTGGCTAGTCAGAAGGGCAAAGGAAAATGGAGCTCTTCTACTAGTAAGCAGAAATCTGCAAATGCTGCACAATCGAAGAACCAGGATAAAGATGAGAAGAAATAAGAAAAGCAGAAATTGTTCTGCAAGTACTGTAAAGGAAATGATCATATTATAAAGAATTGTCCAAAACTGGCTGCTAAAGAGGCAAAGAAGAAAGAGGCTGGAATGGTTGTTGCAGAGGCCTCTACACCAAAAACAGAGTCTGCAAATCTTGTGCAGGAAGAAGAATGGGCGTTTACTACTGTCTGCAGTTTTGACCCATCTTCTCATGATCAGTGCATGTCTGCAGTAGACTCAGATGTTTGGTACTTGGACAGTGGGGCAACCAAACATATTACCTCGCAGCGCAGTTTCTTCTCTTCACTCGAGCCTGCCCCTACAGGGAATACTGTCACATGCGCCAATAACTCCTCTTATCCTGTTATGGGAGTTGGTAAGATCATTCTGACTACTGCTGATGGTAGTTCTTTCACTTTGTCAGATGCTTTATTTGTGCCAGGGATCAAAAAGAACCTGTTATCAGTTTCTGCATTAGCCAAGATTGGCTTGGTTGTGAAATTCGTTGATGACAGGTGTACAGTCCATGATCTCTCAAATGGCGATGTGATTATTGCTTCTGGCATTTTATGTCGTGGGTTGTATAAGCTCATAGACTATGAAAAATCTGTGAATGATTCGGCATGTGCAGTTCATGATTCTCAGGCTATGTCAGATGCAAAGCTTTGGCATGCACGCTTTGGTCATCTGAATTTTGCTAGTTTGTTACGCCTGCAGAAATCTGAAATGGTGTCCTCTTTGCCCAAACTTGAGGCACCTGGAAAACATGTTTGTGAAGGCTGTATTTTGGGCAAAATGCAGCGTTCTTCCTTTCCAAAAGATGGTTCAGTTCGGGCTATGCAGAAATTGCAGCTTGTACATAGTGATGTCTGTGGTCCTATGCAGACACCCTCTTTTGGAAATTACCTTTACTTCGTGACTTTCATTGATGATTTTTCCAGGCATGCATGGGTATATCCACTCAACGCAAAGTCCGAAGTGTTCATGTGCTTCAAACAGTTTTTGGTTTTGGCTGAAAATCTGTCAGCATGTAAAATGGGCACCCTCCGTTCTGATCGAGGGGGGGAATATATGTCTTCAGATTTTAATGCATTTCTGGCTGAACGTGGGATAAAACACTAGTGTATAGTGCCGTATACACCTCAACAGAATGGAGTTGCTGAACGAAAGAACAGGTCACTCATGGAGATGGCGAGGTGCATGGTCAAAAGTCAGGCTTTACCACATAGTTTCTGGCTTGAGGCTGTCATGTGTGCAACATATGTACTGAATAGATGTCCCACGAAAGCGTTGCAGTCTATCACTCCATATGAGGCTTGGCATGACCGCAAGCCATCTGTTGCTCATCTGCGTGTTTTTGGTTGTTTGGCATATGCATTAGTGCCTAAACAACATCGCAGAAAATTGGATGATAAGGCAGTAAAATGTATTTTTGTTGGGTACAGTTATGAAAGTAGAGGCTATCGTCTGTATCATCCACAGACTAAACGCATTCTGGTTAGCCGTGATGTTGTCTTTGTGGAAGATGCTATTCAGCCATTGCTTTCATGTACTAAGGAGACATCTGTTAGCTCCAAAGACAAGTATGATACTTTGATGCCTCTTTTTACAGGTGGACAGGCTAGCGCTGGTCCTAATGAGGCAACTTCTCAGCCTTTGCAGGATTCATATGATGATGCAGATCATTCCATTTCTGATGCAGATTTACATGATGCACTTGTTGATGAGAGAGATGATATTGAACAGGCAAAAACTATGCCAAAATGGCTGGTGCAGACTTTTGCGTGACAGCAAATTAGATGCACCTTTGTCATATCGTACTCGTTCAGGCTCTCATAGTACCTCCTTTGCATCAGATTGCTATGCTATGGCTGCATCTAGTCTCTGTGATGAGAATGAGCCTGTTTCTTTTGATGAAGCACAAAATTCAGAAAATTGGATGGCTGCTATGCAATCTGAATATGATGCTATAATGAAGAATGGTACATGGTCTTTATGTGACTTGCCTCCTGGCAAGAAGGCCATTGGCACTAAGTGGGTATACAAGCTGAAGCATAAACCTGATGGTACAGTTGACAGGTATAAGGCTAGGCTTGTTGCAAAGGGTTATGCGCAGGAAAGAGGCATTGATTTTGATGAGACCTTTGCACCTACATGCCGTATGACTACTGTTCGGAGCATTTGTGCACTTGCAGCCCATCATGGTTGGAATGTACATCAGTTGGACATTAAAACAACATTTCTGAATGGTGACTTGCATGAAGAAGTGTATGTTTTTCAGCCCCGTGGCTTTGTGCAGAAAGGGCATGAAAACCAGGTGTGCAGGTTAAAGAAGGCGTTATATGGTTTAAAGCAAGCACCACGTGCTTGGTATGAGAAAATACATGCCTATCTGATTGCACATGGTTTTGAGAACAGTCCAATTGAAAGCACCTTATATGTTAAGCGTGCTAATGATGTGCTTTTGATCATTGTTGTCTATGTAGACGACATGCTGCTCACTGGTCCTCTTGAGAAGCATATTGCTGATTTCAAGGCTGATTTGCATGCCTCATTTGAGATGTCTGATTTGGGGCATTTGCATCACTATTTGGGCATTCAGTTTATGCAAGTTGATGGTGGAATGGCTTTGTGTCAAATGAAATATATTGACACATTATTGCAGCGTTTTGGCCTTGAAGACTGTAAGCCTATTGCCACTCTTATGGAGACAGGTTTACGATTGAGTCTTCATGATGCTGGAGATGCATTTGATGCTGTTCTCTATCAACAGGCTGTTGGATGCTTGATTTACTTATGCATTACTCGGCCAGATATTCAGTTTGCTGTCTCACAGATGAGCAGGTTTATGCATTGCCCAGGAGTCACGCATTGGAAAGCGGTTAAGCGCATCTTTCGCTACTTGAGTGGTACTCGGCTACTTGGGTTGTTTTATCCCAAGGGGGGATCACTACCGCCAGATTTGCATGCTTTTTCTGACTCAGATTGGGCTGGTTGCTATGACACTCGTGTGTCCACCAGTGGTTTTTGCTTCATGCTTGGTAGCTCATGTATATCTTGGTTGAGCAAGAAGCAGCCTACTGTGGCCACTTCCAGTTGTGAGGCTGAGTATAGGGCAGCTTTCACAGCGACTGTTGAGTGTGTGTGGCTCAGACGCCTTATGGTTGATTTGGGTGTTGGCCAGTCTTCTGCCACCACCATCTTCACTGACAGTCAGAGCGCATTGGCAGTTGCGAGGAACCCTGTGTTCCATGCTCGCACTAAGCACATTGAGGTGCATTATCACTATGTCAGGGAGAGGTTCTCTGCTGGGGAGATCAGCTTGGCATATGTGCCCACGCAGGAGAACATTGCAGACCTTTTCACGAAGGCTCTGCCTAGGGAGAAGTTTGAAGCTTTCCGCAAAGCTTTGGGCTTACTTCCTTTTGTGGAGTGATTTCCACATAGCTCAGCACTTCCTTATACATGAGTGCCAGCTCCTTGTTCACCGCATCACTCCCAGGGGGGATTTGTTGATATATTTAGGTAGTGATGTGTGTGAACACTCTAGGACCGCCCGGGCACTTTTTTCCCTCTTTAGGAGGTTTTTTTCCCCGGGCTTGTATATACGCCTATTGCCCTAATGGGCTACTTATCTTTGTACATTCTCTAGTAATACATTCAGACTTGTGTGTTGTGCTCCAAGCTTCTTCTTCTTCCTTGTGCTGTTCGCGTGCTTCCGCAGACGTCTAACTCCAACACACACCATCAAGAGTTTCCCGACAGACCAAAAGAATAAGAAAAGAGTTCTGCACAGTTTCTTCATCAAATCAAAATAGGAGAAGTTTTGACCAAAAAAGGATACAATGAAGTTCACTTCAAAAAGGAAGATGATGCATTGCCCGTGCCTTAGATATCATTGTAGAGAAGTCCACAACTTGAGCCATTGGTAACCCATTTGGCCTTTTCAACTTGGACAAATACAGATGGAAAGAAAGAGATGTATCATGACTTACGAACAAAGTTCTGGCAAAGAGAATGCAGTAAGCACCTGTACACTGTACAGTCAAAGGCTAAGCAGTGAGCACCTGTACACCTCCCTCTCTCTCTCTCTCTCGTACCTGTAGCCACGGGCACCTGGCCGCCTACAGACGACTTCGAGAGTCGACACTCGACAGTGAGGCGAACCTGAGACTGATGAGCAGCCACACGACACTCGACAGTGGGGCGAACCTGAAGACTGATGAGCAGCCACACGTATAGAGTAAAAGGCTAAAGTTCTAAAAGTTAGAACTAGGGTTTGTAGAAAGTTGGGCTAGTTTTAAAAGTTCTCTATTCACTAAATATAGCAAAAAATAATGAATTTATCTAAATATTCGCCATTGGGCTAATATTCGCCCTTAATTTTTTCCCTGGTTAGAAGTGAATATTACCATGACATCTATTTGTAAAAAGCTTGGATGGACCCATATTGAACCTATTAACTTTTTTGTGCATATAGCCGATCAATCCAAAGTTCGTCCTATCGGGTTCGTACGGGATATTCCTATCACCTTACAAGGAGCAGTATTTAAAATGGCTTTTGTAGTTATGGACTTGCCCGAATCCAGCTTGGATTACAATTTATTATTTGGTAGACCTTGGCTGAAGCAGGCCGAAGTGTTACAAGATTGGTCTTCACACCAGCTTATCTTTAAATGCAACCACCGTAAATATGTGGTTGTTTTAGATGACATAACGCACGACCCTATGTCACAGAACTGATGCACATGTTGAAGGGTTTGTCAGACGATGAGGAGGAAGCATTTTTAAGTACTAATCAAGATTTGTTGTCTTTAGGGATAATATATGTTGTTGCAAAGTTCAAGCCTACACATTTGGCTAGAAGTTCATGAACAATTGAAGCTCCATGGAAACCATTGCTAGGAAGTTTTTATCCTTCACCATTTGTAAAAGTCATTTTTTGACTTGAGAGAATATTTGTAATCACTACCAAACTTGTGGACGTATTAGTTGGAAAAGTCACGACTTCATTTGAGGGAATATCTCCTAGATTCGGGGACTACCTTTCTAGTGAGATCCAATGGAGGGTTCAAATTCAAATTTAAACATCACATCTATACAACATGGCTAAAAAATACGCGGGCTCGATCACTTCAATTCCGAGCCATTGTTGATTGGATTTGTACGAGAGTGAGGCTCACATTGTAGCCTACACTACTCACCATCATTAGGAATTGATTATCAATCCTATGATCTTGTACAACATTGTTCTTTAATACAATAGATCTACATTTCTCATCTATGGTCTCTCTGTCATAGTCACTCATAACAGTCAACTTGTACTGATCATGTCTCAGTCATTTCTTTACCATTTTCAATGTTCTATAGCTTATTGGAATCAGCTCCATGTGTTCTACATGATTACAGATTTTGAAGGAAATCCATTCAGCCAATGTGGAGAAAAGCGCATCGAAGTACTCACTAGTCAAACTCTGCAGAGGTCTTAAAAAATTGAGGGTAATGATTTGATTTCTAAATTGATTGCTCTATGTATAGTGCACCATTTTAAGTGATTCCACTTGGAATCATTAGCTTATTAAGCTAAGTTGATAGATCTAAAAGGAATTTCTCTAATTCGTACTGTACTGGAAGCACTGAGCATAACATGCAGTAGGTGTGTGAACAAAAATAGAAAGTTTTCATTGATCCTTCAACTTGGAAGTAGTCTGTTTTGATTCAATCATTTCTCACATCATTTCCAAAGTACATAGGCACTTGTATAGTGTCATTGGAAAGCTAAGAGGGCCTACAACTCAACTTTGAAGCGCACCCATTGTGTCCGCCACTACGATTTCTTCTTTTGATGCCTCTTCCACTGATTCACCTCTGGCTTCACCTGATTACTCCCCTCCCCATTCTTAGGAGATTTCCATTGTACGTTCAGCCATACCTCCAAACCATACTGCCTTACCTATTACTTATCTTCCATCCATTCAAACTTTGATGGCTATTGGTGAGTACCTAATCTAGATGTCCGACACACTCTAGTCCTATATGCTTACAGAGAAGTAGACCCTCGACCAAGAGTTTCATCACAAACTGGACATTTTGGAAGCTGACATTGCCCCGCTCCAAGAGGAAGTCATTGGAATGCGAGCCAAGAAATTTCACTTACAATAGCAGGTTTGCAATCAAGAGGAAGAATTGGCTTGATTATGGCTAGATCTGGCAGATAAAAAGACAACATTAGAACGTATGGGCTCCCTTTTGAAGGTAACTACCTAGAAAGTATCTCAATTGGAGCGCACCTACACAACCATCCATGATGAAGCTATACAATGGGAGGTAGAACTAGCTGCAACCAAAGAAGAGTTGTTCCAGAAAGCCCAGGCCTTGACTGATGAAGTAGGACGAACAATTCAAGTGAAGAAAGAGCTGGAAGCTACTCAAAAGGAAAAGCATGCTTATTTCAAGACTATCCAATTTTAGTCTCAACAAATGGAATGTCTCGAGAAGCAAATAGGACTCCAGAATGATAAAATGCAACGAGTTGATGAAAAAATTGGAGACAATAAACTTCAGTGTCAAGTTTCTTTGAGGAATGATTTCTATTTTCAAGAGGCATTTTTGCACGAACAGAGTCAGTAGTTGCTCCATCAAGCTGTTGTGTCCAGCTCTGATAGTCCGGATGCACAGTTGTTGGACCTTGAGCATGTACAACACTTACTTAAGGATCTATAAGAAAAAAATCAAGCGTAATTTTTGTGGAGAATGAGTTCTCCTATGCGCAACGGAAGTGTGTAGTGAACCCTTGTATGTCCAGCACTTGGACAAACATCTGCACCTTAGATAGCTTGCTGCTCTCAACACAAAACTCAAATGGACTTGATGCTTTACTCAATCAAATTAGACAAAGAGAGCTTTCTAACAAGCTATAAATGACTTAATTTGGACAAGTTTTGGTTAGGAAACACAACTGTCAAAGATGAACTACCTGTCCACACAGGTATGCTGAAGAACGGAGCTTCACTCTCGGACTGATAGCTCTCTGAATATATATCCTTTGAGAAAGATATTTGGTATAGAGAAAGTAGACACACATAGCTTTCCAACAAGCTAAAAATCAAGTAATTTGGATGAGTTTTGATCAGGAAACTCAACTCATCAAGATAGACCACCTGCACACATAAGTACACTATAAAACTGGACTTTACTCTCTGACAGATATCTCACAAACTATGAATGATCTGAATAAGATATTTGAGACAATGAAAGTAGATGCCAAGGGCTTTCCAACAAGACAAAAAGCACACAATCTGGATATGTTTTGGTTGAGAAACTGAACCGACCAAAATAGACTACCTATCTACATAGGTATACTAAAAAACTAGACTTCACTCTTTCAATGATAACTCACAAACTACATAAGATTTCAAAGAGATATTTGATATGCAGGAAGTACACAAGATAAAGTTTCCAATGAATGTTTAAACGCACAAAATGGTTACATATGCATTGAGATATGAGCTCTGCAACAGAGCTGTGTACAAACTGACGTGCGGCTGGAAGGAGTCTAAGGGAAAACCAAAATGACAAAATGGCTAGATCCGACTATTGGGAGCTGTTGCCTCTTTCTCTCCTTATTTTGAATGTGCTCCCACTTCACTTTTATAACCAATGAGCATGTGAAGAAGTTTGTGCCTTCTTCTTAACTCACCACTTTCTCCACTACATGCTACTAACTACAAGGCAAGATATTGTATCTCTTACTCATCATGAAGTTTTGACTAGACTTTTTCTTTTATTATTTTTTCCTTTTTTCCTCTACTTTTCCTTTATCTTTATATTTGGTAAATTTATCCAAGCATGGCTCATATGAAAATGAGCTTGTACATTTATCTTCAACACTCCCCCTCAAGCTCATTTGGGAGTTATCTTCATCCATGTCCTGCAAATTTACACATCCTTGAAGCCTTTGAGTTTAGAAGCATCCAAGAACTTTGTAAAATATCTGCAACCTGCTCTTTGGTTCTAATGAACTTTATCTCCACATCTTTGCTCAACACCTTCTCCCTTACATAGTGGTAGTGGACCTCTATGTGCTTGCTCCTTGCATGAAACATAGGATTGCTTGCCAAGTAAATACTTGACATGTTATCACCGTATATAGGGATGGTTCCAACTTGCACTCCAAGATCAGCCAAAAACTTTTTAATCCACATTGCTTCACATGTGGCAAAAGCTAATCCTCTATATTCAGCCTCCATAGATGAAAGTGCAACAGTAGGTTGTTTCTTTGAGCTCCATGTGATAGGTTTGCTTCCTATCATGAACACATAACCTGAGGTTGATCTTCTATCTTCCTTTGAACCTGCCCAATCAGCATCACTAAAGCCTTTGACCTGCAGTTCTTCATCAAACTTGTAAAACAAAGCATGATTAACTGTATGCTTTATGTATCTCAACACTCTCTTGGCTGAATTTAAGTGTTCACTTGTCGGGGCTTGCATAAACTAAGAAAGTACACCAACAACATAAGACAAATCAGGTCTTGTAATGTTTGCATAGATCAATGATCCTACAATGCTTCTGTATGTCGTTACATCTTCCAATGGTTCTCCATCATTTGAACAAATCTTTGTATTTGTGTCCATGGGTTGAGTGAGTGGTTTGCATTCACTCATTCCAAATCTGAAAAGAACATCCAACGAGTACTTCCTTTGCATCAAGTAGATGCCACTCTTTCCATAAACAACTTCAATTCCTAAAAAATATTTCAGCTCTCCAAGATCTGAAATTTTAAACTCCTTACCAAGCTTCCTTTTGATATCTTTAATCCCTGTAACATCGTTTCCTGTTATGATGAGGTCATCGACATATATCCAAATATATACCTCTCTATTTTCTTCCTTCTTCATGTACAACGAAGGATCTGCACTACTTGGGTTGTATCCACACTTAGTTAGATACTCTACCAATCTCTGATTCCATGCTCTTGGTGCTTGCTTCAAGCCATAAAGTGCCTTCTTCAACCTGCAAACAAAATCTGGATGGTTTTCATCTTCAAATCCAACCGGTTGACTCATGTATACCTCTTCTTGTAGTTCTCCATTGAGAAAGGCATTTTTGATGTCGAGTTGATATAATGGCCATCTCCTTGAAGCACCAATTGCTATTAGGGTTCTGATAGTTCCCATCTTTGCAATGGGGCTGAAAACTTCATCATAATCTATGCCTTGTGTTTGTTTAAATCATTTGGCAACTAATCTAGCTTTATATCTAGCTAGTGAACCATCAGCATTCCTCTTTACTTTAAACACCCATTTGTTTGGAACAATCTTCATACCTTCTTTCTTTGGCACTAGCTCCCATGTGTGATTATCTTTGAGAGCTTTGATCTCCTCTTTCATAGCTTGCTTCCATTCCTTTTGTGTGCAAGCTTCTTCATATGTCTTAGGCTCTTTGTCTTTGATAACCTGCATCATGTATGCAAAATGTGTCGCCGTAAAACTATCGTAACTCAACCTTTGAGTTGGATACCTTGTCCTTGAAGATCTTCTTTCATTGCCTTTAGAGAGTTGCTTCTTTAACCTATTTAGCTTTACCATCGGAGTGATTACCTCTTCATATTCTTCTTCACTTGCATCTACCTCACTGTTTGGAGTAGCACTTGCCTCTTTAGCTCTACTATGAGCTGAATTTGGAGACAAAGAATGACTCCCCCTCCATGTTGAACATTCTTCATTTGATGTAGATGCCTCTGGACCTAAAGCCTTTGTGCTTGATTGTTGAGCTTCTCTTTGATTTGTTCCTGCATAATCATCACAATCTTCTTCAAGAACCTTTTCCTTTCCTTTATCTTCATACCATGGTCTTAGTTCATCAAAGACCACATCTCGGGAGACTCTTAATTCCTTTGTTCTACGGTTGTAGCACTTGGATCCTTTTTGCTCCATCGAGTAGCCGATGAAAATGCATTTTTCTGACCTTGGTTCCATCTTTGTTCTAACTTCTTGTGGAATGTGAACAAAGCAAACACATCCAAACACTTTGAGGTGTGTAAGATCAGGTTTCTTACCGGAATATACCTCTTCTGGAGTCAAGTGATGTATTCCCGATGTTGTGCACCTATTCATCAAGAAAATGGCGGTTGTGGTAGCTTCAACCCAATAGTACAATGGTACCTTCATCTCGTTGAGCATGCATCTTGCAATTTCAGGAATTTGCCTATTTTTCCTCTCATCTACTCCATTTTGTTGTGGTGTATACCTACAAGTGAATTGCCTTTTGATCCCATTCTCTTGTAGAAATTTTGAAAATTCTTTGGAGAAGTATTCTCCTCCACCATCGGACCTTAAGGTTTTGATAGACCTTCCTGTTTCCTTTTCAACTTCAACTTTGAATCTTTTGAATATAGAAAACACCTCTGATTTTTGCTTCATACAAAACAGCCATACCTTTCTTGAGTGATCATCAATGAAGGTGACAAAAAATCTATTACCAGCCATTGATGCCTCTTGGGTTGGTCCACATACATCCGTATGTATCAAGTCCAAGACATTTGGAACCACATAATTGCTTCTCTTGAATGGCTGCCTCGTTTGCTTTCCTAGTTGACAAGCTTCACATAACTCATGTAGTCCAATGCTATTAAATTTTGGAAGACCTCTTACCACTTCATGTTTGCTCATGTCCTTCAACTTTGGAATGTTGATGTGTCCTATTCTTTTGTGCCATAAGTCCATCTCTGAAATCTTCTTGTTCCCACATTGAATGTACATGACCTTTCCATGTGGATGTTGGACGTCCAAAGTGAACATCCTTCCTTCTCTTCTACCTCGAGCAATGACCTTGAAGCCTTCCTTTGGATTCTTTATGAAGCACCCATTCTCATTGAATATGACATGATAACCCTTCTCTACCATTTGCCCTACTGAAATCAAGTTCTTTGAAATTGTAGGAACATAAAGAACATTAGATAGTACCTTTGCTCTACTTGTATCTCCAAGCCTTATATCTCCAATGTGTTCAATCATGTATTGAGTATCATCTCCTGTTTCAACACATCCTTTCCACTTGGTACCTGTGGATTAGTGAACAAAATTCCTTGGCATGACATATGGTTACTACAACCTGAATCAATGTACCATTTTTTGTCATCTTCACAAGAGCTTCTATACTCATGTCTCATTGCAAGTAGTGTGTCCTTGCTTCCTTCACTTGAGGTGCTTGCATAGTTGCTTTGGTTCCTTTGATTGCCTCCATTTGGTCTTCCATTCTTCAGCCAACAATCACTAGCATAGTGTCCTACTTTACCACAATGATAGCATGTTATACCTTTATGACAATTGTAGGAGCTTCGGCCTCTTCCTCTACTTTTACCTCGACCTCTTCCTTGTGCGTTGGCATTTGATGCATCCTTGTTGTCTTCTGAATTGTTTTGATTGTAGTTGGAGTGGTTGTGACCTCTTCCTCTTCCTCTTGAGCCTCCTCTTGAGTTTCTTCCTTTACCTCGACCTGCATATAACATTTGGTTGTGGCCGTCCTTTCCTTTGGGACCACCGAAGCTAAGCTCTTCTGTGACAAGATGAGGGATTAGTTGTTCAAAACCTGGATATGCATCTTTCAAGTTAATGGAAGTTATAAAAGGCTTCCATCTTTCATCTTCTCTCAAGCCATTGAGAGTATAACACACAAGATCTTCGTCTTCAACCGTTGTGCCAATAGAAGATAAAGCATCACTTAGCTCCTTAATCTTCAAAGTATATTCAGCTATGGATTGACTCGAACTTTTCTTGATTGTGTTCAACTCATTCTTGAGTTGAAGTTTCCTAGCTTTGGTATTTGTTGAATACATCCTTTCAAGAGCTTCCCAAGCATCCTTAGCTTTCTCTAGATGCTGAATATGACCTACCATGGCATTAGTAATGACTTGCGAAATAAGGAACATGACTCTCCTATTCCTCTCCTCCCATTCTTTTGCTTGCCTCCTTTGGACTTCGGTGGCCATAGCTTCATTGATTTGAGGTTGAGCATCATCGCCGCTCACAATACCCCATAAGCCTTTGCCCATTAGGTAGTTGGTCATTCTAAACCTCCACACTGGATATTTATCCTTATCCAACTTCTCTACTTGTTGGCTCAAGTCAGCCATTGAAGAGTATCAAAGACTTTGAGAGCTACCTCGAATAGTTATAGTCCTTTGCTCTTGCGTTTATGAAGCTCCTCCTTGTTTTATAGCTCCTCTTTTGCTTTTCTTTATCTCCAGCTCTATCGATGAAGCTTCAGCACCAAGTTTGCTCTGTTACCAACTGTGGAGAATGAGTTCTCCTATGCGCAACGAAAGTGTGTAGTGAACCCTTGTATGTCCAGCACTTGGACAAACATCTGCACCTTAGATAGCTTGCTGCTCTCAACAAAAAACTCAAATGGACTTGATGCTTTAGTCAATCAAATTAGACAAAGAGAGCTTTCTAACAAGCTATAAATGACTTAATTTGGACAAGTTTTGGTTAGGAAACACAACTGTCAAAGATGAACTACCTGCCCACACAGGTATGCTGAAGAACGGAGCTTCACTCTCGGACTGATAGCTCTCTGAATATATATCCTTTGAGAAATATATTTGGTATAGAGAAAGTAGACACAAATAGCTTTCCAATAAGCTAAAAATCAAGTAATTTGGATGAGTTTTGTCAGGAAACTCAACTCATCAAGATAGACCACTTGCACACATAAGTACACTATAAAACTGGACTTTACTCTCTGATAGATATCTCACAAAGTATGAATGATCTGAATGAGATATTTGAGACAGTGAAAGTAGATGCCAAGGGCTTTCCAACAAGACAAAAAATCACAAAATTTGGATATGTTTTGGTCGGGAAACTGAACCGACCAAAATAGACTACCTATCTACATAGGTATACTGAAAAACTGGACTTCACTCTTTCACTGATATCTCACAAACTACATAAGCTTTCAAAGAGATATTTGACATGCAAAAATTACACAAGATAAGATTTCCAATGAATGTTTAAACGCACAAAATGGTTACATATGCACTGAGATATGAGCTCTGCAACAGAGCTGTGTACAAACTGACGTGCGGCTAGAAGGAGTCTAAGGGAAAACCAAAATGACAAAATGGCTCGATTCGACTATTGGGAGCTCTTGCCTCTTTCTCTCCTTATTTTGAATGTGCTCCCACTTCACTTTTATAACCAATGAGCATGTGAAGAAGTTTGTGCCTTCTTCTTAACTCACCACTTTCTCCACTACATGCTACTAACTACAAGGCAAGATATTGTATCTCTTACTCATCATGAAGTTTTGACTAGACTTTTTCTTTTATTATTTTTTCCTTTTTTCCTCTACTTTTCCTTTATCTTTATATTTGGTAAATTTATCCAAGCATGGCTCATATGAAAATGAGCTTGTACATTTATCTTCAACAATTTTGAGGATGCACGTGCCATGTGTATGCAAGGCATAGTTGATGAAGATTAGCTTGTATTTAGGGTTCAAGTCCAGTGTGAGTGCCAGTGTTAGGCTGCCGGATTAACCTTTGTAATATTCATAGCTGTTTCTGTAATACTTCAGTGGAACACTCTAATGGCCAAAGCAATGTATCTTTTTATCACATTAATATAAAAGAGGGAATGTACTCGTGTCGCTTAGCGGTGGGGAGGTGCACGACAGATCTGTGTCGGACTATCTATGGTGGAATGATCGAGTGAAGAATTATTGTTATTCAATTCTGTGCGTCTGTAGAAGCCTTGTTCAGTGTTGTTAAGTACTTATAAGTGATCCACTTTGGTTGAAGTAATTAATTATTAATGGAATTTGGTTGATAGTTGTTCTACATATACTGTAATTTTGTTAATGATAAAGTATTTGGCATCTGTGTATATTGGTCAGTATAAGTGAATCGGGTAATAGTTAATCATGGAATAGTCATTGTCGGATGAATACCTCTGAGTAAGGAGACACTTGGAGCAGTGTGCTGATGAGAAGTACGGTTGCACCTAACATTCACACAAGTATGAGAGATTAAGAAGTAATTGTTAATAATAATCTATTATCGTAGTGGTATTTGTGATAAGTGATTAGTATGGGTAGTGGGAACATTAATATAGGGCCCTTTGTTTTTACAGACCCCTGTCCAACCCAAGAACCTATACTTCAAGAATCCACACTCAATATTGTACTTGAGTTTGAAGGTGAATCAAGATTAAGGTGGTACATTGCATTATGATAACTTGGCACAAACGTGCTCACTGTATTTGAAACATGAGTTGTAACTTGTTGGTGAAGCTTGGAAGCTGAGAGTATTGCGTGGAATTTGAGTGTTGATGCACGTGAATTTTGAAGGTTGACAGGGTGTAGTGCTGAATTGTTAGAAATTTTCAAAAGAGTCGTATCCTGTTCCCTTTTCATCTGATTCACATTGCCAATAGACAAACTCCATTTTGTGCATATATATATATATATATATATATATATATATATATATATATATATATATATATATATATATATATATATATATATATGAAATATATATATGAGGCTACAGCTAGTGGCATAATTGCGCATTCATATTAAGTATATTAGACGCTTGTGGATAAAGCTACAACATGTCATGCAAATAGATTTATATTTGCATGCAGAAACATATTATATGCAAGGGCAATTTGAAGACTTGGATATGTCAATATAAAGGATTCTTGTATATGCATCATTTGTTTATCTCTCTTTCTCTCGTGTACATAAGCTACTGTAATATCCTTCCACGATATGCATCAATATTTGCATGCACAAACATCTGACATGCAAGGACAATTTAGTGAAGACTTAGACATGAAAAGATATAGGATTCTTGTATATGCTCTGGTGTGTAAATATGAGGCGTATATATGAGCATGCTTCTATATGTGTGTGTTCTGTATTTAAAGAAATAAGTCATTAAAATAATAAAAGAAGACGTCAAGCAAAATAATTAAAAACAAGCAAAAGCAATTGAATAGAAGCAAATGAAAAATAAATAAAAAACAAAAGGTAAAAGAAATGTGATAAAAAACAAAAGGTAAAAGAAATGTGATAAAAAACAAAAGGTAAAAGAAACGAAAAACAAAATTAAAGGAAATGGAAAGGAATAATTAGTGCACGTGTGTTTGTTATAAGTGTGCATGTGTTTCAGTGTGTGTGAGTTAACTGTGTGCATGCATGGTTGCCTGTAAATCTGTGTGTGTGCATGTCTGTGTGAAGAGAGAGAGAGAGAGAGAGAGAGAGAGAGAGAGAGAGAGAGAGAGAGAGAGAGAGAGAGAGAGAGAGAGAGAGAGAGAGAGAGAGAGAAGTGTATTGTTAGACTGTTGCTTTGCATGAGCAAAAACATATGTGCACTGTAAAAAACCTGCACATACATTGGCTGAAGAATTCTTCTTTTTGTCACCTCCGCTGTCACTCGCATGAGCAAAAGGTGACAACCCATCCGTTTCTGTGTGTACGATTCTCTCTTTTGCATATGCACAAAGCATGCTTCGATTCTCTCTTTACATATGCATAGTGGAGCTTAAGAATCCTCAGGGTACACCATAGCTGTGTACGCCTTGAACAGTCAACATAACTACACATTCCTATTCCGCGATGTCGTGGCCAGCCATAGTGTCGATGCGATGCTCCTTTGCTTTTGCGACAGAATAGCTGCTTCACCCGCCACTTAAAAAAGTTTTCTTGTTTCGTCATGCTCTATAGCACGAGCCCATGCATGTTCACACAAACTATAGTGCTCGCGCAAGCCTCTCTTCCTATTCTGTCTCATGAAAAGCTTACATACATATGCGTCTACACATAGAATGATAAGCAACGAGCTGGCATGAGTTAAAGATTTCTCTAGAGTGCTGCTGAGTTAAAGATTTGTTTAGAGTCCTGGAAAACACTAACCTCTTCACGGCTTGTAGTGCATAAAAGCACATATTGTCTTTGAGATGATTGGGTGCTATTAAAATAACTTAAATTTTCAAATGAAGAAAACATTATAAATGAAGCACTTAAATAAGAAAGAAGATAGGTGTTCTAAGTTCTAAAAGAATTTAAACTTAAGAATGCAAAAAAAAAAAAAATCGTGTTTAATGAACAACCGAAACAGTACCTAGAAGCACTTTTATTGTAAATATATGAAATGGGTGGGAGGGAGGGATAATATGAAATATATGGATGGAGATAATGAGAACAAAAAATCGTGAAAGCAAATGCTACCTATGCTCTGATACCATGTTGAAATGAAACCACCTATTCCTAATCTACTTAACAATAAAAAGCTACCAAGCTATGAAGGAACAAATGAAAGATAAAGAAATAAGACGAATCAAGTAAAATGGAAAATGAGTTAATAAGATGCTCTATGAGCATGGAGACTCCATGAGGAGAGTCTAGGCACTCTTGCCAAGAGCTTGCGTGTATATCATTGTGTGGAGTGAAGAGAGGCCTTGCTTCTATGGAGTTTGGGAGAATTCTCTTGCACGTGGGATAGATGACCTTGCATGAGAATTAATCTTGCTTTGGACAAAAGAGCGGAGCATGGAAATCTTAATAGAAGTTACAATAGATAGCTAGAAATCAGCTTTGAGGACCAAGCTGTCCATGAACTTCAATAAATCTCATACACTTAAGGTATAATCTCCTCGAGTCTCCTTTAAGAAAGAAAATTCACAAGAAGGCCATATAGCATACCTTGAAGTTGTTGATGAAGAAAGCACACCCAAGTTGCACAAGACCTCCACCTAGCTTGAGATTGAAGAGTATCGCTACAAGTGATAGATAAGAGTGATCTACAACCTTCTATTTATAGGTTCAAGAAGACTTGGCAAAAAAGCTATAACACAAAGTTATTTTTTTTTTTTAAAACTCTCACAAAAATACCCAATTGGATTTCGAATATTTTGCTAAATCTTCTAAAATCTTTATGTGAGGCTTTGGAATATCAAAACTCTTGAATTGAATTTCTCTTCTCACATTGGGTATTATTATGCACCTTTGGTTTTCCGTTAGGCTACTATGAACACATTGGATATGCTTTTTCAAGGGCCAAGGAGGGTTTCTTTGGACAGCGTTATATATGGTTGGAAATCCCTCTCTAAGGACAACAAGAATATATAAAAATCTTCACATCCAAAATTCCATTTTTACCAGGTTTGAGTAGACTTTGACTAGTAATTTCCGAGTTGGCCTACATATTTTGGGGCTTCAACTTGTGGAAGCTTGACACTTTTTGACCATTTTCTAACAATTCCCCTCCTTACTTGACACTAGGAATGCACAATCACATAATTTATACATACATGCTATAGCAGACATGTCTCACATAGATTCTGTTATCCATATAGATATATATTTCACATATCATTCAATATCCACAAAACACACACAAGTACCTTACATAAGCACTCTCCAACACATACATACACAGAGATTACACATATATCCTTGTTACATTATGCTAAGGTATGACCCTTTGAGCCAAGATGTGTAGCTAGAAAGCCTTGCATCATGGGTCTTCCTTTATTAGAAAATGTGGTTGGGAAAAAAATGGTGTAGGGAGTTTGATATCTACAACTCCAATGCTATATAAAGCTTATTCAAATGGTGAGATGGAGGCCAAAACACGCATCTATATTGTCTTTATTATCTCATAGTTATGTCTTCTCTATTTGCATGTGAATTCTGTGCTTATCTATGTAAAAATGGTGCTAAAAGAGCCATCAAATCGGGCCTATGGATGGTTGCACCTTGCATAAGATGAGAAAACAATATGACACTCATGTGAACTTGAAAGAGAGTCGACTATGGAGCCTAGAGTAGCGAGAGAGAGAAAGCTGACACTTCTCTCTCCTCCCCCCATACATGAGGAAGAGGGATATAGAGAGGGAAGGGCTCCTTTCTCTCCACCACTCCTTTATAGAGACTAAAATGCCTATATGCACCTTGTATGGACCTTTCAAGCTGGATCTGCTTAGAGTGTGGGATATTTGTTCTCAGGCATCTTGCTTCTTTGAGGCCTCCACACAAATACAACTTTCACACCATGCTTTACCTTTGCGTCTATTCCTCTTTAATGTTTATCTTCTCTCATGCGTGCTCCTCCTCCCTTTTATCTCACATGCATCCATGTCCTACACTCCTTCCTCACATCTACTCTGGAAGACCATGCCTGAAGATGAGATAGAGTGAAAAAGATGAAGAAGAGATATGATAGAAGCCATGGATGAAGGCAAAGAAGAAGAGAGAAGACGAGAATAAATAGATGATCGAGGTGAAAGAAGGTGAAAAGAAAAGACATAGAAGATGAAAGAGAGGAATATAACTCGCCATCTATCTTCTCAATTAAATCTCCACATGCATAGCTTCATATGTTCATGGCATAGCTTCACGTGTTTATGGTCTCTCATCTTTTGTGTGTGTGTGTGTGTGTGTGTTGAAAGTGCTTGAAAAGAAGAAAGGGAAAGAAATGTTTGTTTTGAGTAACAAAGTTAGGTTCAACTATCCTTTCAACATCACTATGAACAAGATGGTACAAAACAAACTACTTGCACATGAAGAAATTCAAAGAGTACTTTTTAATTATGGAAGAATGTGCTACTTAGAATGCTGAGTTCTTTCAGCCTATTTACAAATGAACAAATTACTCTTAGAGGATGATTTCTTATAGAGTTAACAACCTATTATGCACTAGAATAAAAGTAGTTAATAAGGTATGCTCTAATTATGAGCTTAACATCCACACATAGTCATCCCGATATTTTAGGGAATAGCAATAATGAACTCTAACTCACTGTAGAAGAATCCAAATAAGACAATATTTTATACACTTAAAGTAGAGGCTAATAAAATAAATCCTTAATAATGAACATTAAACTTTTGAGTAGGGAGAAGAAAGCTCTACAAACGTGCTAACTTTGGAGAAGACAATAAAGAGAAAGGGGCGATGAGTAAGAAATAGATTGAACTTGATTGTATTCTAATATCCCTTTGCGTACAAGTAGTAGAGTGATTGTGTACACTCCTTCATGTATCCTCGTGATATTCCACAATGTCTACCAACGAAATTAACTCATATACCTCGGGGGAATGAGTTAGTTATGACATTCTCTCTTTTCCTATAATCTAGAAAATGAGGTATCGAATTCAAATGGATTCAATTGTTGGTGGGAGACTTCAACCACTTGAATCGTGGCATAAGTCTTCAAATTACATCCCCAAATAATGAGCTAATGCTATGGTACATAAATAATTGTTCAAGTATGTGAATATACAAATAGAGAGAGAGAGAGAGAGAGAGAGAGAGAGAGAGAGAGAGAGAGAGAGAGAGAGAGAGAGAGAGAGAGAGAGAGAGAGAGAGAGAGAGAGAGAGAGAGAGAGAGAGAGAGAGAGAGAGAGAGAGAGAGAGAGAGAGAGAGAGAGAGAGAGAAGTGTATTGTTAGACTGTTGCTTTGCGTGAGCAAAAACATATGTGCACTGTAAAAAACCTGCAGATTGGCTGAAGAATTCTTCTTTTTGTCATCTCCTCTCTCACTCGCATGAGCAAAAGGTGATACACATGCAATATAACCCATCCTTTTCTCTGTGTACGATTCTCTCTTTACATATGCACAAAGCATATAGCACAAAGCATGCTTCGATTCTCTCTTTACATATGCACAGTGGAGCTTAAGAATCCTCAGAATACACCATAGCTGTGTACGCCTTGAACAGTAAACATAACTACGCTGAAGTGCATCTTCTCTCTCGCTCGCATGGGCAAAAGGTGATAGAGATGCAAGACAACCCATCCTTTTCTCTGTGTACGATTCTCTCTTTACATATGCAGAAAGCATGTTTCAATTCTCAGAGTACACCATAGCTGTGTATGCCTTGAACAGTCAACATAACTACGCATTCCTATTCCGCGATGTCGTGGCCAGCCATAACTGTGTAGCTGTGCATTCCTGTTCCTGAATTGACATGAGTTAAAGATTTCTCTAGAGTGCTGCTGAGTTAAAGATTTGTTTAGAGTCCTGAAAAACACTAACCTCTTCACAGGGTGTATCACATAAAAGCACATATTGTCTTTGAGATGATTAGGTGCTATTAAAAACACTTAATTTTGAAGAAATGAGTGATTATATGAAGAAAACATTATAAATGAAGCACTTAAATAAGAAAGAAGATAGGTGTTCTAAGTTCTAATTAAAGAATTTAAACTTTAGAATGCAAAAAAAATCGTGTTTAATGAACAACCGAAACAGTTCTTAGAAGCACTTTTATTGTAAATATATGAAATGGGAGGGAGGGAGGGATAATATGAAATACATGCATCTAATGAGGAGATAATGAGAACAAAAAATCGTGAAAGCAAATGCTATCAAAAAGTTAACTATGCTCCGATACCATGTTGAAATGAAACCACCTATTCCTAATCTACTTAACAATAAAAAGCTACCAAGCTATGAAGGAAGAAATGAAAGATAAAGAAACAAGACGAATTAAGTAAAATGGAAAATGAGTTAATAAGATGCTCTATGAGCATGGAGACTCCATGAGGAGATTCTGGGCACTCTTGCCAAGAGCTTGAGTGTATATGCTTGTGTGGAGTGAAGAGAGGCCTTGCTTCTATGGAGTTTGGGAGAATTCTCTTGCATGTGGGATAAATGACCTTGCATGAGAATTAATCTTGCTTTGGACAAAAGAGTGGAGCATGGAAATCTTAATAGAAGTTGCAATAGATAGCTAGAAGATTAGCTTTGAGGACCAAGCTATCCATGAACTTCAATAGATCTCATATAGTTGAGGTATAATCTCCTCCAGTCTCCTTTAAGTAAGAAAAATCACAAGAAGACCATATAACACACCTTGAAGTTGTTGATGAAGAAAGCACACCCAAGTTGTAGAAGACCTCCACCTAGCTTGAGATTGAAGAGTATCATTACAAGTGATAGATAAGAGTGATCTACTTCTGGTGCAAATTCCAAGCCTTCACACTTGGCTAGGCATTGGAAGAAGCTATGTGCATTGTTTGAAGAACCACATGAACCATTGCTTATGGTTTTCACCATTAACCTTTGTAAAAGTCAGTTGACTTAGAAGGAATCTTGTAAAAGCACCAAACTCATGGAGTTAGGAAGAGATAAAGCTACGAATTCTTTTTGGTGGAACATCTCATAACTTAGAGGAGAACGTTTAGGTAAAGTAAAGTTTGAAATTGAATTCAAACTTGGAGGCAAAGCATCTATAAAAAGGGATTGTATTCTCACCGCCAGGGAGACCTCATTACTAAGCTTAGTGTTGATCATTTTATGTGATTGAGAGGCTCACACTAAAGCCTACTCCTATCACCATCATTGGGCATCATATTCATGACGATGATCATGTACAACATTGTTACATAATACATTACATTGATGATTACATCTACATTCATCTCTGTCATTATCACTCAGAACAGGGAACATGTCTTGCTCATATCTCAGTGCTCCCTCCATCATTTTCAATGTTCTATAGCTCATTGGAACAGTCTCAAAGTCTTTTACAAGCTATCAAAGTTTGAAGAAGTTTCATTCAGCCAATTGGGAGAAAATCATCTCGAAGTGGTCACTCATCATTCTCTGTAGAATTCCTAAAAAGTCGGGGGTAAGCTTCTACTTGCTAACATCATTGCTCAAAGTATAGTCTATCATTTTAAGTGGTTCCCCTTGGAATCATTAGCTCTCTAATCTAGTTAGATACCCTGAGAGGGAATGTTTCTAATTGCTACTATACTGTGAGTACTAAGCAAACCTTCCAGCAGGTATCAAGACCAAAATAACAACTTTTTTGGTCACTATCTAGTTGCAAACTTATCCGTTTTGATCAAAGTGTTTGAAGCATCATCTCCAAAGTACATAGACACTTATTTTGTGTCATTGGAAAGCTAGAAGGGCCTAGAACTCAACTTTGAAGTAAAATAGGGCTGATACAAAGAACGGATTAGCAGTACCATAGTTGTGTACGCCTTGAATAGTCAACATAACTATGCATTCCTATTCCGCGATGTCATGGCCAGCCATAGTGTCGATGCTCCTTTGCTTGTGTGACAGAATAGATGATTCACCTATCACTTAAAGAAGTTTTCTTATTTCTTCATGCTCTACAACATGAGCACATGCATGTTCACTTCTCATGAAAAGCTTACATACATATGCGTTTATACATAGAATGATAAGCAAAAAGTTGATGCTACTGAGACCCTTCACCTCTATATCGCTCATAGAACTGGCATGAGTTAAGGATTTGTTTAGAGTCTTGAAAAGCACTAACCTCTTCACAAGGTGTAGTGCACAAAAGCACATATTGTCTTTGAGATGATTGGGTGCTATAAAAAATTTCTTATTTTTGATGAGGTGAATGCTTGTATGAGGAAAACATTATAAATGAAGCACTTGAATAAGAAAGAAGGTAGGTGTCCTAATTTCTAAAAGACTTTAAACTTAAGAATGCAAGAATAAATCGTGTTTAATGAACAAGAAAGCACACCCAAGTTGTAGAAGACCTCCACCTAGCTTAAGATGAAGAGTATCTCTATACGTGATAGATAAGAGTGATCCACAACCTTCTATTTATAGGTTCAAGAAGCCTTGGCGAAAAGGCTATAACAAAAAGTTCATTTTTTTAAAAACTTTTTGTTATAGCCTTTTTTCGAAGTCTTGGTTAATCTTCTCTCATGTGTGCTCCTCCTCCCTTTTATCTCACATGCATCCATGGCCTACACGCCTTCCTCACATCCACTCTAGAAGACCATGCATGAAGACGAGATATAATGCAAAAGAGAAAGAAGAGGTATTATAGAAGCCGTGGATGAAGGCAAAGAAGAAGAGAGAAGAGGAGAATATATAGATGATAAGAGAGGAGGAGAATAATTATATGATAGAGATGAAGGAATGTAAAAATCAAAGAAATAGAAGATGAAATCTCCACATGCATAGCTTCATGTGTTTATGGTCTCTCATCTTGTGTGTATCTGCATTGAAAGTGCTTGAAAGGAAGAAGTTGAAAGAAATGTTTGCTTTGAGTAATGAATTAGGTTCATCTATCCAACATAGAACCGGCCATTTATGACTTAGAAGCTTTGCTTGAACTTATAAGCTTCAATTTGGTGCAATAAAACACCTTATGTCCTTTGCAACATCATTATGAACAAGATGGTACAATACTGACTACTTGCATATGAAGCAACTCAAAGAGTACTTTTTAATTATGGAAGAGTGTGCTACTTAGAATGCTCAATTTTGCCAGCCTATTTACAATTGACCAAATTTCTCTTAGAGGATGATTTCTTATAGATTTAAGAACCTATTATGCACTGGAATAGAATTATTAAATAAGTTATGCTCTAATTATGAGCTTAACATCCATAGATGGTCATCCTGACATTTCATGGAATAGTAGTAACAAACTACGAGAAGGAAAATGAACTCTAACTCACTATAGAAGAATCCAAATAAGACAAGATTTTATACACTTAAAGTAGAGGCTAATAGATTTACAATGAATCTTTAATAATGAACATTAAACTTCTAAGTAGGGAGAAGAAAGCTCTGCAAGTTTGCTAAGTTTGGAGAAGATGATAGAGACAAAGGGGTAGTGAGCAAGAAATAGATTCAATTTGATTGTATTCTAATCCCGCTTAGAGTACATTTGTGTAGAGTGATCATATACACTCCTTCATGTCTCCTTGTGATATTCAAAAACTTGCACAAAAAAGAATTAACTCATGTTACTTGGGGGAATGAGTTAGTTGTGACATTCTCTTTTCCTATAATCTAGGAAATAAGGTATTGAATTCAAATTGATTGAAGTGTTGGTGGGAGACTTCAACCACTTGAATCATGGCATAAGGCTTGAATTACATACCCAAATAATGAGCATATGCTATGACACATAAATAATTGTTCAAGTATGTGAATGTAGAAAGGGTATATGTGAAACCATATAATTTGCCACATGAGCAAAATTCTTTTCAATACGTAAACTTGATTGGCCTAAATGTTTTCAGCTTGTACACCCATCTACAATCTATTACCTTCTTGTGGGTTTGCATAGGAACCAACTCCCATGTGTCCATTTTCTTTGAATATTCTATTTCTTCTTTCATGACATTCTCCCAATTAAGGTTACCTTTGGCTTCTTCTAAGTAAAGAGTTCTTCTAAAATTGAATCTTTGGCCGAATAGATGGTATGTTTAGTTACAAATGATGTATCATTACCATACCTTTTAGGCTGTCTCTTATCCCTTGTTGATACTCTAGGAGCATATTTGGAGCATTCTCCACATTCCTACATTTTGGCCTTGCCTCTTGATTTCCAAAGTTTATAATCTCTCTCTTTCTCATTTTGTTCTTCTTTTGAATCTAATTTCGAATCCTTCACTTGTGCATCATGCTTATTATCTAATGGATCAAATCATGGGTCCACATATGAATACCAAAATATCATAGCCATCCTTATCATAATGAGGGGTTCATTCTTCTTCATTCATTGTTATGTCCATTGTTGCTAAGATCTCTGCCCAATCATGGGGTTCAAACTCTTCATCTGAAAAAATCACAGGAGTGTAGGCTGGGTCTTGAAGTGATCTATGATTTTATGTGGCACATGTGTTTATCACTTCTTCTCTCTTTTCCTCTTCTACTTCACTTTTACACATCCATAAATATCCTTGTGCATCCATGAAGGATATCATCCTCTGGAGTGCACTAATTCAATTTCTTCTTGCACCTTATGGATAGTTTTCCATTGCAAGGGTGGTACATCCCTATGTAAAGAGTTTTTGAGGTTGACCTTGGTAGTTACCCCTAAATTCTATAAGTACAAAGAATTGGTCCCCCAATATCGCATTGTTTGAAATTTTCTCATAAATGGTCTACCAAAAATCATGTCCTAGACATGGTTCTTTCCAAATTCTTATATAGAAAATGTGTGCTACTGCTTCAACTTCTTGAATTGGAGGGGAATCCTCTCTCTCTTTGGACCAATTCTCCTCTTGTATTTCTCGTAAGAACTCTTGGGACTACTGATTTATAGAGGAAGGAATTCCATCATTCGTATAGTTAGGAACAAAAGCTTCCAGTGGAGGTAATGCCATTCTCTTTCACTTCCACTATCTTGAGCCTCTAGTGTCACTAGGGTGTGCGGTTTAGCCACTAATTGCTCTAATATCTCCAATAGTGCTTCAAAATGTAACTCTTGTTTCACTAAGTTAGTATGATTGAAAAGTTGGCTTGCATTGTACATAGCCTAAGCTAACTCTAACATCTTAGCACAACTTTTTCCTTTCAATCTCTAAGTTTGCTCTAGGATAGCATTTATCTAATGCAAATATATTTTGCCTTTCTTGAAGTTGAGCATGGTAGGCTTTTAACATCATATCCAAGCCTTCTGGAGTAAGATCAACTACGCCTTTCCTGTTTGGGGTTGTGGGGGGATGGATGGTGGAGTGTGAAGTGGTGGGTGTGTGCGAGAGGGATTTCCATATGACACTTCTGCCATTTTTGCTTTTGTTTATTTAAGTCTCTTTTCTAGCTCAATCAACTTCCTAGCCCATTGTCTTTTCATTCTCTTATGACTATCTTTCTAAGTTCTTGTTCTCTTCTTGCCAGCACTATCTGATTCACTACCCTTATATTTCTTTTCTTGTTCTATGTCACTCTAGCACAATGGTGAGTACCAATGTGAGAAGTGTTAATCACACTGCATCTGCTGACAAATTATGACTAGATAACAAAGATTACAAGAAGGGTTCTTGGGTGGTGGTCATACATTTATTGCTTGCATACTGAACTATTTTCCAAATACTACCTTATAGATTAATGCTTCAACAACATCAAGGAGATACTTGTGGGGATTACACCCAAATAACTCAATACTTCCACTAAATCATTCACTCTTTACAACATTAACTGATAGTGAAATCGACTACATAACCACTATGCATATAGAATCACTTGCAAACAAACTTAACCTCTGCATTAACATAACATATCATACAAAAGATTACATTAACAATCAACATCGAAGAACAGAAAGAATAAAGAAACAAAATTGGAAAATCATCATTGCATTGAGAATCTGCAAGTCGATTGAGTCACTCCTACTCGTCGCCTCTCTTCTTCTCAATCCAAAGCATTTGTTTCATTAAAATATGGATGAAAAGTTACAATGGATCGGTAAGTCGTTTCATCCAAAAGTAAAGAATTACAAAAAATATATCAGTCTCACTGCATTGCCTAACATTTGCATGCATGGTGGGCTTGAACCCCTCAGTGAAACAGTCCTCGTCAGTGATCCCCTCTAAATATAGAGCACAAAATTCTTCAAAATTGCACTTAATTTTATTTTGTAATGTTTTTAATAACTGTTTGACTGCATCAACATCCAAAATTTTGTGCTTTAGAATTGGAACTAGTGGCTTGTACGAACTGCCTAACCAACTCTTGACTTTGGGTTTACAAAAAGGCTTCTTATAAGTAGAAATTGTTTTGTAAAGTAGCTTGACACCGGACTCGAGTTTGGTCTATGGTAACTTCAATCTGTTTCATCTTTGTGGCCGGATCACTTAGTAGACCTTCTGGATGCTACATTTATGAAGCTTGGTGCTCAGTCGTATTGAAAAATGATTATCGCTCTCATTGCATAGATTCTAAGTCCTTATGTAATTTGACATTTTGGCCAATTGTGTTACACAATTCATTATCTATGTCAAATAACTTACCCTTGACTTGTTCAATCTTGTCATCCATCTATTGCACACTTGTAGTAAGGATGATACAAGTCTTCTCCAACAGATCATTCTTTGCAGTTTGTTTCTCCAACACGGAACTAAACTTAGTTAAAGTTTCCTGTTTCTCTACCAATTCCTTGCATAGTGCATCCATTTCACTCGTTTTTTCTATAATCTGTTGTTGTAGTATTAACTCTTGAGCCTAATAATGCATGATTTGCACCTACAAGTGTGATAGATAATCTATAATAGCATCCAAATTTTCTTGGAAGTCCTTCTAACTTGTGGCTTTCTCTGAATCAATGTGGTATTGGATCTAAGTGGTATCTTGTACTAGATACTACTTGGCGCTTTGCAGATCATCCACTAAGAAGTGAGAACCAATGTCCAACTGAATAGAAGAACTAGTGGGGATTGCTAAAACTTCAATGTTCAATAATGTGAGGTCTTGAAGGTGTGGTTGATCAAGAGTGAGAGTGTATGGCCTTTTGGGCTCCATGGACCATATAGCATGCGTTGATCTTTGATCAGAAAATTAGGTGGCACTCATCACGAGATTAAGCACTGACATTGTTGTTGGCTTCCTTCAATAGCACGTGCTCGTGAACTTCTTCCTTTTTCATGGTCTCAATTGCCTGATTGACTAGCTTTGAGTTCCCGGTGGCTTGTGCTTCTTGCAGCATCCAACGGGGGGATCGAGTCTCGAGTGTCTCCATTGCCGCCTCAAATTTTGACTGTGACATTATGAACGCCCTAGAAGTGAACATTATCATTGCTGTTTCCTTTCGATTGACAAAACACAGCTGTTTGCACTATTCCTCCAGAATATCTGGTGTAGATGATGCAAACTTGACGTACTTCATGATGAACCAATCATGCCTGTTGGCTGCATTCTAGTCGCTACACCCGCCTATCATCTTGCACCCTAGACTCGAGTGATGGAAACACGACAGAGAGAGAAACAAAGCATGCAAGATAGAGAGAGAAAGGGAAAGAGAGAGAGCAAGCAAGAGTGAGAGAGAGATAAGGAAAGAGAGAGAGATTGCCTTGTGTACCATGTGATATTCATTGCTTCTTGTTGTGTGTGATCTTTTATTTATGCTCAAGGAATTAATGGGTATTCATGGGCATTTTGTGAGCACCGGTACCATGGGATCAAGTATTCACTCTCTACATGTGTATCCAAGGGTGAAGTGAAAGTTTATTTCATTCTTGGGGGGTCTTAGTCTATGGCTTGGTATGATGATGATGATGAACCATTTGCTTGTCGTAATTCCGATTGGCGCACTCATTCATGTCTTGGAGATTTGGAGAAGACTCTTGATGGATACCAAGATGAATATTTTTGTTTATGTCAACACAATGATAAAAATGCTTATACCATATTGCATGCTAAGTTTGAAACTTTTCATACTAAAGTTTCTAATCTTGATAAAGCTTGGGGTACTCCTTCTTATCATCACACTTGTGCTCTTCCTCATATATTGCGCACCATGTTAGTCATAATTGATGACTTTATGCATGCATGTTTGCATCACGCAATAGCATCCTCACCTTGCCATGATCAACCTAATTCTCTTTGTGATGGTACCACTCTTATTGCTGATGACTCAAATGCATTAACAAATGAACCAAGTAATGAATATATGCCCTTCCCCTCTCTCCATCTTCATGTTAAAAATGCATCTATGACAAATGAAAATGAAGAAGCTATTAATAATTGCGCTCCACCACAAATTGAAGCTGCATCCATTGGTCTTATGTATGATGATTCTTTTAGTCCTTATGATGATATTTTTTGCATCTTGTCATAATAAACCATGAATGACTGATGCTTCTATGATAATGGGAGTGCCACACACATAATTCAAAATGTTACCTCTCATTTGGATGATGATAACTTAAAATCTCATGTCGCTATGGATAATGACATTATGGTGAATCCTTCTATTTTTTATTATGCTCAAATTGTTTATGACGATTCTTGTATTTATGATCCCTCTTCTCCACCTATTTTTGATGATTATGACGATGATGCAAATCCTCCATATATTAGGAATACTGAAAAGAATGACATTATCTTTGATGTATATAAGATGGATAATTCACATGCTTTGCTAAGCACACATGATGTCTCTTCCATATGTATGAAAGATAATGTCCATGATGAAAATGAAACTCACACATGTTGATGATGCTATGAACTTGATTGAGAGTTATGCTAAAACATTTCTATCATTTTATGAGTATATTGCACCATTGTATCAATGCAACCCACCATTATTTTTTAATGAAGTTTTCTTAACTTATGGTTGGAAGGAGTCCCATAAGTGTGTTAAATCTCTGTCCTGATCTTACTGTATTAGGTTAAGATAATAGTGACAGGGATTATCTACAATGTTCTTGGGTTGGACAAGGGTCCATGAGAATAGAAGCCCTCTGATTATTTTTGCACTACACACTTTAATTGGTTGTTGTCACCATCACTATTGATGCAAATTAATATGATTGATTAAAGCTAGGCTTTCGGCAATCATATGTTCGTACGCAATCTTCACAGTGAGACACCACTCCGCAAGTTATTTACATAGAGATACTCGCTCACAATAACTAATATTGGATTCATGTATATTAAATAGTATAAAATGAATACCAAATAATTTATCAAGGATAGGAATTCTACACACACTCGCCCACTTTCAACCAACTTCTTTAGTAGTCAATTACTTCAACCAAAATAAATTACTTATCTATATTTTATGACACCAAACAGAACTTCTATGGAAACGCAAAGTTCGGATAACTTCGAATCTATACTCAGTCACTCCACCATAGGCAGTTTGGTGAGGATGTTCCGTGCATCTTCTGTGCTTCTAAGTGATGCGAGTACATTCCTCTTTTATATTAATAAAAAAAATGGCTACATCGCTTCGGCTATTACGGCGTTTCACCAAAGTAATTACAAAAAAGATTGAATAATACATAGCTTCATCTGGCGGCCTAACACTAGCACACATGGTGGACTGGAACCCAAATTACAAGCTAGTTGTCATCAATAAGTCCTTGTATATACATAGTTTGGGCTTCATCGAAATTGTGCTCTATCTTTTTTTGTAAAGTCTTAAGTAATTTCTGTACATGATCGGGATCTAATAAGCATGCATCTGGGCTAGAGGAACTGGAGGCAACCGCTTGATTGAGCAATTGCTGACTCTGATCCTGCAAGAATTCTTTTTTAAGATAAAAGTCATTCTTTAATTTAGCTTGACACTAGAGTTTACTCTCGGCGATCACTTCATCAACTCTTTGCAGTTGATCCTTCTGGATGCCTAATTGCTTTTCCATCCGTTCCATCGGTTGACATTGAGATTGAATCATCTTAAAGTAGGCATGTCGTTCCTTTTGTGTGGCTTCCAACTCTTTCTTCACTTGAAGTGTCCGTCCGACTTCATTGGTAAGAGCCTGTGCCTTTCGGCACAATTCGTCTTTGTTTTTAGCCAATTCTATCTCCCCATCAACTCTTTCTCAACCACCACCTATTATAGAGGAGGAGTTGGAAGAATTACTATAGGCCACTCACACATATGAAGTAAATCTCAACATCCAAGGACATCATTACCCACAAATGAGTGAGTCCAAAGATAAGAAATAGGCAAGCAAGAGATTATCAAAGATGAGTAGTTATAAGGATCTAGCCTTAGAGAACTCAAACTTATATTCTAGATCAAGAAATAATGATGATCGATCAACATTGAATGCTGATTTGAATATTGATATGAATGATCATGGCTGATGGGACGAGTTGGATCAGATGATTGATCATCATAAAGCAAGAAGCAAAGCAAAAAGAACCAAGAAATGAGGAACATGGGTGTGTACCTAAGCTCAAAATATCTTAGGGATTTGTGAAGTAAGACTAAATCTCAATCATCAAGCAAATGCATATAGTGGTGGCATTGATACACGCATTAAATTATCGATCCGAGAGTCTAAGCCAATCAAGTGTATGAAGACATGTGCTTAAATGATAATAAATGTATGAAAGGGACAAGTAATGCATGGAAATAGGGAGCATCCACCGCACACGACACCTCTTATACAACAGTGTGTATTTTGATACTTGGTGCAACCATAGACACAAATCAAGAGATATCTCTCTACTTCGATGCCCGAGTATGGTCAGTAGTGGGTTCATTTTGAAGCTCTCGACGAGACTCATCAGATAATCATATTCAAATTTGATCAAACCTCTTTGCTTCAATCTATGGCCAAAAAATAGAGTGGCATGAAACACCTACTATCACTTCTAGACGTCTTATGCTTCACACACACACACACACACACACACACAATAACAACAAAAAGAGATGTGGAAGGGGTAGATAACACCTCTAGTCACACATTCCATGCTTGAAACACACACAAGCTCATGAAGAAGAAGGCATACAAACAAGAAGAAGAAAATTCAAAATTTCATAAAGTGTACTCTTCAAACATGGCAAAAGCCTTTACAAAAGTCACAAGTGACTTATATACATGTGCCCTAATTTTGGTCTTTTTGCATGAGAGACTAGAATTTTCTCTATAAATTACTAAGTTCCTACTATTGTACAAAGGTGATGTTATAATCTTCAGGGATTATGCATCTAGAGGACTCCTCTAGAGCATTTACAATGCTTTTCATAGTTCTACAATGGATTTTGGGAAAAGCAAGTGAGCCATTTTTTGAAAATTTTGGGGGCTTGCTTTCCTTCTCTTCTTTCTTCTACTTTCTACTCCCTCTTGGCTTCAGTCCTCTTCAATCCTCTATAACACTCTACCCCTCTTAGTCTCTGTTGTCGCTTGATAGGATTTTGCAGGTTTTCATGACATGCAACAAGTGGAGAAACCTGGGATACATATAGTAATTGAAGCTTGATGTCCTCATTTGCCTCTTGCCAACTTGTTCCTCTCCAACTTGATGTTGTAATCCCCTTTTTTACATTTCTTTTAACCGCATGCTACCAATGACCAAGGAAGCCTTCAAGAATCCAAGGCAATTTGTCACCTTCTCAAGCCTCAATTTGATGCTTTTGTTTTGACTTTGTTATTCCTTATATTCATACACTGGGGTTGCTCCATTATCTTTATTGGACATAGACACAACCAATGGCTAGGATTTCCCATATATCGGAGGGTGTTGCTTCAAAGCTCCTTTTTGTATTGCTTTGTGTTGGTGCAACTTACAAGCCTACACATTTGGCTTGAAGTCACTACACATATGAAGCTACATGTGAACCAAATTATGCTAGTAGATACTTACCATTTTATCCTTGTGTAAAAGTCATATTTGACTTGGGATCTTTGTAAACACCTACGAGGAAAATCTCGTAAAAAGCTAGAAGGTTTGATTGAAGGAATATCTCCTATAATGGAGGAACACTCTTTAGAGAGAGCCAACAATTTGAATTCAAATTCAAATTGGAAAAGAACACCTATAAAAACCCCTTGGAAAAGGTCGCGGGATAATTGATCAATCCGAAGCCGTTCCCTCTACTTTCTGAGTGTGTGTGAGGCCTAAACTATAGTCCACACCCTTCTCTACCATTAGGCTATGATTATCATGCATGTGGCATTGTACAACATTGTTCATTAATACATTACATTTACATTGTTCATTTCTGAGTTCTCTATCATAGTCTCTTCAACTTTAGAAGAATTATCCTTAACAAGTTTTGGAAAATCTTCTTCAAGATCATAAGGTAGGTTGACCTTTCTACATGAATCTTCATACCAAGAACTATTCTCATCAAATACTACATCTCTACTCACCAAGAATCCTTTGGTTGTTGGGTTGTATAATCTGTAGCCCTTTTGGTTGTTGTCATATCCAATGAATACACACCTTTCTGCTTTGGGATCCATCTTGCCTCTAACCTGTGAAGGAACACGAGCAAAAGCAACACATCCAAAAATCTTACAATGATCTAAGCTTGGTCTTCTTCCATTCCAAGCCTCATATGGTGTCATGCCATCAAGTGATTTTGAAGGTAACCTGTTAATCAAATAAGTGGTTGTGGATACAGCCTCATCCCATAAGTAATTAGGTAAGTGCTTCTCATTTAGCATATAGACCTTGCAGCTTCAACAATTGTCCTATTCCTTATTTCTACCACTCCATTTTGCTCAGGAGTGTACCTTGTAGTGATCTCTCTTTTGATTTGCTTCTTTTGAAGAAAGGATTCAAATTCATGGGAGAAGTACTCTCCCCCTCCATGAGACCTTAGAATTTTTAATGCCTTACCTGTTTGATTCTCCACAAGAGCCAAATATCTTTTGAAGTATGAAAAGACTTCATCTTTGTGTTTCATAAAATATAATATAGTCCATCTATTGCAATCATCAATGAAGGAGACATAATACCTTGATCCTGATATTGAAGCATCCTTGCTAGATCCCCATACATCTTTATGAACCAAATCCAAGAGATCTCCATGCATATATCCTTTCTTCATGAATGGTAACCCGTGAGACTTTCCAAATTGACATGCACTTCACTTATGAATCATCTATTGTTTTGACAAGTTAGGGAGTCCAAGTACACTTTGGTCCTTGCAAATTTGCGTTAATGATCTTTCACCAATATGTGCTAACCTTTTGTGCCATACTTCCAATCTTATGAGTGTCTATCTACCATAATTAAAGAGAGCAATGTTTCTAGTGTCTTGTAATTCAAATGCGAACAATCTACATGTCTTTTCACCTTTTGCAAACTCCTGAATCCTTGACTTGGATCTTCAACAAATGCTCCTGCTTTTGTGAACTTGATTTGCAACCCTTTCTCTACTATCTGCCCAACACTTATCAAATTCTTTGTAATGGTAGGGACATAGAGTACCTTACTGAGTAAGTTGATGTTTCCATCAGGTGCTTTGACATTTCCTATTTTCTCCACAAGGTTTCTTGTATCATCTCCTATTTGTACCTCATGCTTGTTCCTTGGATCTTCCAAATATGATAGGAGGGCCACATTTCTTGCCACATGATTGGAAAAACTTGAATCTATGTAGAAAACATGTCATGTTTAGTAATGAGTCCTCTTGATTTGAGTCTTCTGTGTAGTTATTGAAGTCTCTTCTTCCTCTATTGCCTCCTTGATAGTTTGAATGGTTGTAATTGTTATGGTTGCCATGGTAATTTTTGAAACTTCCTCTTGAGTAGCCATAGCTTCCTCTATTGTAGCCTTTTTTTGAAAAAACACGATTCTTTGGTCATTCTCAGAAGCGTTATTTTTTGGCGATTCTCAAAAAACACGATTCTGAGGCAAAATCACGATTTTTAGGTAAAAACATGATTTTGAGCAAAAACACAATTTTCAATCAAAATTGTGATTTTCATGTTAAAAACACGATTTTGAGAAAACACGATTTTCAATCAAAATCGCGATTTTCTGCTCATTCTCAAAATCACGATTTTCACAAAACATGATTTTCAATCAAAATTCACGAAATCGCAATTTTCAGGCCAAAAACACGACGAGGATTTTCAATCAAAATCGTGATTTTCATGTCAAAAACACGATTTTGAGAAAACTCGATTTTCAGTCAAAATTGCGATTTTCTGATCATTCTCAAAATCGCATTTTTCACAATTCTCACTCAAAATCGCATTTTTCACGATTCTCACTCAAAATCGCGTTTTTCACGATTTTCATTCAAAATCGTGTTTTTTACGATTCTCACTCAAAATCACGTTTTTCATGATTTTCATTCAAAATCACGTTTTTCACGATTTTCATTCAAAAAATCGTGTTTTTGGGGGATTGCTCAGGATCACGATTTTCACTCAAAATCGTGATTTTCAAGGTTATTCAAGATCGTGATTTTCAGTCAAAATCGTGATTTTCTCATAGCTTGCTGTTTACTTGTTTTGACCCCCAAGAGCCTGATTTGACATAACTTTTTCATCAAAAGTTTAGGTGGGATCACGAAACCAAGGGGGCTCCAAAGGATTTTGAGCAATTCATAAGGGAATTTTGGGACAAGAAGACAAAGCTTATGAACCTGAGATCTGGTAGAAACCTAAGCAAGGATAGAGAAAGCATTAGATCTTCTAAAGCTAGTGTCAACCATACAGCTAAATCTTGGGCACAACAACTAAATGGTTATCCTTACGTACTAAGTTCGGACACAAGTGATTCAAAAATGTATAATGAAAGTTAAGAATAGGTAAACATACCGACATGGAAAGAGAAACTAAACAACTCAAGCATTTGCATACTTTTATGCACTAAAAAGAATGGATGTATGTGCATTTCCTTTCACACGACATGGTTTCAATGCACAAATTTTAGTCCAAAAACCTTCCTTTTGCACATATCAAGTTTTCTCTTTATTAGAAGCACGTCTAGATACACAAGATCATGTGCATGGGTATAGTGTGCTCGAAAGAGAAACCTATGTTTGTGCACAAAAAGGAGCACAAAGTGCATGAAGATAAAGAATTATAGAAACATTGATGTTATGCAAATACATATATTTGCATATGCAATCATATGAATTAGATTCGCTTCATTGCAAAATAAGAGCGAGAAATTCCTTCCTAAAGTGACACCCATGCACGTCTTTCTCATGAATAAAGTAAACATAAGAAATAGATAAGTTTGGAAGTATTTTGAGATGTTTCGTTGCCAAATAAATGGTAAGGAAGAAATTTTTGCATGAAGTAGCTTGCATCCAAATATATCTAAGTCACTTAATGACTTTGGAAGATTCTTGGGTCAAAACTTTTTCATTTTCACATGGGTCGAATCGCACACTTAATACGAACTCTAATTATAATAGAGATACTTAGAGACGGTTTAAAATACAAGCTTTTAAATGAGATGCCTTTAAGTACATGGAACCCGAAGACATGGATGTCTTCACTGACATAGGTGATTTCTCTTCAAAAAAAATTCGAGTCACATTCTTACATTACTTTGGAGAACCTACAATAAGTATAAAATATATTTAAACGTAGTTAATTGGAAAAGGTTCGAACAGAGTTTTTGGTGAGACATCCTAATGAGATGGCACCCAAAATGGTTTTGAAATGAGGTGATTCCATCAAAGACATTGATGAAAAGCACTTATAAGCCATTGAACGTATAAAGTTCAATCAGTGTACTTTCACCAAAAATGATCTAAAGTACTTAAAGACGTCAGGAAACATTAAAAACCCCCTTCTCTTTAAAGAACTTCCAAGTTAATTTATGGCTTCATTTAGTCAAGACATTTACATCTCAAGAGAAAATCCAAGACAAGTTGGGAATTCAAAATAAGTTCATGAGTATGTTAGGACAGGTTGTCACCGAGCTACCTCTACAATGAACTTGCATTGTTGGGAATTCAAAAATAAGTTCATGAGTATGTTAGGATAGGTGGTCACCGAGCTACCTCTACATGTTTGAATAGATATCAAAATTAGAATTCCTTTCTAGTAAATCTTCTAGAAAATTTCAAGGTCCACACAAGTACAACAATGCTTGAATCGTCCAATGATGGAAGGAATCATAACATTAACTCTCTAGTTTTGAATGAAGCCATAGTTTTTACAATTTTTGAGGATGAAAGCTCTTCAAAGGGGGGGCGAAAGTACCAAATCACATCAAATTTGGTAAATGTATTGGATGAATATAGAATCATGGATGTAGAGCATAGATAAAAGAACATCTTTTAGGATATAAGATGCTCATTGAAGTAGAATTTGCTCAGAAAGCAATTCCATGCTGTGCTGAAGTCAATAGGAAATTTGGATTCCATCAAAATCATAAAAGATTTTGAAAATATGGTTGCAAACATGAAGTTGAGTAAAGCATGCCAAAGGCCATACTTCTTTAAAGAAGTAAAATGGCAAAGCTAGTAGTCTGCAATCTTTTAGTCTTGGGCCCTTGACTTAAAGGGAGATTCAACTCCAACAAGGAATTCAAACTTCGAAAGATAAAAATGAGTACATGGTGGTCAAAGAGTATGACTACGACTTCAAGTATGAGTTAGCTAGAAACTTTAAAGATCTTGAATTTGAAAGCACCTTCTAAGATCTTCATAAAGGTTTTTAGTGATACTTGTATATTTATGAGACTTATGTTGAGATATCAAGCTCAAGATGAGATGATCCAGGATGACATGTACCAATTTTTTGTTTCTTTGACATGTATAGTGGTCACGTCGGTATATGTCACGGATAGTTCATTGAGCTTTATTAGATTTATCTACCAAGAGTGATGGCACATTTGTTCCCTGCCAGCTCACTCATTTGCGGACATTAGGTTTTTCCTTATGTACTGATCTTTATATATTGCACTTGTTGTTACCAGTTTTTCGTTTCTCTGACATGTATAGTGGTCACGCTCGTATATGTCAGGGATACTTCATTGAGCTTTATTAGATTTATCTACTGAGAGTGATGGCACATTTTTTCCTTGTGAGCTCACTCATTCGCGGACATTAGGTTTTTCCTTATGTACTGATCTTTATATATTTCACTTGTTGTATTCTTGTTTTTTAGGTCATTCTTGTACATTCCTTTCTATGTAATAGAAGAAGAAGAAGAAGAAGATGATGATCATTCTTCCTTGTCTCAATCTGTGTGTGCTTCTCCTTGAGAGTGAGAGTGTGTGTGTGAGCTCTCTTCCTTATCTCCTTCCTCGTGACAACTTCCACGAAAGGAATTTATGATTCTCTATAATAAACGCTATATACATTTATGAAGAGAAAACTTGGAAAGATCCTTTTACGCAAGGAAAGTTCAACTAAGTCAATATAGGACTAAGCACTTAGTTGATAGTACAACTAAGTGAATCACTAAATTGAATCAAATTTATGAATTTTTGTATAAACGAATTCAAGAATTAGTGAAAAATATTTGACTTAGTGATCAACATACTAGTGGTATTCTAGTATATAAGATTTTTAAGAGATTAAAAGGGATTAACTTACTAATTAAGATATTTGAAGCATCACGGTTTGAGAGTAAAATTGAACATCATCAAAACTCGATGGCTGGAGACACTCACTGATGTTTTTTACAACTAGAGTTTGATAAATGGATGATGGTTTAAATTTACCCAAAGGATCTCTTTGAGAATTCAGATTTAATCTCATAAAGATAGAAACAATGCTTCAAACCATTAGCTAGAGTAAGTTGTTTGAGGTCTGACATGTCTTTGACAAACATCACTTTAACATAGGTTAGGTATGGGAACGGGGATTATGACTGTGATTACCGCAACCACAACATGCATTTATGTTCCTTAGCTTAGTAACACACTTAAATTTTGGATTATTGACATTATACTAAGAATATTGTAGTGCTTTAGATTAATTATAAACTTTGGTACTATAGACTTTAGAATACTCTAGAGTAACATTCATACAAACTTTGCTTTACATTCTAGAGACTTAATTACAAATACTTCTATGCTCTACAATTTCATCAAACAAAGTTCCGTTCTTCATATTTTTGGACTACACTGTTTTGCGCAGATAGACTTCTTAAAACACCGCAAATTCGCTACTTCCAGTGAATATTCTTCGACACATATCTTTCCCAGCTCCATCGAGTCTTTAATCATTGGTTCTTCATTTTTATCCTCTTCTACTTCTAAAAGCTCAACACAAATTGAGGCATCCATACCACCACAACTGGATTTGACAACCGGGTTGACATCAACAACTCCAAATGACAGTAAGTCTTTGTTAGCTTCGAGGAATTGTTGCTCTTCATCCTCCTCCAATCCGTCCTCCATATGTGGTGGTTCTGTTAATATCAGATTATTTTTCGGAGGTCAATATTACTCATCCTCCAACTGAACCAAATATTTTGTGTGGCCCTTCCGAAAGGTAATTGTTTTAGCATCCCAATTCTATTGGGCCTTGGCATTCCGCAACCAAGGTCTTCCCAAGTAATAGGTTATAATCCAAGTTTTTTTCTTTAAGTTCAAGTACAACAAAGGTAATGGGAAATACCACATGAGAAATCATTATTCCCTGCAGTCCTAGAGAGTTCACATACATCATTACCTAAATATATCAACAAATCCCCCCTGGGAGTGATGTGGTGAACAAGGAGCTGGCACTCATGTATAAGGAAGTGCCAAGCTATGTGGAAATCACTCCACAAAAGGAAGTAATCCCAAAGCTTTGCGGAAAGCTTCAAAGTTCTCCCTAGGCAAAGCCTTCTTGAAAAGGTTAGCAATGTTCTCCTGCGTGGGTACATATGCCAAGCTAATCTCCCCAGTAGAGAACCTCTCCCTGACATAATGATAATGCACCTCAATGTGCTTAGTGCGAGCATGGAACTCAAGGTTCCTCACAACTGCCAATGCGCTCTGATTGTTAGTGAAGATGGTGGTGGCAGAAGACTGACCAACACCCAAATCAGCCATAAGGCATCTAAGCCACACACACTCAATAGTCGCTATGAAAGCTACCCTATACTCAACCTCACAACTGGAAGTGGCCACAGTAGGCTACTTCTTGCTCAACCAAGATATACATGAGCTACCAAGCATGAAGCAAAAACCACTGGTGGACACATGAGTGTCATAGCATACAACCCATTTACTATCAGAAAAAGCATGTAAATCTGGCGATAGTGATCCCCCTTTGGGATAAAACAACCCAAGTAGTCGAGTACCACTCAAGTAGTGAAAGATGCGCTTAATTGCATGCCAATGCTTGACACCTGGGCCATGCATAAACCTGCTAATTGTGAGACACTAAATTGAATATCCAGTCGAGTAATGCATAAGTAAATCAAGCATCCAATAGTGTGTTGATAAAGAACAACATCAAATGCATCTTCAGCATCATGAAGACTCAATCGTAAACCTATCTCCATAGGAGTGGCAATAGGCTTACAGTCTTCAAGGCCAAAACGCTGCAATAATATGTCAATATATTTCCTTTGACACAAATCCATTCCACGGTCAACGTGCATAAATTGAATGCCCAAATAATGATGCAAATGCCCCAAATTAGACATCTCAAATGAGGCATGCAAATCAGCCTTAAAATCAGCAATATGCTTCTCAATAGGACCAATGAGCAGCATGTCATCAACATAGACAACAATGATCAGAAGCACATCATTAGCACGCTTAACATATAAGGTGCTTTCAGTTGGATTGTTCTCAAAACCACGTGCAATCAGATAGGCATGTATCTTCTCATACCAAGCATGTGGTTCTTGCTTTAAACCTTATAATGCTTTCTTTTACATGCACACCTAGTTTTCATGCCCTTTCTGCACAAAGCCATAGGGCTGAAAAACATACACTTCTTCATGCAAGTCACCATTCAGAAATGTTGTTTTAATTTCCAACTAGTGTACATGCCAAACATGATGGGTTCCATGTGCACATATGCTCCGAACAGTAGGCATACGACATGTAGGTGCAAAGGTCTCATCAAAATCAATGCCTCTTTCCTATGCATAACCCTTTGCAACAAGCCTAGCCTTATACCTCTCAACTCTTCCATCAGGCTAACGCTTCAGCTTGTATACCCACTTAGTGCCAATGGCCTTTTTGCTAGGAGGCAAGTCACATAAAGAACAGGTACCATTTTTCATGATAGCATCATTTTCAGATTGCATTGTATCCATCCAATGTTCTAAATTTTGTGCTTCATCAACTGAAACAAGCTCAATTTCATCACAGAGACTAGATGCAGCCATAGCGTAGCAATCTGATGCAAAAGAGGCACTATGAGAGCCTGATTGAGTATGATATGATAGAGATGCATCTAATTTGCTGTCACGCAAAGTTTGCACCAGCCATTTTGGCATAGTTTTTGCCTGCTCAATATCAGCTCTCTCATCAATAAGTGCATCATGTAAATCTGCATGAGAAATGGAATGATCTACATCATCACATGAAACCTGCAAAGGTTGAGAAGTTGCCTCATTAGGATGAGCACTAGATTATCCACCTGTAAAAAGAGGGAGCAATTATCATACATGTCTTTGGAGCTAACAGATGTCTTCTTAGTAGATGAAAGTAATGGTTGAATAGCATCTTCCACAAAAGCAACATCATGACTAAACAAAATGCGCTTATTCTATGGATGATATAGATGATAGCCTTTACTTTCAGAACTATTCCCAACAAAAATACATTTTACTGCTTTATCATCCAATGTTCAGTGATGTTGTTCAAGCACTAATACATATCCCAAACAACCAAAAAACACGCAGATGAGCAACAGATGGTTTGCGACCATGCCAAGCCTCATATGGAGTGATAGACTGCAATGCTTTAGTGGGACACCTGTTAAGTACATATGTTGCACACATGACAGCCTCAAGCCAGAAACTATGTGGTAAAGCCTGACCCTTGACCATACACCTCACCATGAGTGACGTGTCCTTCTGTTCAGCGACTCCATTCTGTTGAGGTGTATATGGCACTGTACACTAATGTTTTATCCCATGTTCAGAGAGAAATGCATTAAACTTACAAGACATATATTCCCTCCCTTGATCAAAATGGAGGGTGCCCATTTTACATGTTGATAGATTTTCAACCAAAACCACAAGCTGTTTGAAACACATAAACACTTCGTACTTTGCCTTCAATGGATATACCCATGCATGCTTGGAAAAATCATCGATGAAAGTCACGACGTAAAGATAGTTCCCAAAAGAAGGTGTCTACATAGGACCACAGACATCACTATGTACAAGCTGCAATTTTTGAGTAGCCCAAATTGAACCATATTTTGGAAAGGAAGAATGTTGCATTTTGCCCAAAATATAGCCTTCACAAACATGTTTTCGAGGTGCCTCAAGTTTGGGCAAAGAGGACACCATTTCAGATTTCTGGAGGCATAGCAAACTAGCAAAATTCAGATGACCAAAGTGTGCATGCCAAAGCTTTGCATCTGACATAGCCTGAGAATCATGTACTACACATGCCGAATCATTTATAGATCTTTCATAGTCTATGAGCTTATATAGTCCATGACACAAAATGCTAGAAGCAATAATGACATCACCATTTGACAGATCATGAATTGTACATCTATCATCAATAAATTTCACAACCAAGCCAATCTTGGTTAATGCACAAACTGATAACAGATTTTTCTTGATCCTTGGCACAAACAAAAGATCTGACAAAGTGAAAGTACTACCATCAGCAGTAATCAAAATGATCTTACCAACTCCCATAACAGGATAAGAGGAGTTGTTGGTGCATGTCATAGTATTCCTTGTAGGGTCAGGCTTGAGTGAAGAGAAGAAACTGCACTATGAGGTTATATGTTTGGTTGCCCCAATATCAAAGTATCAAACATCTGATTCTACTATAGACATGCAGTGCTCATGAGAAGATGGATCAAAATTGCAAACAATAGTAAACACCCATTCTTCTTCTTGCACAAGATTAGAAGACTCTGTTTTTTGTGTAGAGGCCTCTACAACAACCATTCCGGCCTCTTTCTTCTTTGCCTCTTTAGCAGCCAGTTTTGGATAGCTCTTAATGACATGATCATTTGCTTTATAGTATTTTCAAAACAATTTTTGCATTTCTGATTTCCTCTCATCTTTTTCTTCCTTCTTTGAATGTGCAGCATTTGCAGATTTCTGCTTACTAGTAGAAGAGCTCTATTTTCCTTTTCCCTTCTAATTAGCCATGAAAGCTTGATCTGAAACATGCATAATAGACCTATTCTACCTAGACTGATCTTCCTACAACAAAACAGAAACTAAATTTTCAAATGTTAAGGCATTTGGATTGCCTTTCATCATCAAAGGAAGAGTAGAAGCATAACTCTAATTTGAGTTGGGAAGACCATTGAGAAGAGTTTGCACAAGTAAAGTGTCAGGAAGGACTTCATTTGCAAAAATCAACTGTTCCTTCAAATCCTTGATCTTTGTTAGAAAATTGTCCATAGAAGCACCTTCATTCATGTGCTCAATCTCCAATTGTTTTCGGTGGTAAGCAACACAATCATCATTCCTAGCCTTCTACAATGTGGTAAGTGTATCCCAAGCATCCTTAGCTATTGTGCAAGAGTGAATGTGAGGAATAATGGCATGTTTGACAGACAAAGCTATCAATGCATGTGTTTGAGCATCTTTGCCATCCCAATGAATTTTCTTTATAGTAGGTGCAATAGAAACAGTAGCACGAACAAGAATTTGTAGAATATCATCATCTTCGACACCTTCTACATCAGCTTCAGTATCTGCAGTTGAAAGAGTTGTAGGTGTGATAGGACATTTTTCAACACCCTCCACAATGTTCCACAGTCCTTTTGCAACCAATACATGTCGCATCATATAAGCCCATAAGATAACGGGTAGTTGGTACCATCCAACTTATGCTCAACATCCAACATGGAGAATACATCACTGCTTTCTGCCATGGCTAGTGACTAAAATACCTTGATGCAGGAAATTGACTGTATCTCAAAAATTTGAATACAACTACCCAGACAAACTCTACTAAACTTGTAGAAGACTTTGAGATGCTTACACTCACAAACTAAAATTGTTGAGACATCAAGCTCAACATGTGATGATCCACGATGACACGTACCAATTTTTTGTTTCTCTAACATGTATAGTGGTCACGCCGGTATATGTCAGGGATACTTCATTGAGCTTTATTAGATTTATCTACCGAGAGTGATGACACATTTGTTTTTTTCCAGCTCACTCATTTGGGGACATTAGGTTTTTCCTTATGTACTAATCTTTATATATTGCACTTGTTGTATTCTTGTTTTTAGGTCATTCTTGTACATTGCTTTCATGTAATAGAAGAAGAAGAAGAAGATCATTCTTCCTTGCCTCAATCTGTGTGTGTGCTTCTGCTTGAGAGTGAGAGTGTGTGTGTGAGCTCTCTTCCTTATCTCCTTCCTCGTGACATGGTATCAGAGCCAGTGTGGCTGTAGAGAGCTCGTGGAGAAGGCAACAGTGAAGACTACACAGCAAGGTGTGGAGAAAATGCAATTTCACAAATGGCCTCTGTTTGCTACAAAAATGGTCATGATTTCACAAAAGGCATCCATTTGCTATGAAAATTCACAAACGTGATCGAAGTCTCGGAGCCATCTCGACCTCCGTTTTGAGCCCACAAGGTGGGTCCCATAGAAAAACCAGGTCAGTTTCAGAAATTGTGATTTGCATTGTGTTCGGCAACACTCATATATTCCAGATCCAGAATTTCAAGCAATTTGGTGCACTATTGATACACGAAAACTATGTTTTTCTGAGATTGAATTGTCACGTCATAGTGCGACAATGTTCAAGCAGAAGTGTTGCTTGTAGTGTTTTGCAGTGTTTTGAATTTTTGCAGAAATGGCAAACGCAGATGGAATGAGTCAGCTTATGAGCGATAAGCTAGACAAGAACAACTTCCATGCTTGGAGATTAGAATGACGAATTTCTTGATGGGAAAAGGCTACTGGAAGTACATCGAAGGAGAGAATGAAAATGCTCCGTAGTTACCACAAAGGAATCGGATTGCAGAACAATTAAGAGCATATGATGAATGGAATCAAGGATCACGAAAGGTAATGTATTGGCTATCTATTAGCATACAAGATAGCATGATTGGACACATACAGGATGCCAAGACTCCAAAAGAGGCTTGGAACAATTTGTTCACTTTGTATGAGAATAATACAAAGGCATGGAAATTGCAACTCAAGAACGAGCTGCATACATTGGAAAAGAAGAGCATGTCGATAAGTGCCTACACTCTAAAAATCAAAAGCATATGTGAGTCACTTGCATCTATTGGCGTGAATGTAGATGATGATGATAAGGTGGAAGTGTGCCTTCATGGTTTAGGAGCTGCATATAAGCAGTTCAAAACTTCCATACAGACCAGGGAAAATATTCTGAATTTTGCTGATCTAGTATCTATGCTGATTATTGAAGAAAAGAATCTTAGTGAGGATTCAAACTCCCAAGGAAAGCCCAGTTCTGAGCAGGTATTCTACTCTAGCAGAGGAAGAGGCAGAGGTAGAGGTTTTGGAAGTGGAAGAGAAAACAGTAACCAAGATCAAGGTCAACAACAGGATCATGCAGGAGGAAGAGGATAGTTTCAAGGCAGGGAGGGACAAGGAGGTCACAAAAATTTCCAAAGAAATGACTCAGGTAATGATAGTAAAGGATGCTGGAATTGTGGTAAACCTGGACACTTTGAACGTGATTGTAGGTTAAAGAATCAAAATAACAGAAGGTAGCAAAACAATTATGCATCCACAAGTGCAGATGATTCTGAGAAGCTGTTTATGGTTCAACATCACATGATGAATACGATGTCTGTTGGTGTTTCAAAATCGAATAATAATGTTTGGTATTTTGATTCAGGTGCTTCAAATCACATGACCAGTCATGAAGAATAGTTTAGTAGTTTGCAGAAAATGCCAGTTCCTGGATATGTTGAAACAGGTGATGATACATTGCATCCTATTGAAGGCCTATTCAAGAAAAATGGGAATTACACAGGATTTTGAGACAATTCTTTCTATCCTAGTGTTTTACTTTTTGACTCATTCACACACTACAACATGTTATTATCTCTTGATTGGGGTATATTAAATTAATACTTTAATATTAAGGATAATTGTATTATAAATGAGGTATCAAGTTTGGGCTCAAACTTAAGAAGTTAACATAGTAAGTAACATAAATGGGACTTGAATAATTCCCAAATTTCCTGAATAGGCCTTATTGAGCATACAGGAAACATAGCATTGTCTATGGAGGACGGGAAGGTAAAACATCTTGCTACTGTGTTGCATGTTCCAAATATAACAAAGAATCTGGTTTCTGTTGGACAAATGGTTGACCAGGGATTACAAGCCAGGTTCAATGCTGATGGATTGTCAACTAGCAATTTGATGCAGAAGAGGCACTATGAGAGCCTGAATGAGTATGATATGATAAAGCTGCATCTAATTTGTTGTCATGCAAATTCTACACTAGCCATTTTGGCATAGTTTTTGCCTCCTCAATATCAGCTCTCTCATCAACAAGTGCATTATGTTAATCTGCATTAGAAATGGAATGATCTGTGTCATCACATGAAACTTGTAAAGGCTGAGAAGTTGCCTCATTAGGACCAACACTAGACTGTCCACCTGTAAAAAGAGGTAGCAAAGTATCATACATGTATTTGGAGCTAACATATGTCTCCTTAGTACATGAAAGTAATGGTTGAATAGCATCTTCCACAAAAACAACATCATGGCTAACCAAAATGCATTTAGTCTATGCATGATACTGACAATAGCCTTTGCTTTCAGAACTGTACCCAACAAAAAATACATTTCAATGCTTTATCATCCGATTTCTTACATTGTTGTTTAGGAACTAATGCATATGTCAGATAACCAGAAACACGTAGGTGAGCAACATATGGCTTAGGACCATGCCAAGCCTCATATGGAGTGATAGACTATAATGCTTTAGTGGGACACTTGTTAAGTACATATGTTGCACACATGATAGCCTCAAGCCAGAAATTGTGGTAAAGCTTGACTCTTGACAATACACCTTACCATGTCCATGAGTGACATGTTCTCTTGTTTAGCAACTCCATTCTGTTGAGGTGTATATGATAGTGTACACTGATGTTTTATCCCACGTTCAGACAGAAATGCATTAAAGTTAGAAGACACATATCCCCCCCCCTTTATCAGAATTTGCTTTCAATGGATACACCCATGCATGCTTGGAAAAATCATCGATGAAAGTCACGAAGTAAAGATAGTTTGCAAAACAGGGTGTCTGCATAGGACCACATATATCACTGTGAACAAGCTGCAATTTCTGAGTAGCTCAAACTAAACCATCTTTTGGGAATGAGGAATGCTGCATTTTGGCCCAAAATACAGCCTTCACATACATGTTTATTGGGTGCCTCAAGTTTGGGCAAAGGTGACACCATTTCATATTTCTACTGGCATAGCAAACTAGAAAAATTCAAATAACCAAAGTTTGCATGCCAAAGCTTTGCATCTGACATAGCCTGAGAATCATGTACTGCACATGCTAAATCATTCATAGATTTTTCATAGTCTATGATCTTATACAACCCACGACATGAAATACCAGAAGCAATAATGACATCGCCATTTGACAGATCATAAAGTATACGCTCATCAACAAATCTCACAATAAAGCCAATCTTGGCTAATGCTGAAACTGATAACATATTTTTCTTGATCCTTGGCACAAATAAAGAATCTCACAATGTAAAAGAATTACCATCACCAATAGTCAAAATGATCTTACAAACTCCCATAATAGGATAAGAGGAGTTGTTGGTGCATGTGATAGTATTTCCCCTAGAGGCAGCCTCGAGTGAAGTGAAGAAATTGCGCTATGAGGTAATATGTTTGGTTGCCCCACTATAATGAGAAATGCTAGGACAGAACACATCGAGTCCTAGAATATCTTATATAGTGCAAAGCTACTTTTCCCCTTTATAAGATGAACTCAAGTAATGGAGAACATCAAGAGAAGATTTCTCTTCATGAAGAATGCATGGATCTTCTTCTACTACAAATTGGGGAAGTAGCATTCCTATTTCCCTCTTAGAGTTTGATAATACTCACTCTAATTTATCACCCTTGTACAATTAACTTCATTTTTCTTTATTCAAAGACAGTTATAGAGGAAATAGTACTTTGTTTATGGCTTGGAGAGGAAGTTAGGCCTTGTACTTTTGAAGCAACAAAGCTATAAATGGAGTGAGTATGGATTAAGCAATTCGAAGCCAAATGGAGGGTGGTTCTTCTTCTCCAAGGCAAGGGAAGGATGAAGCTTGACATTGAACTAAGTATTTTTGAGTTTATGTTTGCGTTTCATATTGGTTTGCCATTTCTTTCCTATTGGGATGTAATTGAAGCCTAGGCAAAGTCTTCAATTCTGAATCGCATCTATGAGGGATGGCCTAAGGCGATCAGTGGTCCAACTCAAAAATCTAGATCAACGCTTTGGACTTGAATACCTAGTAGTCAAGTTCGAAGAGGGTTCATATATTGATAAGGATCGAACCATGTATGTAGTCACCAACCTACGAGATAGAACAGATGAGTTTGGAAACATCATTCTTGAGATGAGATAGGAGACCTAGAACAAGGAAATGTAAGACGAGAACCCAAGACTCCTAGAGGCAAGTCAGTTTTGACCAGAGTGATCACTCCAGATTGGATCCCTCAAGACGACAAAAGCATAGAACTATTCTTGAATAGAGAAACACAGGAAGCCTTTTGGAGATTCAAGCCAGATCAACCTAGCCAATTGGGCATAGTCATCATCTATGAATTCAAAGATCCTGAGATACCAGGGAAAGTTGTCTATCTAGATCATACATCAGAAAAAATGTTCTTGGTAATAGAGCATGACATGCATGCATACACTTGGCAAGGTGAATTGATTTTCCCTCCACCTAGATCCAATGTTTCCCATGGCCTCCAAGGAGCAAGATCATCCCAGGCTCTTGAAACCCAATGAGAACAAACTAGAGAGAGACATGAGGTAAGCTTTACACACAATGTGGATGGAGACAGATCAAGACGGGAAGGAGAAAGACATGAAAGAGAGAGACATCAAGCACATAGGCATGAAAGAAATGAACATGATTTTCCATTGTCTAGACCCCGTGAGCAACCAAGAATCCTTTGACCCGCTCAAGTGGTCAAGACAATGAAAAATTACTTTGATGGGTCAGGAGATCCTTATGATCATGTGGCCTAGTTCAAACAAGTGTTAAGAGTTGAAGAAGTTGAGGATTTGTTTACCCAGTACAAGGCATTTGGTTTGACTCCCAAGGGCACTACATTAGCTTGGTTTCAACCACTAAACAATTGCAACTACCAAGATATAGGTCAACTGCTAGACGAATTCATTGTAGAATTTTCCAAGAGTGGTATCAGGCATAAGACATCATCCTTGATCCACAGCTTCAAGCAGACACCCCAAGAAATAGTGCGACTAGTAGGAAGAAGGTTTAGACAGTACATAGAAAAATGCCTAGTGCCAAAATTACCCACACCAACCAAACAAGTGGCTTTGTTTTTAGATGGCTTACTAAGCACAAAGTTGAGATCATATGTGTACTTGAAAGAGCCTAGATCCATAGAAGAGTGTGTGTGAATATGCATTGACATAGAAGATAACTTGGGTGAGGAGTTAGAATTGTCCAAACTCTATAAGGACTTTCATAGTTCTACTAGTCATACTTCTAGAACCTCCACTGAGATAGATGAGATAGTTGATGAGGTTGCCAAGAAGCTAGGAGTTCATAATAGACACACACCAAGGGTCACCTCATTGAACGGATGTTATACTTGTGGAGGGGACCACATGGCTAACGTTTGCCCAATGCAAAATCAGAACGTGAGAGAAAGGAACGCCCCATATTGCACTATTGATAGAAAATACACGAACCATACGTCTCAAGATTGTCCATACAATAGGTAGGTATCAAAACCAACACCAACAACCATATTATAGACCACAACAGCAATATCAGGTTCCATATAGGCCACAACCAGCCATACGAAACCAACCAGTAGCTCCTGCCAATGTGATTCCAGTTAAGTATGCAAGGGCAGAAGAGAACCTTAATAGAGCTTTGGTGCCACTAACCCCATTCGTCTTAGAAAATGACCCTAATGCTCATAGTTCAGACTACTCCTATGAAGATAGTCCACAAACTTATTACACAGAGTCACCTGAGCATAGTGAGACTTATCCTTATGACTATGATGCACCACCTATTTAACAAAATTGGGAGCCTGAATACTCCAATGTCATGTATACAAATCCTAACCCTAGGCCCCAATTCAGACAAATGAGACCACAAGCCCCTAGAGGACCATGTTTTAGATGGCAGGCTGACCATTTCATTCGTGAATGCCCCCATTCACCAACTTCGGGACAAGGACAAAACATCACCATACAAGCCTTTTGTCTCGAGTGCGGCAAAGAACATCTTCTGAGAGATTGCCCTAGAAACCCCTCTAGTGCGCCCAAGGTTACACCCATTAATGTGGTAGGCTTAGTGGCGGATTCAAGTGCTAGTAATAGTAATGTGTATCCTATACAAGCAATCACTAGAGCACAAGCCTTAAAATAGGATAAACCAACTCAACATTTAGAGTCAAGTGAATCAAGAGAGCCCAATAAGAGAAAAACAAGAACATGGAAGGATACCAGGGAGAGGGCCAATGGCAAGTGGAATAAAAAGCTATCGGAACTAGAAGAAATCCTAAAAGAGGTGAAAACAAAAATGGAAGACATTGCATCTCAAAATCCCTCGCACGTTGAAGCTCCATCCACACCACCTCATCCCACCCCACCACCCATTGTAAATAAACCACAACAAGGGTCTGTTCTTGTAGATCCAACCCTCGAAGGCTAGACATGATGTTCAACGCCTACTAGGCTCGACTTCAAGAAGGGCCAACTATTGCAAAACTAGACAAGAGTTACCCTCGAGCAGAATTAGAGATTGAACAGATGAAAATGGCAGAGCTAGCTCAGGCTATGCTCAAGACCGGTCAATCATTCAATCAGACAAACTTTGTCAAAATGGATTTGCATCTTCATGGCTTGCTAGAAAGATTAGAGCAGTTGGTAAACAAACCGCATGTTTCTTTACCTCCACAGCCTCAATCAGTTATTGAAAGAGAAAGCTCACCACCTACGAAAGTTTATGTTCTTGATTCCATGGATGGGGAAACACCTCTTTCAATTCAACAGTACTCTCAAGAGTTCTTGTGTAAAATACAAGAAGAGAAATGGACCAAGGAGAAGGGTAATTCCCCTCCTATTTCTGAGATTGACGACCTTCATTTCCCCAAGACATTCCATCTATTTACGAAGACCAAGCAGAGCAACAAGAAGATGAAAGATTATACTTTGAATCTAATTCTTTACAAGAGTTGCCACAATTCACAGGACCATGGGAATTTGAATCTCTTCAGATTAGAGCACCCATAATATTGGTAAGACATGAAGACTCAGTAGTTCCAAGAAACACTGATGTCATGAAGAACACTAAGGTTCAGTGTCATCTCACCGGAGAAGAGCTTCTCAAAGTAAAACCTGAGCTATGGAAACATGTGGCTAATCAAGTTCCTGAACTTGATTCCAATGTGTCAAAGCTAGGGTCTAAGCAAAAAGTACCAGAGATACCTCTAGACAAAATATGAGACATGATGAAGGTGAAGAAGGTAATACTATCTTCCAATCACCTACCAAGGTTACACAACCAAAGCAATCATAGATTCAGGTGCTGGTGTTGCAATCGCGGCCACCTCCTTGTGGAAGCAATGGGGCAAGCCCACATTAAGACCAACTTGAATGAAGCTCTAGATGGCTGATGGCCATATTGAAAGACCTCTAGGATTTCTTGAAGGGATAACTCTAACCACTTGTGGTGTAGAGTTTGAGCACACCTTTGCTATATGTGACTTTGGCAAAAATAACGTCTATGAAATGATCCTAGGAAGACCCTTCCAATTGCAAATAGTAGAGGATTGGGGAACCAACTTCTTGTACTTGCAGCACTAATGGTCGCAACAAAAGTAAATCTAAAAGATTATACCTTTAGAGATGTACCACCTCTACAGTGGAATCCTATCCACAAGGTGCAAGAGGATTCAATCTCTGTGCATTCCGAAGGTTCTTCTTATCCATCTTGGATGCATGAAGACACTCACTTGTGGATGTGCAAAGTCGCAGAGGAAGAGGAAAAATGCTTAAAGGTGAGAGAAGAAGGAACTTCTCAAGAACAAAGGCGAGCTAAACACCCAGCCTACACACCGATGATCTTTCCAGATGAGGAATTTGAGCCTCAAGGCTGGCCAGAAATCTTAGCCACCATGGACATAGCTGTCAATGAGGAATAGTGGACACATTGTGATGATGAGGGCTATGATATCTCTTTGTTCATGTGTCAATCCTTGCTAGAAGAGTGTGATCCTAGTGAGGCCATAGAAGAAGAACATGATGACGATGATCTAGAGTCCATTGTGATGGACACCTGCTTTAATTCAGAGGAGCACTGTCTAGAAGATGTGGGATTATTTAACCAAAAAGAAGAAGAACCTCTTACAAGCATCAAAGCTGTAAATTCAAAGGATGGAAGTGAATGTAGTCAAAAGAAAAAGAAAAGAAGAGCAATGAAACAAGAAGAGGATGAATCATTGTTTGAAGTACCAGATAATTTCAAGAAATATGAAGTTGAATACCGGAAAATTTTGGTACGAATGCCTAAGAGAGAGGCCATCACAAGAGAAGCGTATGATAATAAAGAGAAAACAAAAAAAAATTGTTGTAACAATTGAGGAGAACAAAGAGAGATGCACATACATAGGAGATGACCTAAGTGTAGAAGAAGAAATGGAGCTTGTAGCTCTACTAAGGGAATATAGGGATGTGTTTGCATGGCACTATAGAGACTCGAAGGGAATAGATCCAAAAATTTGCTCTCATATGATCCCCATGACTCCTGACACCAAGCCCACCAAACAGAAGCCCTACACATATAATGACACTTATGCAGCTAAAATAAAAGAAGAAATTGACAGGTTGATTGAAGCTAGATTTATCTATGAAATTGAGCATACTAAATGGGCGTCCCCCATTGTAGTGGTGCCCAAGAAGAATGGAAAGTTGCCAGTGTGTATTAACCTTAAAAAAGTTAATGTTGCTACGATAAGAGATAGTTATCCCCTTCCAATCACAGAACATTTATTGGAGCGTGTTGCAGGCGAGGAAGTTTATAGCTTTCTTGATGGATTTTCAGGTTACAATTAAGTAGTCATTGTCCCTGAAGATCAACACAAAACAGCATTTGCCACTGCGTGGGGAATCTTTGCATTTCATGTGATGCCATTTGGGCTCACAAATGCACTTGCAACATTCCAAAGACTCATGTGTGATGTGTTCAAAGAGTTCTTGCGAAAGAGCTTAGAAGTATATGTGGATGATTTATGTGCTCATTCCCAAGAAAGAAGATACCACATCCCTGAGCTCAGACACATCTTCAACAAGTGTAGAGAAAATCGAGTGTGTCTGAACCCAGAAAAGTGTGTGTTCATGGTATGACAAGGTAAAATCTTAGGTCACATTGTCTCGAAGAACAGTATATCTATAGATGAGGATAAAGTAAGAGCCATAGTGGATTTGTCGAGGCCAAGGAATGGTAAAGAGGTACAGGCCTTTATGGGCCATTGTGGATATTAATGTAGGTTTATCCACATGTATGCAGTCATAGCTAAACCTCTTTATGCCTTGCTAAAAAAATTTGAGTGGAGTGATGAATGTGAAAACTCCTTCAACAAGTTGAAGAGACGTTTGTGCATAGCACCAATACTGACCACTCCTGATTGGAATAAACCATTTCATATCCATGTAGATGCATCCAATCATGCAATAGGATGTGTGCTAGCACAACCCACTGGTGAAGGAAATCTAGATTTGCCTATCGCTTATGCTAGTAGACAACTAAATGGAGCTGAAGGAAACTATACAACAACTGTGTTTAGGCATGGTATATGCTGTGAAAAAGTTTAGACACTATCTATTGGCCAACAAGTTCAAGTTTTTCACTGATCATCAAGATTTATTATATTTGATCAATAAACCTTGCAATACAGGGCGCTTAGTAAGTTGGTTCCTCTTACTAATGGAATACGACTTCAAAGTTGTGGTTAGGAAAGGTAGAACCCATCTCAAGGCGGATCATCTTTCTCGCATCACTTCTGGAGAGCCACCACAAGGAGTGTCTGATGAGCTACCTGATGCTTATCTGTTCAATTTAGAAGTTGTTCCTAAATGGGCAAATAAATTGGTACCTATGCTGACATTTGGACCCCAAATAAGAATGTGAAAACAAACAAAGATGAAATTGTACAATCACAAAACTATCAAATATTGGCAGGAAGCATGTACAAAAAAGATATAGAAGGCGTACTAGCTCGTTGTGTCAAGGACGATGAACATAGCAGTTGGTTGCAACAAGCCCATGAAGGATTGCTAGGAAATCACTACTCTAAACAATGAACATTGTAGAATCTGAAACATTTAGGAGTGTATTGTCCTAGTATGGACAAAGAAATACATGAGTGGATTAAGAATTGTCCAGGGTGCAAAGAGAGACCCCCAGTGGAGCATGCTACTCTTTATCATGTGTCATTAATTCTAGATTCGAGTGTTCCACTTGTAGAATTTGTGAGATCAGGAACATTACCCAAAGAGGCTAGTCTAGCAAGAAGATGAAGCATGGAACAAGAGGCTCAAGACTACGCCTTAGTAGGAGACAACCTATATTGAAGAGGCAAAGATGGATACTTAAGATTGTGCGTTCATGAATCAGACTATTTGAAAGACTAAGAAATTGCACATAGTGGTGTTGCAGGTGGACATTTTGGTCCTGGCCGAGTAATCAAGACCATTCTATTCTCAGGACTTTGGTGGCCCACTCTTCATATGGATGCACATACCTATGTAAAGAAATTGACACATGCCAACATGCACAATATTCGGTTAGAAAAGATGAGATGCCTTTGAGGCCAATGATGGGAGGACGTGCATTTTCAAAGTGAGGTATAGATTTTTTAGGTCCTATTAACCCCCCAGCTAGAAACACCCATGTAGAGTACATTATTGTAGCCACAGATTACCTTACCAAGTGGGTAGAAGTCAAAGCCACAACAAAGAATGATGCTCAAACTACGACTAAGTTTTTATTTGAGAACGTGTTCACTTATATGCTAATATCCTTTGTTAAAATTCATGCTAATAATATTAATTCTTGAAAAGTACCAATTATTATGGGTACAAGGTAATCTTAACATATTCCAATAATGTACATGCCAATATTGCTTATTGACGTCAAAAATCTCATAAGGTACACGTGTTGCGAATACTATTAGATTTGATATAGAATACCAATAATTTTCTTCTTTTTGGTTCTCGTCATATCAAACTTCCTATTCTTTTCAAATTTTTATTTGTGCCCATTTCTATAAATTCTAAACATCCTTCACCTTCCAAAACTTGTCGTCGTAAATAACTCATAAATACTCTTGAAAGAAAGCTCCCCCCCCCCCCCAATGTTTGCTATCTTCTAAGACAAAAGAATAGGGGAGAAACAAGAAAATCAAGAATCAATTCCCGAATCATAAGGATCAATACTATCTTAAATAAGAGAGCTCTCATCATTGTTTGGGTTCATATGGAACCCTACAAACGGCTAGTACTAGCCAATGACATTGGCAAAACAACATTGACCTAGACATTATCTATCTTGAGGAAGATAAAATTGACATTGAAGATGTTCTTAAGAGAATTTAGAGCATTTCAAAGCTTCACTATTCCCTTCCCACTAGAGACTCATAAATATCTGGTGGAAGCTTTATTGTCTTCAAGTCCTCTTGTTAACCTTCTTTATTGGGGTTTTTGAAGTACCTACACATAAATGGATTGCAACTTCCTTTTGGTTAATCCATCATTTTATGAATGAATCAATGTACAACATGAATAAAGATCTAGAGAGAATGAACACATGTTTTGCCTATGGATTACCTACCCTTGGATATCATTCTTTGTGTTTTAAAATGGTTTAAGTCTACTTTAACAAGCAAGAGAAAAGTTTCTTGACCATCCATGGGATGGATATGAGCTATAGGGATCTTTTTAAATTTTACCAAAATTTTGTTCAGGTTAAACATTCCCAAGATTCTCCTTGTTGAACCTAAAGTGTGGCTCCAATGTATGTAAAGGTAGACTTGGGAGAGGATACATTACAAAATGCCTCATCAATAACTTACGACTTTCCCTTTCCCATTACATGGATACTATTGTGTGAGATTACTATCCAATACATTAGGGAAAAAAATGAACCAACTTAGGGACTTGTGGAGAAAGAGACTATACCTCAATCCCCCTCAAGTGCATATAGTGGGGATTCACGCTTTAATTATCAATCCGATGAGTATACAAACCTAGCCGAGTGTATGAAGACATGCATTCAAATGATGATCAATGCAAATGAACTACTCAAAGAGTGTAAACAAGGTAAAGATTGATCCAGACAAGCTTCAACTGTCAGTTATGGTGTCACGATACTTGGAACAACAGCCAACAGTAAATTGAGCTTTTCTCTCAGCTCCAAACTCCAAATATAGCGAATAGCATATGCATTTCGAAGCTCTTGAGAAGACACATCCAACGGCGATGATTTCACTCAATTTTGACACTCCTACCTCAAGTTATGAGCAAAATACTGAGTCACGGGAAAACCTTCCTACACTTTAGCACTTCCTACACTTCACACACACCTTAATAACAGCAAACAAACACTTTCATGGATAGACAACACTTCCTAACACTTTTTTCCAGCAATACACATGCACACAAGCTCACAAAGAAGAAGATACAGAGAGGAGAAGACACAAATTCGAATTTCTGTGCTTTTGATTCTCACAATGGCAAAAAGTCTTTACAAAGAGTCACAAATTGACTTATATACTTGTGCCCTAAAAATGGTCCTTTCACACAAGAGACCGGCACTTTATTCACTAAAAGACTAATTTCCTACTAATTTACATGGGTAAGTTTCTAATCTTCTGTGGGGATGCATCTAGAGGACTCCTCTAGTGCATTTACATTGGAAAATATATTACTAGAATGGTTATAATACAAAAGTTGGGTGTCCAAATCAGAAAAATTTTGGGGCCCTTCTTTTTCTCTGCCTTGTGCACTCTTTAGCTCTGCAACACTCTTCCCCTCTTTGTCTCTGTCGTCCCTTGATAGGCTTTACTTCTTGTTTGTCTCTGTCATCGCACGCATCCCTTGGTCAGTTCTGCCTACTGGTTAGACTGGCATTACGTTTTAGAGGTCCTCTAATTTGTCCTGGTTGCACACGTCGGACCCTGCTATATTACTTAAGCCTGTTAATTTGGGTTGCCACACACGCCATTAGTAGACATATGAGGATGTAGCTCTTCAGCCTTGATTTGAACCTTCTATTGATCAAGAGGTTGAAGCACCCTCGTGTGGCTGCGTGCTTTTCCTTGGTGTGTGTGATGTAGTGTCCTGGGGCTGCCTAATGTGGAGTTGTATGCTTGGCTCAGCCTCCATGTGATTGATTTTGCCTTGAGGTGTATCATCTGGCACCTCGATTACAATTGGCTCTTTGTTTTGTAATATGTCTGAGTCCGCATTCACTGGAGTTTGCATCTCCTCTTTGATAGGTGGCCTGGGGGCTTCATTATTCACGGGGACTTCTTTCACACTTATCTTTGATTGGTCATTTAGTTGAATCATGTGCACCTTATCCCCGTGTTGTTCGATATTCTTCGCTTGCGACTGTTGGTTGTCAGGTGTGACTTCAACTTGATTAATTTCCATCCATTTTTCCTTGTGAGTTTCTGTTCTTATATCAGTATCCAATGTATCTTTCTCAGGACTAGATTCTTCGTTGGAGCTTGAATCATCTAAGCCCAGTGCTTTGTATCTGGCAGCTAGTTCTGGGGTCTTTTCTTTACTCCGTTGTTGCTTTTCTTGAATTGCTTGTCTGTAGTGATGACCTTGAACATTCAGATTCACTTGCCCTTGCATGTACTGATGTGTCTCTTCCAGGGCAGCGGAGAGATCTCTCTTGGTGATTGGCATTTGGACTACAGGAATGTTTGGTAAAGTATGTGTCCTTTTTGACTAAGGTGTAGCTTGGGCTTCTTCCTCTCTCAGGCGCTTTGTACCCCTCATGGGTTTTTGTGAACTGGTTCCTGCTTCTTCCACAGCAATTGCTGCTTTCTTTTTTCTAGGAACCGTGGCGGATTTGGCATATTGGGCTAACCCCTCTAAGGTTGGCATCTCACGGAGACAATTTTTCATATCAAGGGCCTCGTAGGTAAGTAAGGTTAATGTAGAACTGCCATTTAGAAACTTCTTCTGACCCCATTTCTTCTTGGCTTCAAATAATCGTTCTTGGACATAAGGAGTCATATTCACTTTGTTTCCAACTTGTTTCATTGCATGAGATAATAGTTGTACAACAATCTTTTGCGGGGCTGTGTATCTATGCATACTCGGGAAACAAAAGTGTTGATGCATTAAGCAGACAACATCTTCAATATCTGTTCTGTTAATATCCAAAAAGGATCTCTTTTTGGGTCATGACATTCCTCCTTGACGTTAGTGATTTCTTCTTGATTCCACCCAAAAGCTTTGTTGATTAACTCATGAGTGAATTGAATTTTTCTCCAAGTACCCACTTTGTCCAGTACTCTTGCTTCAGGAACTGATATCTTCGTCGCTGCAGGCTGCAGTGTGTTCATCACTTGTGTACATCTTTGAAAATCTGGTAGATAGATAGGTACTCTCAGAAATGCATCTATCCCTGCTTGTGTCCAGACATCCACCATGCGAGGTAATCCTTGTATAATAGTCTTGAAGTCTTGCGACATAATAGGGAAGTAGTGATCCCTATCCATGATCTTTATGGTTGCCATGAAAATAAGGTCCGACACTGGTTGGTCATCAAGAAACCAATGGCCTCTTGCTTTCGTTATTGATTCCAATGGAAGAAGTTGCACCTCTTTCTCTTGCGTAGCTTCAGAATTGGGAGATGCCATTTGCACTCAATTGATGGCAGTAATTAGTCACCGAATAATACTTAGAATCCTCCTTCATTTATCCTTTATTAGATTGGCAATTCTCCGCGTGAATGGTGTCGTCCCTTTCCCGTGGGTGTGAGAAAGGTAATACCTGGATTTTCCATATTTTAGGTATTTTTATATTTTCTTCTGAAAAGAAAAACAGAAAGGTTAGTTCATAGCCGAAGCGGTTATTATTTTTTAGTGATTTTCTTAATGTATGTACAAGTGCTCTCCTATTTCCCAAGAGGAAAATGTGCTCGACTATCCTGAAATAGAAGAAAGATGTGCCGAATGCTTGGCCTTGTAATGTGGCCCTATCATGAATACTTTGGGTCCTGATAACTCCAAATGTGTGCAACTTGAAGTATTTGGATGATGCATGCGGCTTGTCTTGTCTTTCGGCATCCAAATCTGCTTTACTCTTTTGGGACGTATTGTATCCCGAACATTCCTGATGAATGTGGTGCTTTTCATGTTGTACGTCTGTGCTATCTGCTTTTTGAATCTCGGATTGGCTTGTGTTGCAACTGCAGACTCCTTCTCTTTCCTATAGTTATTCTTCTTTGGCTGTTTTGCCCTTAGACCATATTGGTTCTCCTTGTGCAGTGGTTCATCATTTTGGTTTAGCGTCTTTGGAGCACATGATTTTGGAATCCATATTTGCACTCGATCCAGTTGGGCGGCTACTACTTTCTTTGGAATCCATATCCTAGCAATTCGTCGTTGACTTTGGTGTTCAAAATGATGTGCCTTCTTGTTTGATTGGTCGTTCTGATGTCGAAGATGTTCCTTTTGTTGTAGATATGCATCCGTTTGATCTATCCTTATCCAAGCTTGTTTAGTGTACATAATAGGGTATAGTCTAATAGGTGTAGACTTGAGATGATCCTTGGAATTAGTCCCTCTTGCACTTGGTTCTCCATTAGGGCTGTTTTCAGGTGAACTGACACTCTGGTGACTTGCTAAACAAGAAGATGGAAGGCAAGCAGAATTCTGTGTCTCCTCACAGGAAGTACTAGAGGAAGGCGTTTCCACAGTGCTGGTGAACATACTTTCATCATCATGTTTATGAGAGTGAGCTTGCGGATCTATTTCTTCAGTTTTGATTGGTCGTTCGCCTAGCATACTGAATACCTCTCGATGTCCTATCTTTGCTGAGATGTATCTTAAGGCCAATTGAATGGTCACTTCATATTCGTATATCCAATCTTGACCTAACACTATGTCTTCGAGTAAGTCCTGATCATGACATACTAAGAGTTTTTGTTCCATTGTGTTGTTTCCTAAGTGTAGAGGTAAGGTAATCTCTCCTATACACTTGGTGCTCCTTCCTCCTATTCCTATCAGCTGTGCCTTTGATGGACGTAATTCCTCCTTGAGTGTCTGTGTTAATGAATACTTGATACAGCTTGTAGCGGCTCCTATGTCAATGAGAGCATCCACTAAGTGGTACTCCGTTTTTCCGGCTCCCAAATTTAAATATGGTTGTGTCCTTTGTTGACCTAGGTTTTCGGTGGCTCTAAAATTAGCCATTGGGATGAGTTCTTCTGCTAGTCGATATCTCTCATCTCTCTCTCTCATCCACTCTTTTCGTTTCTTGATTCGTTCTAGTGCTTCCTGTCTTGCTTCTTCTCGTATCCTTTCCTCCTCGATGCGTCTATTCTTGCCCTTGATTAATCGTGACATTGTTTCTTCAGTCAATGGTTCTAGATATTTTTTCACTCGACACCCACTGATATAGTTTGGTAATACTTCTCCATCTAGGGTTGCTAAGCTGATGGCTCCACTCGTAGATATGCGATTGATGATCAACGGGCCATATCCTCTTTTTTGCAATTTCTTTGCGTGTTGTTTCAGAGTATATACCAAAACTAAATCTCCTTCCTTCAAATTTTTGTCTTTAATATGAGCATCAAAATATGCCTTTTGTTGCCTTTTAGTAGCATAAATCCTTGCTACTGCTTGTAACATAGTTTCATGAAGCTTCTCTATTTGATCCAATTGAGCTGAGAGTTCATGTCACGTCCACTCATATGTTTTTGCTACTCTGAGAGTGGGTATTAAGAAATCAATTGGTAAAATAGCATTCTGTCCATACACTAAGTTAAAAGGAGTAGTGCCTATGGCGGTTTTGTAGGCTACTCTGAATGCCCATAAAGCGTGATGTAATTGTTTATCCCAATCATATCTACCATTGTTCACAATTTTTGTGAGAACTATGCATAAGATTTTATTGGAACTTTTGGCTTGTCCATTGGCTTGTGGGTGATAAGGGGGTGATTTCTTATGAATTACTAAGAATTCATTCAGTAAGGCTTCTATAACTTCATTCACAAAGTGCGTACCTCTATCACTCACAATTTCTATCGGTAGTCCAAATCTAGTGAAAACGTTCTCAAAGAGAAACTTGGCCGTAGTTCTTGCGTCATTTTTCTTGGTTGCTTTGGCTTCAACCCATTTGGTGAGATAGACTGTGGCTACAATTATATATTCGGCATGGGATCCTTTAGCTGGGGGGCTAATAGGTCCTATGAAGTCTATTCCCCATTTAGTAAAAGCTCTGGCACTCATCATGGGTCTCAGTGGCATCTCATCTCTTCTAATTGGATATTTCGTTCGTTGACAAGTATCACATCGTTGCACATATGTTACGGCATCTTGATGTAGAGTTGGCCACCACATTCCAGCAAAGAGAATCATTTTTTATGTCTTATCTGCAGAGAAATGTCCTCCTGCAGCTCCTATATGTGCCATCTCTAAAATAGCAAGATACTCGTCTTCATGAATGCACATTCGCAAGTGATTATCTCTTCCTCTTTTGAAGAGTTGTTTTCCAATAAGAGCATAGTCCTTAATTTGTTCTACAAGTGCTTGTTTTCTTGCTAGAGTGGCTCCTTCTAGGTACTCTTGGGTCTTTAAGAACTTCACCAGAGGCATGCTCCATCTTGGTGCTACAGTGGAGTAGCATAGGGTGGAGTTCTCTTCTGGATTTCGTTCTTGACAGGTTGGGTAGGCTGACACATAGTTATGCGCATCCCTCTGCATGGTTGGCCAATATATGCCCAATCTTCTTAGTGTTTTCCATGTTCCGTTCGCATTCAGATGAGTTTTCCATTGATTTATATGTGCTTTGTGAAGCCACATTTCTTGTTCCTCTTCTTCTACGCATCTCATGAGTAATCCATTTGAATCTTGGTGATACAAACTTCCAGCAATGATATGAAGGTTTTTAGTCTTCCATAGGTCTTGGGTTCAGTTTGGTGTGATTCCATTTTTTGGTCCATGCGTAAGTATAGGGATCAATTTTTCTGCCCACTGTGGACATACTTCAAGATTAAAAAGGTACGTATCTAGCAGATCATCTGGTACTCCTATGGGTGGTTCTCCATGTGTCATTCTTGATAGGTGATCCGCTCTTATGTGGGTATTTCCTTTCTTGGCTACTACTTCAAAATCAAATTCCATCAACAATAGAAACCATCATACTAGTCGTCCTGTATTACAAGGCTTATTGACTAAGTACAGTAGGGCTTGATGATCAATGAAGAATTTGAATTTGTTTGCCAATAAGTAGTGTCGAAGCTTCTTTACTGCGTACACCATCCCTAGGCCTTCTCTCTCAGTTGTGGTATAATTACGCTCTGCTTGATTTAATTGTCTACTGGCATAGGCTATAGGGTGGTCTAGCTTTCTTGTATCTGCAGGTTGAGCTAAGATGCAACCAATGGCAAACTTGGATGCATCTACATGAATGTGAAATGGCTTATTCCAATTGGGTACTCGAAGGATTGGCGCTGAACTCAATCGACTCTTTAATTCGTTAAAGGCTTTCTCACATTCTTCAGTCCAATTAAATTGCGTCAATAATGCATAAAGAGGTCTAGCAATTATGGCATACATATGTATGAATCTCCGGTAGTAGCCACAATGTCCCATAAATGCTTGGACTTCTTTAGCAGTCTTTGGTCTCGGTAAATCCAGAATTACTTTGATTTTGTCTTCATCTGTTGAGATTCCATTTTTGGAGACAATATGTCCCAAAATTTTTCCTTGGCGAACCATGAAGACACATTTTTCTGGGTTGAGGCATACTCGATATTGTCGACATTTGGCAAAGATCTTTTCTAGTTCAGGGATGTGCTCTGATCGTACAACTGAATAAGTACATAAATCGTCCACATATACCTCCATACTCTTTCTTAGGAACTCTTTGAATACATGGCACATCAATCTCTGGAAGGTGGCTGGGGCATTAGTTAGACCAAAAGGCATGACTCTAAAGGCATATACTCCCCATTCAGTTGCAAAAACTGTTTTGTGTTGGTCCTCAGGAGTAATGGCTACCTCATTATACCCTGAAAAACCATCCAGAAAACTATACACTTCCTTCCCTGCCACTCTTTCCAACAGATGATCAGTAATAGGTAATGGGTAACTATCCCTTATGGTAGCGGCATTTACTTTTTTCAGATTTATGCATACTCTTAACTTCCCATTCTTTTTTGGTACAACCACCAAAGGTGACACCCATTCCGTGTGCTCAATCTCATATATGAATCCAGCATCTAACAACTTATCTATCTCTTCCTTTATCTTTGCTGAGTACACATCATTGTATGTATACGGTCTTTGTTTAGAAGGTTTGGCTTCGGATGTCATGGGGATTCTATGAGCACATATAGATGGATCTACTCCTTTCAAGTCCTTATAGGTCCAAGCAAAGACATCCCGGTATTCCCTTATGAGGCGTATTAACTCTTATTCTTCCTCCACTGAGACATCCTGTCCTATGAAAGTACATCGCTCCTCTCCTTCTTCTAACGTTACTACTATCTTCTTGGTTTGCTCTTTGTTGTCGTATGCTATTCCCGGCTGTGCTTCTCGTTTTGGCATTTGAATAGCAATTCTTCTCTCTTCTACTTCATATTTTTTGAAGTGTGCGGGCACTTCAAATTGGTCTTGACGCTTGTTTTCTTCATCAATTTTTGCTTTTTCTAATCCCAGCTCCTCTTCTTATGTTGGTTCTTGATTTATTTCATGAGCTATGACACTTATTTCTTGAGTTTCATTTTCTGTTTCCATGTGTTCTTGCTCCATTTCAATGCTCTCATAGTCTTCCTTCCATTCCTTTTCTATGACTTCTCCTTCTTCAGCCTCTTGAAGGACTACCACATATAGACTAACGTCATATCCTTCCTCATCAATACATTCATTCATAGTTATTACTTCTTCGTTCACACATACATCGAGGGTCGCTAAAATCTCCATCCAACTGTGAGGTTCAAACTCTTCATCCAAAAAGACTTGAGGCATGTAAGCTGGATCTTGTACAGACCTAGCTACTCCTTGCCTTTGTTGCCATCCCTTTCTCCTATCCTCTTCCTTTTTTGCAGTTTGGCATATCCATAGATGAGTGTCCTCGTTCATCCATGATTGATCACTTGACCCTATACTATGAACCGACTGATTATCTTCCTCCTTATGAATCTGATTCCATTGTAAGGGGGGAACATCTTGATATGTGTATGCGTGGAGATTTATTCTTGTGGTGGTTCCTTCATGTTGTAGGTATACAACGTCTTTTCCCCAATCTTGCACTACCTTTAGTTGTCTCATGAAAGGTCTTCCCAGTATCATTTCATAATTGCTAGGCCTTTCAAACTGACATATTGCTAAGGTATGTTCGAATTCAACTCCGCATGTGGTAAAAACTACTCGTTCCAATAGTCCCAAGGGTCTTTCAGTGTGTCCATCTGCCATTTGTATCTTCATGCGTGTTGGTCTTAGAGCTAGTTTTCCCCATTTTTCCCAAATTTCCTTAGTTGCTATTCCTACTCCAGCTCCTGTATCTAAAATGGCTTTGGTGGTGTAACCCCTGTAGGTAATTGGAAGGCAAGTGTTTCCTTCATCTCCCTCACTAAAATCTCTTACCTTATCGACTGGGATTTTTACTGTGTTTACTTCATCAGATACCTCTTTTTCTTCCGTCTTGATCTCCAATTGACTGGTCAGTTTCTCCTTCAAATGTGGTTTGATCTTCAAAAGTTCTTCCAATGTTAGGGTACAAGGGATTTTTACTTTTTTGAGATGTTGTATGATATTCGATGTTTGGACTGATGGGTTTGGTTCTTTTTTCCTTATTGAGGGAATGCAATATAGTTCCGAATTATGTTCGTACTCTCCTGTATAATTTGGCAAAGCCTTTACATCTTCATTCTCTTTGTCACTTGGATCCATTGGTAATATTCCTTCTGAATTCAATTCAGGTATTGAATCCTCTACTCCCTCTTCTACTTCTCTCTCTTCAAAGGGTGGTTCAATTCCTTCCACTTTCTTTCATATGTCATCTTGGACTCTAGCCCACAAATCTTTAGGTCATTCCCCTTCTACTTCGGGAACAATGGAACCATCCCTTTTTTCCTCACAATAATTTCCATCATGTGTCTTACCTGCTTCGGGTTTCTCGTGATCTTTAGCAATGACACACTCTTGGAATCCTCTTTCGGAAATTCGAGTATTGGGTAATGGCAACGCAGGTTTTTCTAAGGTCTGTTGAGCAACTTCTATTAATTTTTTGTAGATCTTCAACCTCTCTTTCTCTAGGTCACCTCTAGGATATTCTTTTTCATGTTGTTCTATGGTAGGTCCTGCTCTTATTCGTGCCTTGTATGCCTGAATCCACATGGCTAATTCTTCAGGCATGGGATCTACTAAAACTGATCCTACCTCTTCTTTTTTATACTTTCCATTTTTATTTTCTTCTTCAAATATCGGTTCCTCTTTTGGATTTTGTTCGCTCTTCTCATTTTCCTTCTTCTGCAGTAACTTCTTTTCTTTTATCCTATCTCTACGGTTCTTCCATCTTTGTGTCCGTTTACTTACAATACTTTTCTCAGGCTCTTCTGAGTCTTCAACTCTTTGAGGTGTAGGTGGGTTTGCCTCTTTGTAGCTTTGCTTCTATTCCTCTGCCTTTTCTGTGGTCTCTCTAGCTTTGGCTCTTGTTATCGCTTTCAATGGTACAATGTATTCCTTGTCACTCCCTGACAATTCTATCACTTCTATCACATTGATTTGCACATTGGAGGTAACCTTGTTGGGATTCTTGGGGCAATCTCGGAAAAGATGTTCCTTACCAAAATCACTACAGTAGCCTTCCTAGACTCGTGGTGGTGGTGGGTTTGGCAATGTACATTCTCTGATATAATGATCACCTCTGCATCTATAACATGGTCCTCTAGGTACAGGCAGTTTGTTCATAGGTTGGGGGGGTATGGGTGCTCTAGGGGCTGTGTACATCAATGACACATAGTCCTGCTCATATCCGTAGGAACTATCTGGCATTTCCATGCCATAGGCATATGGTTTGTACAATTGTCCATATTCTATCATAGAGCTTTCATAAGTGGAATATGCTCCCTGACTATGGTCGTAGGATGGGTCATATGATTCACTACTAGTCAATGGTGCGGCTGGGACTATAGCTCTCTCTGAGTTTTCTTCAGGTTGAGCTACTTTCACCGGGACAACATTCTGAGGGTGGGGCAGTTGTTGTCCTAACACTGGTTGTGGTTGTGTGTATCCTTGATGAGCATACGGTCCTGGTACTGGTGCTTGCTGCTGATATGTGGGATATCTAAAGGCTTCACCTCCTTGATCTCTCTGAGGGTATCCGTAAGGTCTCATGATAGGTTGCATGGGTCTTGATTGCCTATTGTAAGGACAATTTTTTGTGTTGTGATTTGTATACTTTTGCTCAATACTGCAATACTGCAGAGGTCCCGGGACAGGTGGTCTATTGTACGCATAAGCAGGTGGTGGGACTACTCCCCTAGTACACAAATGAGAAGGATGATCTCCTCCACAATGCATACATCTCCTAAGCATGGGCACTCTCATTGGGTTGTTGGGGTAGTTCCTCTGTCCTTGGACATTCAGCTTCTTTGCCACTAAGTCGGCTATTTCCTCTACATTGTTCTTAGGGTTTGATGTGTTGTTGGCTGAATCTTCACTTTTGACACTGCCTTGAGGTATTTTCAAATCCTCCACAAGATTGTCTTCTAAATCAATACATTCCTTCATGCATTCTTGCAAAGTTTGAACTCTCTTTACATATACCAGTGATCTTAATGATCCGTTCAATAATCCTTCCAAGAATAATGACACCATTTTGTTCTGGGTGGGTCTCTCTTCCATTGGGCATCTATCCACATATTGCTTGAATCTTTTTGTTGCCAATCTCACTGATTCTGTCGGGGCTTGCTTGAAGCTGTGAATCAATGAAGACGAGTTGTTTTTAATTCCAGACTTAGTGAATTCCTCAATCATTTCTTGATAGACTTGTTCCATGTTTTGAAAATTATTAGGATCTAATGGTTGGAACCATGCTAACGCCGTGTCTGTCAAGGTTAGACCAAAAGATTCGTATTGGATCAAAAAATCTTCTACTTGTTCGGCTCTGATTACTTGTTTGAATTCCGCTATATGATTGTAAGGTTCACTAGAGCCATCATAGTGATTTCTCATGCATTTGGCCACTTGAATTGGCCTTAATCTTCTTCCTATTTCAGGCGGTCTAGGCATCACTGGAAAAATTGGTCTCCCTATGGGTATACCAGGTCCTCTTGCTACAGGTGGTCTGACTGGGGCAGGAATTCCATGTCTTGGATCCACAGGTGGTTGAGGCCAGTAATTAGGGTTATTTGCAGGCATTGCAAACTGCACATGTGGTCTGACCGGGATTTGTGTTTGTTGGGTTTTTTGTGTTTGTCCTGGCTGTTGATATGAGTCATTTTGAGATGTTCCAAGTGGGTTTCGTAAAGTAGTGGCTTGGTCCCTAGGGGGAAACACATGAATATTCTGATATTTCAACTCGGCTCTTTCTGACTCTGTTAGGGGCCAATACCTTCTCTGATTCTTATCCAAATATGTGATGATGGAGGGGAAGTCAGGATCTTGTAACTCATATATGGTAACTAGATTGGGGGCTACTTCCCATATTGATGAGTGGGCTCTAAGGAGATATTCCATTCCATTGATCAAATACACATCCATTAAGGAGTCATCTTGGGGAATCAGGTCTCCTCTCCAAACCCTAACAACAGTAGATCTCCCTCTAGGTGTGGTCACTCGCTCTTCATTTCCTTCTTCATTAGGGTTATGAGCATTGTTTTCTTCCCCAAGTTCATTAATGTTTTCAGGGTGTTCGGTAACCACATACTGGATGTCCCTTTTATCCATATAAAATCCTCCGGTATACTTGACTGTTGGCCTAGGCACTATGTAAGCCTCTAAAGCTTTCTTCAGTCTGACCACTAATCGGTTTAGACCATCTAAATAAATAGGGATCTCATTCTGGGTGGTGTTCACATATTCCAAAGATGTCCTATATTCTCCCTCAATGATTGACATCATGCCAATCATTGGCACGGTATTTTGCATGTCCTCTGAAGCCATAGGAATTTCTTCTTCTGACTCACTAGAGGTCTCAAAATAATGTGAGCGGCTACTTGGTTCAGCTACACTCCCTACGGAAGAGATCACACTTCTTCGGCTTCCTAGGGTTCTTCCGGACCTCAGGTTCATCCACTTAACAGCTCTGATCAACCCTTGCTGACCTCTATCTTCTAGAATTCTTTACTATGGGTCAGAATTCTAGAGAAATTTGGTTGGAAGATGACTGAAAAGGAAAATCTCAAGTCACGATACTTGGCTCCAAAATTTCATGATACTCAACCTTTGACCAGAAACAATACATGATACTTCCAGAAAACGATACTCGATACTTCAGGAAGGACGATACACGATACTTGATCAGGGACCACGACACACGATACCTGGATTCGCACGATACTCGATACCTGAGTGAAAACAATACTCCATACATGATACTTGATAAGTATCACGATCAGGAACCATACGATACTCGATACCTCAGAAATCACGATACATGATACCTATCAGAAGCGATACACGATATCTAGGTGCACCCGATACACGATCTCTGGCAAGTATCGCGATCGATAGAACACGATACACGATACTCAGAGAGACACGATACGCGATACACGATCTTTAGCAAGTATCACGATCGATACAAAATGATACACGATACTCAATACACGATCTCAAGGAAGTATCGCGATACTCAACCACAGGAGATCACGAAACTTGTCAGGTATCGCGATACTCGACCGTGAGAAAACACGATACTTGACCCTTTTTCAAAATTTTTGCTAGATTTTTTTGCTTTTGATTCAAGACAATGGTTTTCCAGGTTCTTCTACCCTCTCCTCACTCTCTGTATCACCCAAACACACTTTCTACCCCCTGTAAGTCCCTCATGATACCTGTTGCAGATCGTTTTACACTGATATCTAATTTTTGAGTGATGAAAATGATTAGCAGACTGAATGGCTCACCTTAAAAGCTCTTTCCCAAATCTCCTATCACCCTCTCTAGTTCCGCGCAACTCCCAATCGCTTGGCTTATCAGAACACGATACTCGGCTGGAGACTCCTCACGATACTTGCTCAAAAGACAAGTGATTTACAAATGGCATTTTTTGGGCTTTTATACTTGGAATTTTCCTACTCACAACAATAAAAAAATTCAATTGAACAATGACTGAAAACTACTCTAATGACTAGACCTACTCCCTCACTTCTCCTACTCTACTCATTCTACTCACTTCCCTAGACTAACAACTCTCTACACACACTTCACGAGTGAGAAGTAGTAAGTGCGGCTGAAAGTGACTTACCAAAGAAGAGAAAATCACTACTCCTCCTCTCACTTCAATGCAAAAAGCTACTTACCATCACACGAATGCCTCGGTTTGATTCGACACTCCCCGACAACGACACCAAAAAACATGTGTACCTAAGAACCAACTTAGGGACTTGTGGAGAAAGAGACTATACCTCAATCCCCCTCAAGTGCATATAGTGGAGATTCACACTTTAATTATCAATCCGATGAGTATACAAACCTAGCCGAGTGTATGAAGACATGCATTCAAATGATGATCAATGCAAATGAACTACTCAAAGAGTGCAAACAAGGTAAAGAATGATCCAGACAAGCTTCAACTGTCAGTTATGGTGTCACGATACTTGGAACAGCAACCAACAGTAAATTGAGCTTTTCTCTCAGCACCAAACTCCAAATATAGTGAATAGCATATGCATTTCGAAGCTCTTGAGAAGACACATCCAAGGTCGATGGTTTCACTCAATTCTGACACTCCTACCTCAAGTTATGAGCAAAATATTGAGTCGCAAGAAAACCTTCCTACACTTCAGCACTTCCTACACTTCGCACACACCTTAATAACAGCAAACAAACACTTTCATGGATAGACAACACTTCCTAACACTCTTTTCCAGCAATACACATGCACACAAGCTCACAAAGAATAAGATACAGAGAGGAGAAGACACAAATTCGAATTTCTGTGCTCTTGATTCTCACAATGGCAAAAAGTCTTTACAAAGAGTCACAAATTGACTTATATACTTGTTCCCTAAAAATGTTCCTTTCACACAAGAGACCGATACTTTATTCACTAAAAGACTAATTTCCTACTAATTTACATGGGTAAGTTTCTAATCTTCTGTGGGGATGCATCTAGAGGACTCCTCTAGTGCATTTACATCGAAAAATATATTACAAGAATGGTTATAATACAAAAATTGGGTGTCCAAATCGGAAAAATTTTGGGGCCCTTCTTTTTCTCTGCCTTGTGCTCTCTTTAGCTCTGCAACAGAGTGATTAGTGATGGACCAATTGTTCGAGTTAGATGTCTGCGGAAGCACGCGAACAACACAAAGAAGGAGAAGAAGCTTGGAGCACAACACACAATACTGAATGTATTACTAGAGAATGTACAAAGATAAGTAGCCCATTAGGGCAATAGGCGTATATACAAGATGGGGGAAAAAACCTCCTAAAGGGGGAAAAAAGTGCCCCGGTGGTCCTAGTGTGTTCATACACATCCCTACCTAAATATATCAACAAATCCCCCCTGGGAGTGATGCGGTGAACAAGGAGTTGGCACTCATGTATAAGGAAGTGCCAAGCTATGTGGAAATCACTCCACAAAAGGAAGTAAGCCCAAAGCTTTGCGGAAAGCTTCAAACTTCTCCCTAGGCAAAGCCTTCGTGAAAAGTTCTGCAATGTTCTCCTGCCTGGGCACATATGCCAAGCAGATCTCCCAGCAGAGAACCTCTCCCTGAGATAGTGATAATGCACCTCAATGTGCTTAGTGCGAGCATGGAACACAGGGTTCCTCGCAAATGCCAATGCGCTCTGACTGTCAGTGAAGATGGTGATGGCAAAAGCCTGACCAATACCCAAATCAGCCATAAGGCGTCTGAGCCACACACACTCAACAGTAGCTATGAAAGTTGCCCTATACTCAGCCTCACAACTCGAAGTGGCCACAGTAGGCTGCTTCTTGCTCAACCAAGATATACATGAGCTACCAAGCATGAAGCAAACTAGTGGACACACGAGTGTCATAGCAACTAACCCAGTCTGAGTAGAAAAAAACATGCAAATCTGGCGGTAGTGATCCCCCCTTGGGATAAAACAACCCAAGTAGTCGAGTACCACTCAAGTAGAGAAAGATGCCCTTAAGTGTCTGCCAATGCTTGACACCTAGGCAATGCATAAACCTGCTCATCTGTGAGGCAGCAAACTAAATATCTGGTCGAGTAATGCATAAGTAAGTCAGGCATCAAACAGCCTGCTGATAGAGGACAACACCAAAAGCATCTCCAGAATCATGAAGAGTCAATCGTAAACCTGTCTCCATAGGAGTGGCAATAGACTTACAGTCTTTAAGGCCAAAATGCTGCAATAATGTGTCAATATATTTCATTTGACACAAAGCCATTCCACCATCAACTTGCATAAACTGAATGCCCAAATATCCCAAATGTGTCCAAGCAACACATGATATACAAATGTGGAGCATGCCAATTTGGCAAAGCCCACAGGCAACCCTTCAACAGAAAGGGGTACATGTACAAAGACTACTTGGAGCTTGTGCACACTGATGTGTGGGGTCCTAGCAAAGAGCCATCAATCTCAGGTTCAAGGTACTATGTTTCATTTGTAGATGATTACAGTAGATGGACAATTCTTTACTTCATGAAGCATAAGGATGAAGTATTTACATGTTTCAAAAAGTATTTATTGTTTTTGAGTGTGTGTGAGGCCTACACTCTAGCCCACACCTATCTACACCATTAGGCAATGAAGTTCATGCCAATGGATTTGTATACAAGTGTTCATTAATACATACTTTCTCATTGTTCATTTCTAAGTTCTCTGTCATACTACTAAAAAATCTGGCAACTTGTGAAGTGCATATCTCAGTCAATTCTTCACCAAATTCAATGATCTAAAGCTTGTTGGATTCAGCTCAAATGTTTCTACATACTTTCAAATTTTGAGGAGATTCTATTCAGCCATTTCAGAGAAATATGCATCGAGGTGATCACTGGTCAAAGTCTGCTATAGTCCTAAAAAATCGAGGGTATAACTTTACTTGCTAAATTGATTTCTCTTAGCATAGTTTCTCTTTTTACATCATTTCACTTGGAATATTTAGCTTGCTAAGCTAACTAGATACCCCTAAAAGGAATTTTTCCAATCCCTACTGTGTTGGTCATACTGAGCAAAAGATCTAGCAGGTGTCAAGACATAAATAGAAGGTTTTCTTGAGATTGTGAGTTTCAAAGTTATCTATTTTGGTTCAATCATTGCACACATTATTTCCAAAGTAAATAGGCCATCTTATGGTGTCATTGGAAAGCTAAGGAGGTCCACTTATCAAGTCTGAAGCAAAAGAGGGCTGGTACAAAGCAGGTTTTGGTAGTACCTACTCAATCTCTTGGAGCATCCATCCATCTTTCCCAACAGTGGTATTAGAGCAAACTAAGGTAAAATGGGAGATGGTTTTCCTTCATTTATTGATAAATTGGACATGAACAACTATCAAGCATGGTCTGTAAGGATGAAGACCTACTTACAAGGAAGGAGTCTCTATGGATACATCTCAGGAGATGAGGAATTGCCCTCATTCAAAACAAGAGGATTTCCAACAAAGGAAGAACATGAAAAGCTCAACACATGGTGTGCTAAGGATGCATTGGCAAGGTCTTATTTACTCAACTCCATCTCTGATTTTCTTTTGCCACATATTAGAAATTGTAAGACATCCCAAGCGACTTGGGAAACCTTGTCATCTTATTTTTCCTCCAACACAAGGGCTAGGAAAAATCATTTGTGGATTGAATTCACAACATTAAGGAAGCAACCTAAGCAAGCTGTTTCAGAATTTGTGACCAAGATTAAAGATGTAGCAGATCAGTTAGCAAGCATAGGAGAAGAGATTGAAGAAGAGCAGATTGTAAGGCAAGTGATCAATGGGATCAAGGCTGATGACAAATGGGAAAGCTTCACCACTGCCATGGACCTTTACATGGACATGCAAATTCCATATCTTACAACTCTCATGGGACAATTGTTTACTCATGAAGAAAAGCTCAACAAGAATGGAGATACATCCAAAGGTAATAACTCTTCTGCCCTATACACTGATAAGAAGTCTAAAGATAAAGGAAAGAGCAAGAAGGTGGAAGATGAAGGCTCTACCTCCCAAGCCAACTATGCAGGGAAAGGTAGATCATCAAGAGGAAGGGGCAGAGGAGGTAAGCAAGGTAGGTGGAGATTCTATAGCTCCTCACCATGCAACATTTGTGGTTTATCAAATCATACTGCAGATGAGTGTTTCAAGAACTACAAGAATCAGAGAGGAAGAGGATACCAAAGAGGTGGATACTCATAGTCAAGAGGTAGATTTAATCATCACCAAGGCTACAACAACAATTACAACAATAATTACAATGGCAACTACCAAAGAGGATTCAAATCTAGAAAGGACTACAACAACTACACAGAGGAGCAAGATGACTCTTTTCTAATCATGAACATGACTTCAAAATCAGGTACAAATGATGACCACCTATTCTACATTGACTCAGGATGCTCAAATCATGTGGCTAGCAATGTAGCACAACTCTCTGATCTTGAGGAACCAAAAGGTAAGCATCAAGTCCAAACACGTGATGACACCAAGCACTCAGTAGTTAAAGTTGGAAATGTTAAGACTTGTGATGGAAATGAGAATTTGTTGAGCAGGGTACTCTATGTACCAACCATTATTAAAAATCTGATGAGTGTTGGACAGATTGTGGAGAAAGGTTTGTAGGTTAGATTCAACCAATATGGAGCATTCGTGGAGGATCCAAGGCATGTGTTTAAGAGGATTGCTAAAGGATAAAAATCAGGTAGACTTTTCACTTTTGAGTTAGAAGACACAAAGAATATTGCACTATACAGTTATAAAGATCAAACACTCTCAGAGCTTGAGATTTGGCACACAAGATTAGCGCATATAAGAGAAAGAACTTTGAAGCAAATATGCAGGGATCAATGTGTGCTTGGAATACCTAATGTATCCAAGCAACATATGATTTACAAGTGTTGTGCTTGTCAATTTGGGAAGTCTCACAGGTTACCCTTCTCAAGGAAAGGTTACATGCATGAAGACTACCTAGAGCTTGCCCATACAGATGTATGGGGACCAAGCAAAGACCCCTCAATCTCAGGATCAAGGTAATATGTAACTTTTATTGATGATTATAGCAGATGGATTGTATTTTACTTCATGAAGCACAAGGATGAAGTGTTTAATTGTTTTGAAAAATATCTTGCACTTGTTGAAAATCAGACAGGAAAGAATTTGAAGAGGCTAAGGTCAGATGGAGGAGGTGAGTACTTCTCCAATGAGTTTGAAAGCTTCCTGCAAGACAGAGGCATCAAAAGAGAAATAACCACAAGGTATTCTCTTGAACAGAATGGGGTAGCTGAGAGGAGAAATAGGTTGATTGTTGAGACAGCTAGGTCTATGTTGAATGAAAAAAGGTTACCTAACTATCTATGGGCAGAGAGTGTTTCTACTGCCACTTACCTCATAAACAGGTTACCATCTAAGTCCCTTGATGGCATGACACCCTATGAAGCATGGCATGGTAAGAGACCCTCACTAGACCATTGCAGGATATTTGGATGTGTAGCATATGTACACATTCCTTCTCAAATAAGAGGAAAGCTAGACCCAAAGGCTGAAAAGTGCATCTTTATTGGATATGATCTAAATCAAAAGTAATTCAGAGGTAATATACCTTTGTGTTTATGTTGATGACATCATAATTACAGGTAATGATGTCAATGGAATCAGAAAAATCAAGAGCCAGATGATGAAGGAGTTCAAGATCAATGATCTTGGTCTATTGAAGTATTTTCTTGGGCTTGAGTTAGTCTATACTGACTCAGGAATATACATTACTCAGAAAAATACATACAAGATATGTTGAAGAAGTTTCACTTGCAGGATGCCAAAGTAGCAAGCACTCCAATGGAGGTAAACCTAAAACTAAGTGCCCATGAAGGTGATGAAGTCAATGACATTACAGGTTATCAAAGTATGGTTGGTAGCTTGAACTATGCTACCTTAACAAGGATAGACATTGCATATGGAGTTAGTGTGCTAAGTCAGTTTATGCACAAGCCAAGGATACCTCACTTAGAGGCTGCCAAGAGAAGCTTGAAGTATCTCAAGGGTACACAGAACCATGGTTTGTATTTCCCTTACACTTCAGATATTGATATCAAAATTTATTCAGATGCAGATTGGGCAGGATGCAAGGATGATAGGAGGAGCACTTCTGGATATATTTCTTTTGCAGGTGATAAGCCAATATCTTGGTCTGCAAAGAAGCAACCAACTGTTGCATTGTCTTCTACAGAAGCAGAGTATAGAGGGCTGGCTAATGCCACACAAGAAGCCATATGGATCAAGCTTTTGTATACAAAATTGGGTTTATATACTAGGTCTCCAATAATCTATGGAGATAATACAAGTTCTCTTCACCTTGCAGCTAATCCCATCTATCATGCTAGGACCAAACATATAGAGGTCCATTACCATTATGTGAGAGAGAAGTTGAAGGCGTTGATGCAAACAGAAACAGAACAATGCAGCATTAAAACAAGAACGCAGTAAACCTTCCATAATGACGTAGAACATTAAGATATATACATGACAACACCTGGTGCCACTCACGACATTGCAAAATAGCAAATAAGAATCGTCCAAAAGATATTATTTGACCTCACGTACGAATGCGCTGCCCTACATAAAAGAATATGCCAAACAAGCAACAACAATGATGTAGAAGGATGGAAACGCACTATGAATTCTCATTTGAATTAAATGCGCAGAGACAGAACCAACGGAGCTGCACCATAGCCATAGCAAGGATGCAAGCATAATAATCATCAGACATAAAGGAGCAGTGCAGAATATTCACTGGTATACGCACCGGAGAAATTAGAAATTCTGAAAAAAAATTGCGCCTACATGAAGATGCCATACGAGCATTCCTGGAACCGAAGATGGCGTGCCAAAGAATCCCATGGAAACATCTGTTGTAGAATCCAAACAATTGAATTGTGCCACTGTAATATGACAGTCGTCCATAATCCGTCAAGGTGAGCCATGCGTCAGTTCCACATTCACGAACTTCAGCGATCCAACCTCCATCCTCGTATTCAGGCACTGTGTAACCTGAACTACAGGTCCGAAGTCCGGAAAATGCTGCTTATGGTGCGCAACGAGACCAACTATGTATGATGCTGTAGGATAGCGTGCAAATTACAACACCCGTATTGGACTGAAATTTCGTGAATACTCCTCTGCGACTTGAGTTACAGAGGTGTGGCCCCCTTCTTCTGAGGACACCTTCCCTGCGTGAGTTAGTCCACACGGCAGCTTCCCCCTGAGAACCCCCTTGTTCTCCCCTCTCTATCTCCTCGTCCTTCAGGGAGTACCGCCATCATCTTGCTGTTGGGCATCAAAAATGGAGACGCGCGTACCCCCCCCCCCCCCGAACATTAGAGCGAGGATCTTCTATTTCGCTTAGCTCCCCTTTACTCAAGCACGTCAGCCCTGCTAAATCGAACTTCCACACCCACAGACGAAAAAGCCCCCTCTTTTGCTGGCGCCCTGCTCGTATGTAACAGAAAAGCGCCCCTCTTTTCAGAGCCCCCCTCCTTTCGTTCTCACTCTGGGTGAAGTTGAAAACACACCAGCCACCACTCAAAAACAAAAGTACCAGTCCCCCATAAAGGCTCTCATCCCTGTCTTTGTTCCTGGCAAAAACACGGAAAAGTGGAGAGAGAGAGTTCTGACCGAAATAACCTCCCCCTGGCAAAGGTCCTACCTTCAAGGGCTTTGGCACCCTTATTGTATTAGTTTTATGCATTGCATCGAGTCCAACTACCTCTCCTTCAAACATGGCTCGTCCTATACTTCTATTTGTTTTGACAAAGAATGAACCCACGTCAGTTTGATATTGAGAAGCATTGTTGACGTAGCCGCCTCCCACTGGCTGATTTTTAAGATTTTCGAGGCACCACCTTCCCCCATTATCCATTCTCTGATAGGGTCCCATTGTAATGGTGACTCTGCCAGGGGGAAAGACTCGCATAGAGACGCTTTCACAAAATAGAAGAATTTCGTCATCATTCCGACGGAAATGGACGACACAAGTAGCAATACATATCGCTTTCGCTCATCGAGCCATTCACGTAGGAGAAAATAGTGCCGGAACTCATTAGTGATAATGAGTGCGTACTGATAAACAGCCTATTGTTATTCCTTCTGACCGCTCTGCGACAGGGACACACGACCTGCAAGGAGATATGTCCAAGAGCATAGTAAAAAGACAATGTCATGGCTTGCATGGCCATTGACAAAGCTCTCGTCTGCCACTCCGTCTAGCTCTAGCTTTATCACTTCCACGTGTATCCAAGGACACCTTCTTCATCAAGTGAACACTCATCTTCGCGGAGATGCTCATGAGCCCCATTCACCATGGATGTCCCTGTTTTCTCATCAAATTTGGATTGTGCACCTAGCTCACATCCAAAGAACTTGGTTGTATATGCAGGAGGACGAGACAAAGCTTTAGCAACATCAACCATATTGACTGAATTGGTCTTGATCCCATTGCCACCACATCTCTTTTCTTTCAACAACACCTGCCTCCAAGCCATATTAACTGAAGTCAATTACTATCGACCAACATCTTTTTGTTGCAAAATACCTGCACTCCTACATACACTTTGCAAAATGGAAGTTTATTAGCGCACAAAAACCAATAATTTATTTCGCTAACATACTTGAAGAAAAGAAAGCTTCAAGTGCATCCCACACTTCCTGAGATGTCTTACAACTTCTAATGTGAGGAAACAAAAAATCTGAGATAGAGTTGAGGAGATAAGACCTTGCAAGTGCATCCTTGGAACACCATGTGCTCAATCTTTCTTGCTCTTCTTGTGTTGGTTGACTTTTGTTCCTGAAACTTGGCATAACTTCATCTCCAGCCACATAACCATATAAACTTCTACCTTGGAGATAAACTTCCATTCTTAATGACCAAGCTGAGTAGTTACCTCTGTCTAATTTTTCAATTGATGAAGGAAATCCATCTGCCATGTTGTCCAACCTTGCTCTGATACCACTGTGAAGAGATGGATAAGTATGTGCTTGAAGATGAAGAGGTGTTGCAAAATCCTTGATCTACACCAGCCAAATGAACTCCAGGAGTAGATGGTGGGCCCTTTTAGCTTGCCAATGGATGTATTAGACACCCCATGTACCTTGGAAGATCACTCTCAAAAAGATAGATCAAAACAGATAAGTTGGAGTTAGCTCAGAGGTGAAAACTTGCTATTCTTGGTTCATACACCTGTCCAGTGTTTTACATAATTCTCTGAGCACAGCAGCAATTAGCTTAATTCCTCTTGGGGAAGTCTAGTTAGCTTAAAGAGCTAACTTTCAAGAGTAATCTCATCAAAAATAACAAAGCACACACTGAGAATGAGTTTTAACAAGTGATGACATCATCCCGATTTTCACGGGCTGCTACAGAAATAGACCAGTGAGCAGAAAAAGCACCATAACTCAAAATGTAGAAATCTAATGATTATGAAAACTTTTATGGTTATACTAGACAGTAAGCTCAATCCAACAAGCTTTAACTCACTGAATTTGGATAAGTAACCACTGAGAAACACCTCTGACAAGATGAGTGAAAAAGTCGGGTACCTGACAGAGAGGTGAAGATGAACAGACCCTGTTGACTTCAAATGAACATAACTGAAGATTGCAACATCCAAATTACATGAAAATTTATGAGCATATATTAGACTTATAGAGCTAACTGAAAATGATGCACCAAGCTCTGAGAAAACATCTCTGCAAGCTGACTGGGAAAACTGAGAGTAATGGTAGTGAGTAGTACACTTCACAAGAACATGGAAAGATGAAACCAAATAATCATGAAAATGAAAGTATATTTCTTGTACAATACAATGACTTACTGATACATATGTGTGCCTTGTAATCACACCTTGATATGGCATAAAGCTCAGCTCTTGGAGGTCTTCACATAGGTCTCTCTAACCATGACTAAAACTGCCATCTATTTATAGTTGAGTTTGGGAGGCTAACTTCCCTCAATCACTCTCCAATCAATCAATGATTGATTTGATTCTCTACCTACCACAAATCACAAATTCGTGGCTCCTCTTTCCATTCTTGATCATGTGGACTCAACCACTTAAGATTCTCTTACTTTTACATTAAGTAAACTCTCCAAAAAATTACAAGAGGTAGTTCACAAGTGAACTTTACATAGTCTTCTTTTTAAAGCTTCTTCTAAGACTTTGTGAGACTCAAGCCAATACTTAGGCTTGTCATAGACTTGCTCCAACAATTTCCCCATAGAACCTTGTTGGATTTTGAGGTTTACGGAAGCACACAAATAACAAAAGGAAGAAGAAGAAGCTTGGAGCACAACACACAATACTGAACATATTACCAAGAGAATGTACAAAGATAAGTAGCCCATTAGGGTAATAGGCGTATATACAAGTCAAGGGGGAAAACCTTCTAAAGATGGAAAAAAGTGCCCCAATAGTTCTAGTGTGTTCACACACATCACTACCTGAATATATCAACAAATCCCCCCTCTGAGTGATGCGGTGAACAAGGAGCTACCACGCATGCATAAGGAAGTGCCAAGCTATGTGGAATCAATCCACAAAATGACATAAGCCCAAAGAATTACAGGAAGCTTCAAAATTCTCCCTATGTAGAGCCTTTGTGAAAAGGTTTGCAATGTTCTCCTCTGTGGGCACATATGCCGAATTGATCTCTCTAGCAAAGAACCTCTCCCTCACATAATGGTAGTTTTGACTATCAGTGAGGATGGTGGTGGCATAAGATTGACCAACACTCAAATCAGCCATAAGGCTTCTGAGCCACACACACTCAATAATTGCTCTAAAAGTTGCCCTATACTCAACCTGATAGCTGGACGTGATCACAATAGACTGCTTCTTGCTCAACCAAGATATACATGAGCTAGCAAGCATGAAGAAAAAGCCACTAGTGGACACACAAGTGTCATAGCAACCAGCATAGTCAGAATCAGAAAAAGCATGAAAATCTGGCGGTACAGATCCCCCCTTGGGATAAAACAATCCAAGTAGCGGGTGCCAATGAAGTAGTGAAAGATACGTTTAACCGCTTGCCGATTCTTGACACTTGGGCAATGCATAAACCTGCTCATATGTGAGACAACAAACTGAATATCTGGCTGAGTAATGCATAAGTAAATCAAGCATCCAAGAGCTTGCTGATTGAGAAGAGCATCAAATGCGTCTATAGCATCATGAAGACACAACCATAAACCTATCTTCATAAGAGTGGCAATAGGTTTACAGTCACCAAGGCCAAAACACGACAATAATGTGTTAATATATTTTGTTTGATGCAAAGTTATTCCGCCATCAACTTGCATAAACTGAATTCCCAAATAATGATGCATATGTCCCAAATTTGACATCTCAAATGAGGCATGCAAATCAGCCTTAAATTCAACAATATGCTTTTCATGAGGACCAGTGTGCAGCATGTCATCAACATAGACAAGAATGATCAGAAGCACATCATTTACATGCTTAAGATATAAGGTGCTCTTAGCTGGACTGTTCTCAAAACCATGTGTACTTAGGTAGGCATGTATTTTTTCATACCAAGTGAACCTGCACACTTGGTTTTCATACCCTTTCTATAGAAAGCCATGGGGTTGAAAAACATACACTTCTTCATGCAATTCAGCATTCATAAATGTAGTTTTAATGTCCATTTGATGTACATTCCAACCATGATGAGCTACAAGTGCACAGATGCTACGAACAATATTCATTCAACATGTAGGAGCAAATGTCTCATTAAAATCAATGCCTCTTTCCTAAGCATAACCCTTTGCAACAAGCCTAGCCTTACACCTGTCAATTGTTCCATCATGCTTACACTTCAGCTTGTATACCCACTTAGTGCCAATGGTCTTCTTGCCAGGAGGCGTCATATAAAGACAAAGTACCATTTTTCATGATAGCATCATATTTTGATTACATAGCAGCCATCCAATTTTCAGAATTTTGTGGTTCATCAAACAAAACTAGCTCATTCTCATCACAAAGACTTGAGGCGGCCATAGCATAGCATATGATGCAAAAGAAGTGTTGAGAGCATGAACTCAGTATGATACGACAGAGGTGCATCTAATTTGTTATCATGCAAGGTCTGCATTAGCCATTTTGACATAGTTTTTTACTCCTCAATATGAGCTCTCTCATCAACAAGTGCATCATGTAAATCTTCATGAGAAATGGAATGATTTGCATCATCACATGAAACCTATAAAGGTTGAGAAGTTGTCTCATTAGGACTAGCCCTAGACTGTCCACCTATAAAAAGGGGTTAGCAAAGTGTCATACATGTCTCTGGAGCTAACTAATGTTTCCTTAGTACATGAAAGTAATGGATGAATAGCATCTTCCACAACAACAACATCACGGCTAACCAAAATGTGTTTAGTATGTGGATGATATAGATGATAACCTTTGCTTTCAAAACTATACCCAATAAAAATAAATTTCATTGCTTTATCATCCAATTTCTTGCGTTGCTATTCATGCATTAATGCATATGCCAGACAACCAAAAACACATAGGTGAGCAATAGATGGCATAAGAACATGCCAAGCCTCATATGGAGTGATAGACTACAATGGTTTAGTGGGACACATGTTAAGTACATATGCTACACACATAACAGCCTCAAGCTAGAAACTATGTGCTAAAGCCTGAATCTTGACCATTCACCTCGCCATCTCCATGAGTGAACGGTTCTTCCTTTCAACAACTCCATTCTTTTGAGGTGGATATGGCACTATACACTAATGTTTTAGCCCACATTCAAAGAGAAATGCATTAAAATCAGAAGACATATATTCCCCCCTCGATCAGAACGGAGGGTGCACATTTTACATGCTAACAGATTTTCAGCCAAAACCAGAAACTATTTGAAGCACATAAATGCTTCAGACTTTTCTTTCAATGGATATACCCATGCATGCTTGGAAAAATCATGGATGAAAGTCATGAAGTAGAAGGTGTCTGCATAGGATCACAAATATCACTATGAATAAGTTGTAATCTTTGAGTAACTTGAACTAAACCATCTTTTGGGAAGGAGAAACATTGCATCCTGCCCAAAATATAGCTTCTCATACATGTTTACCAGGTGCCTCAAGTTTAGGAAAAGAGGACACCATTTCAGATTTCTACAAGTGTAGCAAACTAGAAAAATTCAAACGACCAATTCATGCATGCCAAAGCTTTGCATCTGACATAGCCTGAGAATCTTGAACTACACATGTTGAATCATTCAAAAATTTTTCATAATCCATGAGCTTATACAACCCATGACATAAAATGCCAGAAGCAATAATGATGTCTCCATTTGACAAATCATGAACTATACATGTGTCATCAACAAATTTCACGACCAAGACAATCTTAGCTAATGTTGAAACTGATAACATATTTCTCTTGACCCCTGGCACAAATAAAGCATCTGACAATGTAAACGAACTACCATCAGCAGTAGTCAAAATGATCTTACCAACTCCCATAACAAGATAAGAGGAGTTGTTGGCACATGTGACAGTATTCCCTCTAGGGACAGGCTCAAGTGAAGTGAAGAAACTACGTTGCGAGGTAATATGTTTGGTTGCCCCACTATCAAAGTACCAAACATCTCATCTAATACATACACTATTCATGTGAAGAAATGTTATAACTGCAAATAGTAGTAAATGCCCATTCTTCATTCTACACAAGATTAATAGACTCTGTTTTGGATGTAGAGGCCTCTGCAATAACCATTCCAGCCTCTTTCTTCTTTGCCTCTTTTGCAGCTAGTTTTTGTCAATGCTATATGCCATGATCATTTCCTTTACAATATTTGCAAAAAAAAAATTGCTTTTCTGTTTTCTTCTCGTCTATGTCATCCTTCTTTGATTATGCAGAATTAGCAGATTTCTAGTTACTACTAGAAGAGCTCCATTTACCTTTGCTTTTTTGACTAGCCAAGAAAGCTTGATCTGCAACACACATAATGGACCTGTTTTTCCTAGACTGATCTTCCTGTAACATAACAAACACTAACTCCTCAAATGTTAAGGCATTTGGATTTCCTTTCATCATCAATCCAAGAGTAGAAGCAAAACTCTTATATGAATCTAGAAGACCATTCAGAATAGTCTACACAAGTGAACTATCTGGCAAGACTTCATCAATAGAAATCAACTACTCCTTCAAATAATTGATCTTTGTCAAAAAACTATCAATGGAATCTCCTTCATTCATGTGATCACTCTCCAACTCTTTTCAGAGGTAAGCAATACGAGCCTCATTATTTGCTTGGTATAAAGTGGTAATTGTATCCCAAGCATCCTTTGATGTTCTACAAGAGCAATTCTGAGGAATAATGGCACGTTTGACAGACAAAGCTATCAATGCATGTTCTTGAGCATCTCTGCTATCCCAATGATTTTTCTTTATAGTAGGTGTAGAAGGAACCGTAGTACAAATTGGAACATGAAGAATATCACCATCTTCAACGCCATTGGCATCACCTTTAGTGATTGTATTTGCAGGTGTAATAGGATGTTTTTCAACACCCTGCACAATATTCCACATTCCTTTTTCAACCAATACATGACACATCATATAAGCCCATAATGGATAATTGGTACCATCCAACTTATCCTCAACAGCCTATACAAAATATGTCATTGCTTTCAACCATGGCCATTGACTAAAATACCCTAATGCAAAAAAATGATTGTATCTCAAAAAGTTGAACACAACCACCCTATTGAGCTCACCTAAACTTGTAGGAGACTTTGAGATGCTTATACTAAGGAAGCAAAACCTATATACATCTTTGGCACAAAAAGATAAAATTTTCTACACAGGCACTATGATAGTGTGTTATGAGGTTGAAACGAGCTCAGATTGTGATTTCGACACCATAAAATGAAGCCATTTTGAGTTCCTAATTGCCTTGAGTATGCGCACCGAATTTCATGTGATTCAGAGACTATGACCGCCGGGGTGTCGACGATGCCCTTGATGAAACGATGACCTGCTCTAGTGCTAATTGTTGGAGTTTGAGGTCTACGGAAGCATGAAAACAACACAAGGAAGAAGAAGAAGCTTGGAGCACAACACACAATACTGAATGTATTACCAAGAGAATGTACAAAGCTAAGTAGCCCATAAGGGTAATAGGCATATATATAGGTCGGGGCAAAAAAACCTCCTAAAGAGGGCAAAAAGTGCCCCGTCGGTCCTAGTGTGTTCACACACATCACTACCTAAATCTATCAACAAACCTTAATGGGGGGAGTGCAACATAGCATTGTGAACTAGTAAGCCCTTCATCTAAAATCTATCTTGATTGCCATCTAAGCTCCACATTGGGAGCACATGGGTGTACAACACCATCGTTGTAATTGCATTACGCTTGGCAATTCGAGAATTTGAGCTCTCTATCTCTGAGTTTGAGTCTATATTTGTGTGTGTTTTTTCTCAACTCTATCTGCTTGTCTATTCTGCTATGCTGTTATTTTCTTACAACGGACACACACACACACATAAGACAAGATAACAAAGATAGGAACAATGGAAGCTTTGATTCTCAATAACTCGATTACACTCTTCAAGAAGCTCTTTCTCTAAGTTTCTAACCTCCAAAGTTCTCACAAAAAATGAGCTCTCTAGGTCTTTTTATAGTTTTTGGACTCATTTTGGTCGTATCCAGACCTAATGTTCGGCCTAGTTAAAACTTAGGTTCCAAGGATTATTTGAGGTCTCAAGCAAAGTGTAAAAATCATTAACATTGGTACATAGATACTTCTAATATTCCTCAAGCTTGAGGACTCCTTGGCTTGAATAAACTAGAGTTTCTAAAATATGAAATGATATTTACAATGGTTTCTAGTGATCAAAATCATTGTTTTTGTAGGGATTTCTTATGAAAAATGACACATACTTCTTGGATCTCCCTAAATGATCCCTCTTCTTGTGTACCCACTTCTTTGATGCGTTCCTGCACCTTGTGCTTTGTTGGAACATCAAGCTTACACTATGCTTGAGGTGGATTTGATCTACATCAAAGGCTATCGCATCAAAAGAATATCCGTTGGAGAGTTCTTTTTCATATGCTCATTTATTGTATTTTTTTGAGAAATTTTTTATGGTTCATTTACCGTTGTAAAAGCCTTGAGCTTTACACATGTAAAGGTAGAAATATAGAGCCCAAATCCCATGAATTTGTGGTGGTTGAAGTTGCATTCAATCAAGCAATCAATCACATAAAAGTAGATCAAAGTAGATCTTCACTTTTCCTAGATTGTAGGAAAGTGAATTGATTCCCTCCAACAACCATTCCCACCTTCATTTGAATTCAAATTCAACTTGTAAAAGTGGTGGAACACTCCTAGAGGCTATATAAGGACTTGAAATCACTTGTACATTACATGGAACCAATATACATACACTTGTGACCATCATTGTCTTGCTCCTTCAATTCTCTGCATCATCTTCTTCGCCAATAGTAATCTTGCAGAGGCTGTTGTTCTCTCTCCAAAGCTCCAAATTGAGTGCAAGATAACTCATTGGAAAGCTATAAGTGTCTAGTTTATGCTTATTTATTTTCAAAGCAGTTGGTTTAGTATATGGAGAGAAATCTGAGTTTTTCTATCTCGGGGTCAATCTCTACATATTCCTGAAAAATAGGAAGTACCATCGGTGAATGTCGCATTCATTCCTATAGCATATTTTTCTTATTCCTTATACTTTTGTGCATTCCATACACTCAGCCCTATGTGTAGCACTCTCATAAAAGGATTTTTTCTAATTGTAATCAGGCTGGTCGCTATGGGCATTTGAAGTTCATTGTCTCTTCCATAGATAGTAAGTTTTTTGAGCTAGTCCACCCACAAACCTATCTGTTTTGTATCGACTCATTCTCCTTGATGCTCCCAAAGTGCATAGTGTGTTTCTTTGCACTTATAGCATGCCTATAAGGTCTATTTGAGTCTCCATAAGCTCAAGGGCTGGTCTTGTGCCGGTTGGCTTGACCAAACTTCGTCGCTTCGAAACGCACTTTTCTACCTTCTACAAGCTTCTCCAAGTTTTTTCAGTGGTATCAGAGCTAGATCAAGATGGGTGATGGCTTTCCCTCAATGATCGAGAAACTTGATCGACACAACTACGCGGCTTGGCAAATCAAAATGGAGGCTTATTTTCAAGGTAGAAATCTTTATGGAATTATAGCAGGTGATGAAGCTATGCCTATTCCAAGATCCAAAGGAGGACCTACACAAGAGGAGACAGATAAGCTCACACTTTGGTGCGCAAGGGATGCTCAAGCAAGGTCGTACATACTAAAATCTATCTCTAACTTTCTATTACCACATATTAGAGGATGCAAGACATCTCAAGAGACTTGGGATGCCCTCAAGACGTTCTTTTCTGCCAGTACCAAAGAAAGAAAGAATCATCTTTGGAACGAGTTCAACCAAATGAAGAAGATGCCTAAACAAACCATCACAGAGTTTGTTACCAAGGTCAAAGAGGTTGGGGATCAGCTAGCATCCATTGGAGAGCTGATTGAAGAAGAGGTCATCATGAGGCAAATTCTCAACGGCATTCGAAGTGATAAGCAATGGCAATCGTTCACGACGGCTTATGATCTCATCATGGATGTGCAAACTCTAGACTTCAACATCTTTCTTGGACAACTCTTCAATCAAGAAGCCAACAATAGCATAAAGGAAGGTAACTCTTATCATGGTAGTTCAACTAGTGCTCTATATGCAGATAAGAATGATAAGAAGCAGAAAGGCAAGAAGAAGGGAGAAGATGAAGAAGAGACTTCCCAAGCCAACTTTGCAAGCAAGAGCAAGTGGAAAGGGAAGAAGAAAGGACCAAAGCAAGACAAAGCCAAAGGTTAGAATATTCAACCTTGTGCCATATGCGATAAGACCAACCACACCACTCAGAATTGCTGGTTCAATGGAAAGACCCAGAAAGGAAGTGGAAGAGGTGGATATGGCAGCAATAGAGGCAGAGCTGGACACAACTTCAACAATAACAATAGAGGCTATAATAGAAGGGACTACAATAATTATTCAGAAGATCAACCACATGAAGACTCATTGCTTCTTATGAATCTAAGCCACAAAGAAGGTAAAGAAGATGATGATTTGTCCTACATAGATTCAGGATGTTCGAATCATGTTGCAGGCAACATTGCTCTTCTATCTGATCTGGAAAGTCCAAAGCATAGACATGAAGTGCAAACACGGGATGACATAAAGCACAATGTGGAGAATATTGGTAATGTCAAAGATTCCAATGGCAGGACAAACATTCTAAGTAAGGTTCTCTATGTACCCACTATCACTAAAAACCTAATAAGTGTAGGCCAAATAGTTGAAAAAGGCTTGCAAAGATAGATGCTAGGATGTGTAAATTTTTTGGTGCACATAGCCATGTGATAACTTGGGGCATTGGGATTGACATCTAGGCCTTGTCGCGTTAACTTATTTCGCTTAATGTGCTCTCTAGCCTCTGCATGTGCTCCTTCTCTAACCCTTAATTCTTCTTCTTTTCGCTTCTTAGAACTGTTGAGTCTCATTAGCATACCTTTTGTAAGAGGTTATTGATATAGCTTGACTCGACATTCACTAATGTAGATATCACCTTCTAGAGTGGCCGATTGAACAACACCACTAGTGTAAATTCTATCCCCTCTTTCAATCCTTTATCCTTGATGTGTGCATCAAAGTATGCCTTTTGTCTTTTCTTTCCAACATAGATGAGCTCTCCACAGCCACATTGGCTCTCATACCATGTCATGAGGAAGGAGATAAGGAAGAGAGCTCACACACACTCTCACAATCAAAGAGGAGCACAGACAGATTGAGGCTAGGAGGAATGATCTTCTTCTTCTTCTTCTTCTTCTTCTTCTTCTTCTATTACATAAAAGGAATGTACAAGAATGACCTAAAAAAACAATACAACAAGTGCAATATATAAATAATAGTACATAAGGAAAATCCTAATGTCTATGAATGAGTGAGCTAGAAAGAAACAAATATTCCATTCCTCTCGATAGATAAATCTAGTAAAGCTCAATGAAATCAGAGAAATGAAAAAGTGATAGTGTCATCCTGGATCATCACATGTTGAACTTGATATCTCAACAAAAGCGAGAGAGGAAGGAACTTTTGAAGGAGCCAGACCGGTTAGAGACCCAACCTACACACGGATGATGTTTCTAGATGAGGAATTTGAGCCTCATGGTTGGGTAGAAATCTTAGCCACCATGGACATTACCATCATTTAAGAACAATGGATGCCTCATTATGATGACAAGGGTTATGATATCTCTTTGTTCATATGTGAGCCCTTGCTCAAAGAGTGTGACTCTAATGAGGTCATAGAAGAAGAAGAGGATGATGATGATCTAGAGTCCATTGTGATGGATAGTTGTTTTGAATCAGAGGAGCATTATCTAGAAAATGTAGGAGTATTTTACCAAAAAGAAGAAGAACATCTCACAAGCATTAAAATTGTAAATTCAAGCCATGAAAGTGAAGGTATTCAAAAGAAAAAGGAAAGAAATTTAGTGAAGCAAGCAGAGGAGGAATCATTGTTTGAAGTACCAGAGAATTTCAAGAAATATGAAGTTGAAGACCGAAAACGTCTAGTACGAATGCCTAAGAGAGAGGCCATCATAGGAGAAGCATATGATAATAAAGAAAAGAACAAAGAGAACAAAGAGCGATGTACGTACATAGGAGAAGAGCTAAGTATAGACAAAGATGTAGCGCTTGTAGCTTTATTAAGGGAGTATAGGGATGTGTTTGTGTGGACCTATAGAGACCTAAAGGGGATAGATCCAAAAATATGCTCTCATACGATCCCCATGATGGTTGATGCCAAGCCCACCAAATAGAAGCCCTACTATATAAAATGACATTTATGCAGCCAAAATAAAAGAAGAAATTGAAAGACTCATTGAAGCTAGATTTATCTATTAGATTGAGCATACTAAATGGGTGTCCCCCATCATAGTGGTGCCCAAGAAGAATGGAAAGTTGTAGGTGTGTATTAACCTTAAAAAGTTAATGCTGCTATGATGAGAGATAGCTATCCACTTCCAATCACTGAACATTTATTGGAGCATGTTGCAAGGAAAGGAAGTTTATAGATTCCTTGATGGATTTTCAAGTTACAACCAAGTAGTCAATGCCTCAGAAGGTCAACACAAAACGGCCTTCACCACAGAGTGGGGAATCTTTACATTTTGTGTGATGCCATTTGGGCTCATCAATGCACCTGCAATGTTCCAAAGGCTCATGTCTCATGTCTTCAAAGAGTTCCAATCTCACCAATAGAAAGGAGAAAAACTCTTTACACGATGGAACGGACCATACAAAGTAAACCACTTACTTCCACAAAGAGTCATCCAACTGTCAACCTTGGAAGGTGTACTCCTATCATTGGCAAACGCTTCGAGGGTGGAGCCCTTTAAACAATTATAATTCAACCTATGATATTTGCATTGTACTTTGTAAATAGCATTGCTCTTAGTTTCTCTTTAGTTCAACCTTGGCATTGTACTTGGTTTTTTTTTTTGAATCGTCGAACAGAAGACCTCAATCTATTCTCAAATTGAGTTACCACCATGAACCCCCAACTGATTCGTATATAAATTCACCCATCATAACCACCTTACAAAATTCGTTCCTCCTCTGCTTCGCTTCCCCAATAATTTGACCAACATTGTTCCCCACAATCAAAATAAATGAGGTTCTGAATCCTTTTCTCGAGTCTCCCATCACTCTCAATTCGATCATGTATTCCACTTTAGAATACCATACAAACTAAACAAATGAGGTTCCAAAGTCTCCCATCACTCTCATTTTGACGTATAGTCCACTTCAGACCACCCTACAAACTAGAGCCTCGAGCAACCATTGTATAAAGATGACCTCTCATTGTTCATACCCAATAGGCACTCATCAACTAGTAGTATTGTGACCCTCTTAAGGTAGTAGTATCCAACCATCTCATCGGCTTTAGTCTACATCCACAAATCCATCCCAACAAATTTTTCTCTCTTGTGTACATTCGTTTGTGTGTTGACCACACAAAGAATTTGCCTATTACCAACCATAACCAGAATTTGTCCCGAGCACATCTCTAAACACACTAGGTAGGAAACTCATGCAAGTTCTTCATTGCAATGCACCTGTGTAATCGCCTCCCTTAGATTTTTTTCCCTTTAGAATTTTCACCTTAGTTTTCACGAAGCATTCGAGATCAACAAGGTTACCACCGACTTGACCAACTCTACTCATGCTTTTCAAAAAGCATCTCAACTCTATCCATGGTGCCCTATTCCTTCATCCCAATTCATCTTGAAATAACTCATCCCAACCTAGTCCATAACAAAATTCACCCTCCTCCAACATCTCACAAATCGTCCCATCTCCATCCATAGAATTCGTCATGAATAAATTTATCCTCACAGGCTAAATTTGTCCTCTTGCCAAATTAGCCTATTTATATTGAGGCTAAATTCATCCCCCTACTAAATCATCTTTTGAAATTCATTATGAGGCTTAAATTGACGTGCTCCAGAATTATTCCTACAACTAGCACAAATTCATTCATCGTATATCCCAAATTTGTCTCCCGAATCTCTCACACACATCCAATTTGTATTCCCAATCATTCGACCCAGGGATCAGTTCTCCAAACTCACCTTCAGCAAGCCAATCATTCCATTCTCCCTTCATATTTGCTGTGAAACTTCCCACCCAATTGCAAATCATCCCCTACAAAAATACCAAATTTTACTAAATGAATTCTTCTATCCCCCACCCCAATTTGCCTCTCTTCTCCCACTTGTTGTATATTCATCAGCAACTCATGATCTCATCCGAATCTGTCAATACATGCTTTATCTATGTTTGTGCTCATAACCTCCAGATTATCTCCAAATTAAGCTTTTTTCATCCTCCATCCTCCACCATCCATCATATTGGTGTCATTCAATAAATATCCATCCGAATTGCTCTTGACTCATCTCCTCTTCCTATCCGGAATTTGTTCCATCCAACCAATTCTTATGCATTGATATCACTCATAGTCCCTAGATTATACTCATCAAAGCATCTCAAATTTGTTGTCTAACATTTTCTCTCACCTCTTATCCGTCTACTCAAAGACCCCTCTAATTTGCACACCATACTGATCGATGTCATCCATATCAACACCTTCAATCAATCACCCAATCAACCAAATATTCTCTAGAGTAGATCACCTCTTGTTTAGTCATGGATTCTTCATCTACCCATCCACATGCTCTTCCACACTTGGAAGAACTAGAAATAGTACAGAGTAATCATAATCATGAGAAGAACCACCCAATCCAAGCATAACCACCAAAGCAACATATAGTGGACCCATTGATTAAAGGAAAAGGCAAGACACTGGCCACAATAGTGGAAGCGATTCCCATCTCTTTTGAGGAGGACGAAGATGGTGAAGAGGCTAGCCAAGAGGCTACTGGATCAAAATTCATAACCTTAGAAGCCCTCTCCTCCAGGGATGTGCTCAATGTACATCTTCATTCACTAATGCTTCTAAGGGGGCTAGTGGCATCTTAATACATGTGCATTCTAACATATTAGAGAACATGGAGACACTCCAACAATTGTTTTCAAAGGTCCAACTCAAGGATATGGGACTTCAATCATTCTCATTAGTTCCCCTTTCCACTAAGCCCAATCACATGGAAGTGTTGGATTTTTTCAAATCCTTTCCAAACTTTCCAAGAGTTCTATTGACCGTGGAAATGTTATCTTCAGCAATGTTCACACTTATCCCACCTAATGTATCAATCTTCTTAGGTATTGTTGAAGAACTATTGATTGAAATGTTGGGAAAGATGGATGGATGCTCCAAGAGATTGAGTAGGTACTGCCAAAACCTACTTTGTACCAGCCCTCTTTTGCTTCAGACTTGATAAGTGGACCTCCTTAGCTTTCCAATGACACCATAATATGGCCTATGTACTTTGGAAATAATGTGTGCAATGATTGAACCAAAACAGATAACTTTGAAACTCACAATCTCAAGAAAACCTTCTATTTATATCTTGACACCTACTGGATATTTTGCTCAGTATGACCAGCACAGTAGGAATTGAAAAAATTCCTTTTAGGGGTATCTAATTAGCTTAGCAAGCTAACTATTCCAAGTGAAATGATGTAAAAAGATAAACTCTGCTAAGAGAAATCAATTTAGCAAGTAAAGTTATACCCCCGATTTTTTAGGACTGTAGCAGACTTTGACCAGTGATCCTCTCAACGCACATATTTCTCTGAAATGGCTGAATAGAATCTCTTCAAAATTTTAGAGTATGTAGAAATGTTTGAGCTGAATCCAACAAGCTTTAGATCATCAAATTTGGTGAAGAATTGACTGAGATATGCACTTCACAAGTTGACAGATTTTTTAGTAGTATGACAGAGAACTCAAAAATGAACAATAAGAAAGTATGTATTAATGAACACTTTTATACAAATCCATTGGCATGAATGTCATTGCCTAATGGTGTAGATAGGTGTGGGCTAGAGTGTAGGCCTCACACACAATCAAAAACAGTAATGAGAAGCTCGGGAGTGATGAGTTCTACCCGCGACTTTTCCAGGAGATATTCCTTCAATCAAAGAGCTAACTTTTTCTACAAATCCTTTTGGTAGGTGATTACAAAAGATTCCAAGTCAATTTGACTTTTACAAGGAGATAAAGTGGTAATTAACCACTAGCACTAGTTCCTATGCTTCTTCACATATGTAGGGTCTTCAAGATATATTTCAAGCCAAATGTGTAGGCTTGTGATTTACACCAATAGCTCCCCCTCAAGCCAAACATTTTGGCTTGGTCTTCATCTTCAATCTTCATGTATATCCTGCAATCCAATCATTGCTTTGAATCTGCAAATTTTGGTTCCATCCAAAGCTTTAGCCAACAAATTTGCACATTGCATGTTGGTTGATACATAGGTTAGTTGAATGTCTTTGCTTCATAAGCTGTTCAATTCAGAGTAATGGATTCGCACATCTTTTGGAATAAGATCCCTTCTCGTGCATGCACGCCACGATTACTCTTGTAATGTGGTCATCTTCTTACTGGGCTATATCGTCTATTCGCTTGAGGGTTGCCTTGCATTAGATGTAGTTTTTAGCATGTCGATTCCATATCCACCATTGTTATTGTTTTTATTGCGCTCAAATTTCTCTATTGGTTTTACATGCACTAACGGCTGATTCTAACAATAAGGAAAAAATGTTTTGTCAAGTCAAGCACTATTGCATATTATTTACGTTTCCCATCTTTTATATGTGATGATCATGCGGACTTGATCTTGTGTCTTGATTTGTGGTGTTCATATGTATGGATACTATTTTGTGACTTTCCGTATGATTTAGGAAATTAAGACTTTATCAGCACAAAGCGTCCTCACCTACTAAAGTGACGTGCCTACACACAAACTCTTCGGAGTACTTGATTGCATTTCCAAAAAATACACTTAAGAAATGAAGAGCATTGAAAGGAAACCAATTATCTTGCCACATTTTATACATCCTATGTTGTAATTCTCCTTCGTGAATGAGCCACCTTGTACTTCATCCACATAGGAGGGCAAGTATGTGCCTGTAAGTACATGTAAGTAGGTGAGTTCGTGCGAGATTTAACGTGTACCAATGGGTGCGGAGATGCATGTGTGAAGGCATAGAGGATTGCGAGATGTGTGTGGTTGAGTATAGGCAGGTGTGGGTAGTATGTGCATGAGAGAAAGTGCGAGTAAGTGGGTGAGGATGAGAAGTTATCTTCCCGAGATACAATTGTGGAAACCGGGCAAAAGAGGTGACCAATTGCAAGGAAATTGAAAAAATTATAATTACGTATAAGAATTTTCCCATGAACTAAGAACATATCATTTGGTGCGTCTGCCGGGAACCATATGAGCTAGTGTATAGCCATAAGAAGAATTCCATTTCGAGATAATTGTGGGCTCTAGGTAATCCAAGTAGACCGATTGCGAGGGATTTAAACCAAATAAAGCCTCATATAATCATCTTTTCCTTGGGCTTTAGAGCCTGTTCATTTGGTGCGTCTGCCGGGAATTAGCTTGGTACGTCTCTATAAGAGAGTGCCATAGGTTCGCCTAGCGCCACAGGTTGGCCGAGCTTGCGGACCCCACGATCTAGTACATGAGCGAGGGGAGCTCATCGTCAAGAGCAACACAAACGCAAAGAGAGGAACGTGCTCAGAGAAGAGCCCTTGAAAGAGAAAGGAGAAGGTGGGAACCGCCAGGTGAGTGGACCTCGATTGGTTCGAAGAAATCAGTCAAAAACGTGTACTCCCGTAGGAGAGTCGCGAATCAAGTGCGGAAGTTTGAAGGAGGGATCCTGAAGCCACGTGTGCTAAATTTTTGGGATCGAAGTGATATCGACATCACACCTCTATTCGAAATGGCTCAGCGGATTTCAGTTCACTTGGGGGACTTCACCAAGTTTTCAGGTACTTGGGACGAAGATCCGGATAGTTTTATCTAGTTGTTTGAGGTTACTTGTGAGGCCAATGACGTAGTTGACCAGGATCAAAGGTTGAGAATTTTTCCGGCTATTCTCCGTGATGAGGCAGCCAATTGGTATGGGAACCTGACACCACAAGAGCGTGGAACTTATCAGATGCTCAAGGAAGCCTTCTTGGCAAAGTTTCGACGACAGGGCTTCCAAGATAGATTGGCCCAACAAATGGATTATTTGCGACAAGGAGTCAATGAGAGCATCGACAACTATATTCAGAGAATGGAAACGTTAGTAAGAAAGATGGGCATGAATGCCCCGAACGATGAGACATTGAAACGTAGATTCATTTCAGGATTGCGAGATCCTACGGCACAGCAGCATATCAGCCTGACAAGACCTGCGACCTTAATGGATGCTAAGGAGCAAGCGAGGCTTTGGGAGGAAGTACAATTATGCCAAAAAAGGAAGATGGAGCTCTTATACGAGCCTATGGGAGGCCCAGGAAACATACCGATGAAGGATCCTGGCCAAGGAAGTCCCGCATTGACGACCCCAGCTTTTGTAGCTGCCACTAGCACGCCAGGCGAGGCAAAGCCTGCGCTAACTGAAGAGCGAATATTGGAATTGGTCACGCAAGCTATAAAAGCTGCCACGATAACTCAGGAGACATACACAGTAAAACCAGAGGTCACAACAAACCCGAATCAAGTGTTTCGATCAAATACATGGTGTGGGAAGTGCCACGGTTACGGCCATTTAGCTTCAGAATGCCCTACAGTCTCGAGAGTATTCACAGATAGATCGCCACCTAGGATGCATTGTACTTTTTGTGGAAGGACAAATCACACAGAGGACCGATGTTACAACAAGAGAGCCTATGAAGAAAGGACCATGAAATCAGGAGATACAAGAGAAAGACCTTACACGGGATTGCCCGCTCAAAGTGTACCACCTACATCTCGTTGGGAAAACAGACCAACTTATGGATATGGTGCTCAGGGTCAAGGAGGAGACTATCCAAGAGGAGCCGCGCGTGATCAAAGAAGAGATGGTCCAATCCAGTGCTGGAGATGCCATGGCTTTGGCCATACTCAATCTAGATGTCCAAACGAAAAGAAGCCAATTGATTATACTCCATTATGTAGGTACTGTAGTGGGGAGGGCCACTTTGATGAGGATTGTCCAAAACGAAGAGCTGCCGCCGGCAAGGAAAAAGGACCAGTAGGGTCCTCGAACTATGTTGATACTCAGATGCATTCCACATCGAGAGGTCAAGAGCACGTTCCTACGATCGGAGTAGTGTTCAAGACGCCGAACCCTCAAGAAGGCTCTAGCTCGTCAATGCACTTTGTGGATGCTTACGAGGCCAAGAAATTACACAAAGATCCACCTGTAGCAGTAGTCACAAGGACTCAAGAATATTCGAAGAAGAATCCAGGAGGCGAAGGTGAAGAAGGGAGTCAAGAGAGGATAGCTGAACACGAAGAGGTAGAGAACCAAGTTGGAAGATTTGTTGAGCAGCAAGAGTTTGAGGATGGGGAAGAGGTTGAGATCCTTCCACCAGTAACCAAGGAGTTTGTGCCGGGCATAGCACCATTCCCTGAAAGATTGAAAACTCCTAAAATTAGAAAGGAAAGACAAAGTTCGGGAGAAGTGGATATTGTAAAGTTACTCGCTGACACGGAAGTCACGCTGGATATTGGCACATTGCTAAAATGTTCACCTGTTTATAGGAAACAATTCTATAACGAATATATAAAGAAGCCGAGGAAAGCTCGAGATAAAAATAGACAAGATAAGGATGTCCAAGGGATCATTCAAAGCATTACGACGCAAATTGATTCGAATGCTCCAGCTGTGACGGTCGAAATTAAAGGATATGCAGTCCCTGGTGCTCAGTTAGATAGTGGAGCCGCAGTCAACCTTATGACTGAGTTCATGATGAAAGCTTTGGGCCTTAACCACATGGAAGAAACGCCGATGTCCTTGAGAATGGCGGATCAAACACAAGTGAAGCCTGCGGGTCTTTTGAAGAATGTAAGTACAGTTGTGGGTGGTCTAGAGTTTAAGGTTGATTTTCTGATAGTAAGACCAAGGACCTCAGAGGCCACCTTCTCGATCCTACTTGGACGGCCATGGCTGGTGCAAGCCGAATGTGTGCAGGACTGGCGCACAGGTTTTATTTCAATAGGGCCAAAGTCTGATCGGATTCAGTTGCAAGTATCCCCACCCTCGAGCAACAAGAAGAAGACAATAATAGTCGATGAGATGGAAAAGAAAGAAAAGGAGAAAACAAGGCACGAGAGTGCACGAGCTAGGTTTTCTTTGAACACGGACACCTACAAGAATCTGCTTCAAGACGGGTTCAACTTGCAGCTCTTTAAGAATCAAGACACGAAGATGGGAGAGTATAAAATTCCATTGCTCTATAACGACGATTCCGATCAGGAATTGCTAGGATGGTTGACGCATACAAGTGAATTTGATTGTTACATGTTGAGTATAGACTCAAGTAAAAACAAAGCTACTCAATCCCTGGAGAAGGGAACTTCAAGAGAAGAGTTGAAACTAGAGTTAGCTCCTGCGATGGAAGTGCAACAGTTGAAAGAAAGAGTTAGAATGCTAGAAACAGAGATTCTAAGGAGAAGTCGAGAATCGGAAAAAGAAGCGAAGAGTAAGACTAAAGTGTCGGAAGCCATCGCAAAAGCTGAATTGAAGAAACTAGGTTCAATCGAAAGAGAACAAAACAATGAATTACTGGCCAACCATGCACGCGTGATCGGAGAGCACATTCCAATCATAGTGTCATCAAGAAATAAGGACTATTCGCGAGAAGCTCAGTTGGAAAAGTGGGAAGTTTTTCCAGAAAAGTTCTTGAGTGTAGGGTCAGAGCTACCAGATGGAGTACGAGACTGCATTAAAACGACACTCAAAAATTTTAGCGAAGCCTTTGCATGGTCATACAGTGATCTGAGAGGAATTGATCCCCAAATCTGCCAACATTATATAGATTTGGAAGAAGGCACACGACCAATATGTCAACGACTCAGGCGAACGAATCCAGTCTACTCGGAATTGATCAAGCTAGAATTGACCAAATTATTAGAGGCAGGATTTATATATCCCATCGCATCCAGCGAATGGGTATCACCAATTGTAGTTGTTCCGAAGAAAAACAAGAAAATCCGTATTTGCATAGATTATCGAAAGTTGAACGAGCGCACGAAGAAAGATCACTTCCCCTTGCCATTTACTGATCAAATCTTGGATAGAGTGGCTGGCCATAGATTGTACTCATTTTTGGATGGTTTCAGTGGGTACAACCAGATCCAAATCCATGAAGAGGATCAATCCAAAACTACTTTCACGACAGAATGGGGTACGTATGCATATCGGGTGATGCCATTTGGATTATGCAATGCACCGGCCACATTCCAGAGAGCAATGATAGCTGCATATCAAGACTACTTGCAGGATTGGATGGAGATATTTCTCGATGACTTTGCAATCAGAGGCGACGATGAAAATATGATGGAGAGGATCGAAGCAATTTTAAGAAGAAGCATCGAAAAAGGCATCGCATTGAATCCGGAAAAGTGTACATTTGGAGTACGAAGAGGATTGCTTTTGGGTCATGTTATTTCCGAAAAAGGGATTGCGGTTGACGAGGACAAAGTGGAAAAAATTGGACAACTTCCACCTCCGCAAAATTTGCCACAACTCAGAGGATTTTTGGGCCATGCAAATTATTATCGACGTTTTATATTAAATTTTGCATCCATAGCGACACCACTGACGACTCTCTTGAGGAAGGACCAACAATACCAGTGGACGGGAGAGTGTCAAGTTGCATTCGAATCGATCAAAGAGAGGTTAATAAATGCACCGATTTTGGTAGCACCTGACTGGACGAAGGAATTTCATGTACATACCGACGCTTCTCATACTGCGGTTGGAGCAGTACTATGTCAAGCCGACGAAAAGAAGTTGGACCATCCTATTTACTATGCAAGTCGCAATTTGAATAGCACTGAGAGGAACTACACGACTACGGAGAAGGAATGCCTATCGATGATCTTTGCGGTGAACAAGTATCGGCACTACCTGATGGGAAAGCATTTCACATTTTATGTGGATCATGAAGCCCTTAAGTACATCATTAATAAACCCGAACTGTCAGGGCGACTGATGAGGTGGATGCTACTTCTCCAAGAATTTCAGTTCACAGTGGTAACCAGACCAGGCAAAGCACATATATTGGCCGACCATTTATCTCGAATTGTTAATGAGGAGCCAATCTCTGGTGTGCCCGACGATGCTCCTGATGGGCATCTATTCCAGGTTGAAGCTAAAGTACCTTGGTATGCCGACTTGGTGAATTTCTTGTGCACTACTAAATATCCGCTAGGAGCAAGCAAGAGAGAGAAACAAAAACTGTTAGCATTGGCGAAGCATCATAGCATCATTGGGGGGCAACTCTATCGATATTTTGTTCATGAGAGCATTTATCGGAGGTGTCTCGAGGAAGAAGAGGCAAATCTAGTGTTGAGGGCTTTGCATGACGAACCTTGCGGTGGACATTTTGCTGGTGAATTGACGGCAAGAAAGATTTTATTAGCAGGGTATTGGTGGCCAACATTGTTCAAGGACTCACATACATATTGTAAGAAATGTGACAAATGCCAACGAATGGGCAAACCCACATTATCACATGCTGCTCCTCTTACGCCGGTGTTGGCTCTTAAGCCGTTTGAGAAATGGGGAATTGATTTTGTGGGGCCTATTGATCCTCCCTCACGACGAAGATCCAATAGGTATATCTTGGTCTGTACTGATTATGTTACCAAGTGGGTGGAAGCCAAAGCTCTGAAGACTGACCGAGCTATTGATGTTGCTAAATTTCTGTATGAACAAATTATCACTCGATTCGGATGCCCATTGGAAATAGTGAGTGATAGAGGGTCACATTTTGTCAACGAATTGATCGAAGAATTAATGGAATTATAAGATCAAACATAGAAAGAGCACTCCATATTACCCGAGAGCAAATGGACAAGTGGAGGTCACCAACAAAATTCTTGAACAGATTCTGACAAAGACAGTAGCTGTGCATAGGCGAGACTGGGATGAGAGACTTTTGGAAGCTTTGTGGGCGTATAGAACATCCTACCGAGTGACGACAAAGAGCACTCCGTTCTCTCTAGTATATGGCGAGGAAGCCATCTTCCCCATCGAAAAAGAAGTTCCGACATTAAGAGTGGCCATCGAAGCCAGGTTGGGCGAGGAAGAGTCATTGAAGGAAAGGTACATACAACTGGTCAAGCTGGAAGAAAAGAGACTTATTGCACAGCAAAGTTTGGAAGCTATTCAGAAGAGACGTAAGGAAAGGCATGACAAAAATCTCAAAACCTATGTGATTCAGGAAGGGGATTTGGTACTAGTCTATGATAGTAAATATTATAAATTCCCAGGGAAGTTGCAGACAAGATGGGCGGGACCGTTTAAGGTGGTGGAACTCAATTCCAATGGTTCCATGCAAATTCAAGATTTAGGAGAAGAATATGCTCCCGTGAAGGTTAACACGCTTCGAGTTAAACCATATTTCAAGTGATATTAGGACGGGAGAAGCCAGATGAGATCCAAACGAAATGACGAAGTAGACTCCTTGTACATACATGTATAGTATTATATATATGCGCATAAGTAATCTATGATTTGTGTGTCATAAATATCATTCCTTGCTAGCTCAAGCATTTGGACTTCTAATATTTTTTGTGTTATGCAGAGACTGTTAGAGCCTAAGTAACAAAATGGCAGACCAAATTACACAGCTCTACTTGTACGAGCTAAGGATATATTTCTCGGACCAAAGGTTCGCTCGCATGGACATAGATGTCGACGACTTTGAGACGGAATACGATGTTGAGGAAGCGCATTGGCTGGTATGCTTTATAAACCAGGGTTTGGGTGTTGCATTTTACATTGAGTGTTTTGAGGAATACCTAGCTCGACATGTAGGATGGGCGGGAGATCGATACTACTATTTTGATCCTTTGACGGAAATGCCTAATGAGGAAAACGACATCACATGGGCTTGGGCAGATGTACTAACGCTAGGAAGTGATGACCGAGCTCCCGAAGTTGAGCCTGACTCGCCTTAGAAAAGTTGTCGGGATGCGAGTACGATGTGAGACTACATGAGACATTCCGGAGATTCACATTCTAGGACACCTAGGATAGGTATACGAGGGACTAAGGCATAGCTGGCTGTAGTTACCAAGTGAAAAGTCAACTCGATGAATACATATGTAGTGTCTGTAATTGAGGGAATGAGGTGAAGAGGTGGTTGATCTGTCAAAGGCTAGTGTGTATATGTTTGCATGTATGTGTGGGAACCGTGGGAAAAGTCCCTTTCTTCCTCTCCCTAATTCTCAGGACTTGGGTGAACCAATTAATTATGAAAAAGAAAAACGAAGGAAAGAAAAGAAAAGAAAAAAAAAGTGTGTTGTGTGATCGTACCAATGCGCTATGGTGGACTAGTAGGTGGGTGGATTTACCCTCGCCGGGTGGTTAGGACCACGAGCCGCAGCTAGTTTCGCCATAGGCTTGGGAGGTATATGTCTGTGTTTTAGCTACGCGCCATAACGGGTTGGTAGGCAGGTGGAGCCATCGTGGCTGGGTAGTCACGACCATGAGCCGCATCCAGTTTTGTTATGGGCTAGCTGATATATGTGATGTGTTATCATTGTGTGTTTGTGTGTTGTGCGCTGCATTGCGTTGGTAGATGGGTGGAATCAACCTGATCGGGTGGTCAGGTCCACGAATCGCATCCAGTGTCAATGTAGGCCAACGTGTGATTAAAATAAAATTTTCATATGAAGTTATTCCCCACTCCTGAGGGGGAGAGAAAGAGAGGAGAGGGCGATGATCGCCTGGAAGGGAACGTTATTTGCTTGTGTGATTGGTATGTGTTGGCTCGCGACAGATCAGCTCACTTGGAATCCACATTCTTGAAGGCACGGAGACTCTATATGTACTCACAGATGAGGCTTTAGCGAGGTAATGCAACGGTCTTGCTTTACAACTTGTGTGCTCTATCTAAGGGTTTTTCTAGTATGCGGGACACTCTAGGTTTTTATGTAGGTCTTGACTTGTACTCGAGTTTCGATGATTCTTGTAGGACGACGATGGGGATTCTTTGGGAACATCTAGTCATGGAATGATTGTACATAGCGAATAGTAGATGCAATAATGGGGTATGCATTTTGGGTATTTTTGTCCGATTGGATTCATTTCAGTTGTTGTTGTTTATTTCGGTATTTTCTTTTCTGTTTTCCGCAATGGTAGTTGCATATGTAAAATATGGAAAGGTATGCATGTGTTATTTTGGTTGAGACCATTTTTTTTATGGAATGTATGAGCAAATTCATGCATGGCTGAAATGGAAATGCATATATGTGCATGCTCTTGGATCATTTTGGAAGCGACTGATTGGTATGTATTCATGAGTGATTTTTTGAGCACTAATAGCTTCAATGAGTGCAGGTTCAGTTGGAGTATTGGCTCGATGGAAAGGTATGCAAACTAGTTGTGCACTGACATTGAATGGCTGTTTTGATTATATTGCAGCGTAGAGTGGCTTGTCGAGGACGACTTCGCGAATAAGTGAAGGGGAATATGTTAGCGAAATAAATTATTGGTTTTTGTGCGCTAATAAACTTCCATTTTGCAAAGTGTATGTAGGAGTGCAGGTATTTTGCAACAAAAAGATGTTGGTCGATAGTAATTGACTTCAGTTAATATGGCTTGGAGGCAGGTGTTGTTGAAAGAAAAGAGATGTGGTGGCAATGGGATCAAGACCAATTCAGTCAATATGGTTGATGTTGCTAAAGCTTTGTCTCGTCCTCCTGCATATACAACCAAGTTCTTTGGATGTGAGCTAGGTGCACAATCCAAATTTGATGAGAAAACAGGGACATCCATGGTGAATGGGGCTCATGAGCATCTCCGCGAAGATGAGTGTTCACTTGATGAAGAAGGTGTCCTTGGATACACGTGGAAGTGATAAAGCTAGAGCTAGACGGAGTGGCAGACGAGAGCTTTGTCAATGGCCATGCAAGCCATGACATTGTCTTTTTACTATGCTCTTGGACATATCTCCTTGCAGGTCGTGTGTCCCTGTCGCAGAGCGGTCAGAAGGAATAACAATAGGCTGTTTATCAGTACGCATTCATTATCACTAATGAGTTCCGGCACTATTTTCTCCTACGTGAATGGCTCGATGAGCGAAAGCGATATGTATTGCTACTTGTGTCGTCCATTTCCGTCGGAATGATGACGAAATTCTTCTATTTTGTGAAAGCTTCTCTATGCGAGTCTTTCCCCCTGGCAGAGTCACCATTACAATGGGACCCTGTCAGAGAATGGATAATGGGGGAAGGTGGTGCCTCGAAAATCTTAAAAATCAGCCAGTGGGAGGCGGCTGCGTCAACAATGCTTCTCAATATCAAACTGACGTGGGTTCATTCTTTGTCAAAACAAATAGAAGTATAGGACGAGCCATGTTTGAAGGAGAGGTAGTTGGACTCGATGCAATGCATAAAACTAATACAATAAGGGTGCCAAATCCCTTGAAGGTAGGACCTTTGCCAGGGGGAGGTTATTTCGGTCAGAACTCTCTCTCTCTCCACTTTTCCGTTTTTTTGCCAGGAACAAAGACAGGGATGAGAGCCTTTATGGGGGACTGGTACTTTTGTTTTTGAGTGGTGGCTGGTGTGTTTTCAACTTCACCCAGAGTGAGAACGAAAGGAGGGGGGCTCTGAAAAGAGGGGCGCTTTTCTGTTACATACGAGCAGGGCGCCAGCAAAAGAGGGGGCTTTTTCGTCTGTGGGTGTGGAAGTTCGATTTAGCAGGGCTGACGTGCTTGAGTAAAGGGGAGCTAACCGAAATAGAAGATCCTCGCTCTAATGTTCGGGGGGGGGGGGGGTACGCGCGTCTCCGTTTTTGATGCCCAACAGCAAGATGATGGCGGTACTCCCTGAAGGACGAGGAGATAGAGAGGGGAGAACAAGGGAGTTCTCAGGGGGAAGCTGCCGTGTGGACTAACTCACGCAGGGAAGGTGTCCTCAGAAGAAGGGGGCCACACCTCTGTAACTCAAGTCGCAGAGGAGTATTCACGGAATTTCAGTCCAATACGGGTGTTGTAATTTGCACGCTATCCTACAGCATCATACATAGTTGGTCTCGTTGCGCACCATAAGCAGCATTTTCCGGACTTCGGACTTGTAGTTCAGGTTACACAGTGCCTGAATACGAGGATGGAGGTTGGATCGCTGAAGTTCGTGAATGTGGAACTGACGCATGGCTCACCTTGACGGATTATGGATGACTGTCATATTACAGTGGCGCAATTCAATTGTTTGGATTCTACAACAGATGTTTCCATGGGATTCTTTGGCACGCCATCTTCGGTTCCAGGAATGCTCATATGGCATCTTCATGTAGGCGCAGTTTTTTTTCAGAATTTCTAATTTCTCCGGTGCGTATACCAGTGAATATTCTGCACTGCTCCTTTATGTCTGATGATTATTATGCTTGCATCCTTGCTATGGCTATGGTGCAGCTCCGTTGGTTCTGTCTCTGCGCATTTAATTCAAATGAGAATTCATAGTGCGTTTCCATCCTTCTACATCATTGTTGCTGCTTGTTTGGCATATTCTTTTATGTAGGGCAGCGCATTCGTACGTGAGGTCAAATAATATCTTTTGGACAATTCTTATTTGCTATTTTGCAATGTCGTGAGTGGCACCAGGTGTTGTCATGTATATATCTTAATGTTCTAGGTCATTATGGAAGGTTTACTGCGTTCTTGTTTTAATGCTGCATTGTTCTGTTTCTGTTTGCATCAACGCCTTCCGTCATAAGCTGTTCAATTCAGAGTAATGGATTCGCACATCTTTTGGAATAAGATCCCTTCTCGTGCATGCACGCCACGATTACTCTTGTAATGTGGTCATCTTCTTACTGGGCTATATCGTCTATTCGCTTGAGGGTTGCCTTGCATTAGATGTAGTTTTTAGCATGTCGATTCCATATCCACCATTGTTATTGTTTTTATTGCGCTCAAATTTCTCTATTGGTTTTACATGCACTAACGGCTGATTCTAACAATAAGGAAAAAATGTTTTGTCAAGTCAAGCACTATTGCATATTATTTACGTTTCCCATCTTTTATATGTGATGATCATGCGGACTTGATCTTGTGTCTTGATTTGTGGTGTTCATATGTATGGATACTATTTTGTGACTTTTCGTATGATTTAGGAAATTAAGACTTTATCAGCACAAAGCATCCTCACCTACTAAAGTGACGTGCCTACACACAAACTCTTCGGAGTACTTGATTGCATTTCCAAAAAATACACTTAAGAAATGAAGAGCATTGAAAGGAAACCAATTATCTTGCCACATTTTATACATCCTATGTTGTAATTCTCCTTCGTGAATGAGCCACCTTGTACTTCATCCACATAGGAGGGCAAGTATGTGCCTGTAAGTACATGTAAGTAGGTGAGTTCGTGCGAGATTTAACGTGTACCAATGGGTGCGGAGATGCATGTGTGAAGGCATAGAGGATTGTGAGATGTGTGTGGTTGAGTATAGGCAGGTGTGGGTAGTATGTGCATGAGAGAAAGTGTGAGTAAGTGGGTGAGGATGAGAAGTTATCTTCCCGAGATACAATTGTGGAAACCGGGCAAAAGAGGTGACCAATTGCAAGGAAATTGAAAAAATTATAATTACGTATAAGAATTTTCCCATTGACTAAGAACATATCATTTGGTGCGTCTGCCGGGAACCATATGAGCTAGTGTATAGCCATAAGAAGAATTCCATTTCGAGATAATTGTGGGCTCTAGGTAATCCAAGTAGACCGATTGCGAGGGATTTAAACCAAATAAAGCCTCATATAATCATCTTTTCCTTGGGCTTTAGAGCCTGTTCAAAGTACCAAAGCTAGGAAGCATCAACTATGGCTGGAGTTCACAACTCTCAAGAAGGCTCCCAAACAAAATGTGACTGATTTTGTCACAAAGCTCAAGGACATAGCGGATCAGTTGGGAAGCATTGGAGAGGTAATAGATGAAGAGCAAATTGTAAGGCAGGTCATCAATGGCTTGAAGGCAGATGATAAGTGGGAAGCATTCACCACAGCTATGGATTTGTACATGGACATGCATGTACCTGATTTCAACACACTCATTGGACAACTACTTACTCAAGAGGCAAAGCTTATCAAAAATTGAGAAAGCTCTAAAGGTAATCAATCTTCAGCTTTATACACGGATAAAAGCAAGTCTAAAGATAACAAAGGAAAGGCAAAGAAAGTGGATGATGAAGTAGGTACATATCAAGCTCACTATGCAGGTAGAGGAAGACATGGCAGAGGTAGAGGAAGAGGAGGTAGACAAGGCAGGGGGAGATCCCAAGACTCCAACTCATGTTCTATTTGTGGATTAACTAATCATACAACTGAAAATTGCTTTAGGAATTCCAGGAATCAAAGAGGCAGAGGATACAATAGAGGAAGTTATGGCTACTCAAGAGGAAGGTTCAACAATTATCATGGCAACTACAACAACTACAATCATTCAAACTATCAAGGAGGCTACAAAGGAAGGAGAGACTACAATAACTACACAGAAGAATCAAACAAAGAGGATTCATTATTGATCATGAACATGGCTATGCCACAAGGTAAATCTGATGAGCATATTTTCTAAATAGATTCAGGTTGTTCAAATCATGTGGCAGGAAATGTGGCACTCCTATCAGATTTAGAAGATCCAAGGAATAAGCATGAGGTACAAACAGGAGATGATACAAAACATCCAGTGGAGAAAATAGGCAATGTCAAAGCACCGGATGGAAACATCAACCTACTCAGTAAGGTACTCTATGTCCCTACCATTACAAAGAATTTGATAAGTGTTGGACAGATAGTAGAGAAAGGGTTGCAAGTCAGGTTCACAAAAGCAGGAGCATTTGTTGAAGATCCAAGTCAAGGATTCAGAAGAATTGCAAAAGGTGAAAAGACAGGATTCAGAAGAATTGCAAAAGGTAGATTGTTCACATTTGAATTACAGGACACTAGAAACATTGCTCTCTTTAATTATGGTAGTCAGACACTCACAGAATTGGAAGTATGGCACAAAAGGTTAGCACATATTGGTGAAAGGTCATTAAAGCAAATCTGCAGGGACCAAAGTGTACTTGGACTCCCTAATTTGTCAAAACAACATATGATTTATAAGTGTAGTGCATGTCAATTTGGAAAGTCTCACAGGTTACCATTCATGAAGAGAGGTTATATGCATGGAGATCTCTTGGAGTTGGTTCATACAGATGTATGGGGACCTAGCAAGGAAGCTTCAATATCTGGATCAAGGTATTATGTTTCCTTTATTGATGATTGCAGCAGATGGACTATCCTATTCTTTATGAAACACAAAGATGAAGTTTTTTCATGTTTCAAAAGATATTTGGCTCTTGTGGAGAATCAAACAGGTAAATCACTAAAAAGGCTAAGGTCAGATGGAGGGGGAGAATACTTCTCCCATGAGTTTGATTCTTTTCTTCAAGAAAGAGGAATCAAAAGAGAGGTAACTACAAGGTACACTCCTGAGCAAAATGGAGTGGCAGAAAGGAGGAATAGGACAATTGTTGAAGCTGCAAGGTCTATGTTAAATGAAAAGCATTTACCTAATTACTTATGGGCTGAGGCTGTATCTACAGCCACTTACTTGATTAACAGGTTGCCTTCAAAATCCCTTGATGGGATGACTCCAATGAGGCTTGGAATGGAAGAAGACCAAGCTTAGATCATTGTAAAATTTTTGGATGTATTGCTTTTGCTCATGTTCCTTCACAGGTTAGAGGCAAGATGGATCCAAAGGTAGAAAGGTGTGTATTTATTGGATATGACAACAATCAAAAGGGCTACAGGTTATACAACCCTACCAACAAAGGATTCTTGGTAAGCAGAGATGTAGTTTTTGATGAGAACAATTCATGGTATGAAGATTCATGCAGGAAGGTCAATTTACCATATAATCTTGAAGAAGATTTTCCAAAGCTTGGTAGAGAACAATCAAAGATTGAAGAACAAGACACCTTAGAGGATGATGAAGAATCTCACATGGAAAAGATCAAAGCATGGAAGTCTAAAGGTAAAGCAAAATTGCAAGAACTTGGACATGAAGCAGAATCATCACATCATGGCCTAAGAAGATCTATGAGGGAAAAGAAAAAACCAGAAAGGTATGGGTTTGACACCTCATTAGTAACTAAACATTCTATCTACATAGCACAGGACATAAACCAAGAGGAGCCATCATCATTTGAAGAGGCCAAAGCAAAAACAGAATGGAAGCATGCAATGAAGGAAGAGATTGAAGCACTTGAGGAAAACAACACTTGGGATTTGGTGCCCAAGACTTCATCCATGAAGGTAATAGGCTCAAGATGGGTCTATAAACTCAAGAAGAATTCTGATGGTTCAATTAACAGGTATAAGGCAAGGCTTGTGGCAAAAGGCTTTGCACAAACTCAGGGAATTGATTATGAGGAGACTTTCTCTCCTGTGGCAAAGATGCCTACTATTAGGGTTTTGCTTAGTATTGCCTCTTCCAAGAATTGGAAGATACTTCAACTAGATGTAAAGAATGCATTCTTGAATGGTTGGATAACAGAAGAGGTATATATGGCACAACCACCTGGTTTTGAGAATCAAGTTTATCCTGATTATGTGTGTAAACTTAACAAAGCATTGTATGGTCTCAAGCAAGCTCCAAGAGCTTGGAATTTCAGGCTTGTTTCATTCTTGCAAGACAAAGGCTTTCAACCAAGCAAGGCAGATCCTTCACTCTTTATTAAAAAGAGTAATTCCGAGGTCATCTATCTATATGTATATGTAGATGATATTATATTGACAGGAAATGATGCAGATGGTATGAAGAAGATCAAAGATCAGATGAGAGAAGAGTTCAAGATAAGTGATTTGGGTTCACTTACCTACTTCCTAGGTTTGGAAGTTGTCTACAAAGATCATGGTTTGTTTCTCACTCAAAGGAAGTACATTAAGGACATGTTGGCAAAATTCAAGATGCAAGATTGTAAGATTGCAGGTACTCCAATGGAGGTCAATCACAAATTGAGCTCACATGAAGGTGAACTCATAGAGGACATCACATCATATCAAACTCTAGTGGGTAGTCTCAACTATGCCACATTGACAAGAGTAGATATATGTTACAGTGTGAGTGTGCTAAGTCAATTTATGCACACACCAAGGAAACCACATATGGATGCTGCCAAAAGGATTCTCAAGTATATCAAAGGAACCATAAATGAAGGACTTTATTATCCTTATGTATCTGATTTAGGTTCGAAGCCATTTTCTGATGCAGATTGGGCTGGCTCCAAGGAAGATAGAAGGAGCACTTCAGGTTATCTTACCTTTGCAGGTTCAAAGCTTATTTCATGGTCATCCAAGAAGCAACCCACAGTTGCTCTCTCTTCTACTGAAGCTGAATATAGAGGTCTTGCCATAGCTACACAAGAAGCTATGTGGATGAAGACATTGTTCAAAGATCTTGGATTGGAGTTTGGAACTCCAACTATTTTTGGTGACATTATTCATTTGGCTGCTAATCCTATTTTTCATGCAAGGACTAAACATATTGAAGTTCATTATCACTATGTACGAGAAAAGGTTCTAAGCAAAGAGATTCAAATATCATATGTGTCCACTCATCAACAATGTGCAGATATTCTAACCAAAGCATTGGATGGTACAAAGCTTTGCATATTCAAGGCTATGATAGGTTTGCAGGTAATCTTGGAAGATTGAAGACCTCAAGCATACTTGGCTTGAGGGGGAGCTGTTGGAGCAAGTCTATGACAAGCCTAAGTATTGGCTTGAGTCTCACAAAGTCTTAGAAGAAGCTTTAAAAAGAAGACTATGTAAAGTTCACTTGTGAACTACCTCTTGTAATTTTTTGGAGAGTTTACTTAATGTAAAAGTAAGAGAATCTTAAGTGGTTGAGTCCACATGATCAAGAATGGAAAGAGGAGCCACGAATTTGTGATTTGTGGTAGGTAGAGAATCAAATCAATCATTGATTGATTGGAGAGTGATTGAGGGAAGTTAGCCTCCCAAACTCAACTATAAATAGATGGCAGTTTTAGTCGTGGTTAGAGAGACCTATGTGAAGACCTCCAAGAGCTGAGCTTTATGCCATATCAAGGTGTGATTACAAGGCACACATATGTATCAGTAAGTCATTGTATTGTACAAGAAATATACTTTCATTTTCATGATTATTTGGTTTCATCTTTCCATGTTCTTGTGAAGTGTACTACTCACTACCATTACTCTCAGTTTTCTCAGTCAGCTTGCAGAGATGTTTTCTCTGAGCTTGGTGCATCATTTTCAGTGATTTAACTTGGTAAAGTTAGCTCTATAAGTCTAATATATGCTCATAAATTTTCATGTCATTTGGATGTTGCAATCTTCAGTTATGTTCATTTGAAGTCAACAGGGTCTGTTCATCTTCACCTCTCTGTCAGGTACCCGACTTTTTCACTCATCTTGTCAGAGGTGTTTCTCAGTGGTTACTTATCCAAATTCAGTGATTTAAAGCTTGTTGGATTGAGCGTACTGTCTACTATAACCATACAAATTTTAATAATCATTGGATTTCTAAATTTTGAGTTATGGTGATTTTTCTGCTCACTGGTCTATTTCTGTAGCAGCCCGTGAAAATCGGGATGATATCATCACTTGTTAAAACTCATTCTCAGTGTGTGCTTTGTTATTTTTGATGAGATTACTCTTGAAAGTTAGCTCTTTAAGCTAACTAGACTTCCACAAGAGGAATTAAGCTAATTGCTGCTGTGCTCAGAGAATTATGTAAAACACTGGACAGGTGTATGAACCAAGAATAGCAAGTTTTCACCTCTGAGCTAACTCCAACTTATCTGTTTTGATCTATCTTTTTGAGAGTGATCTTCCAAGGTACATAGGGTGTCTAATACATCCATTGGCAAGCTAAAAGGGCCCACCATCTACTCCTGGAGTTCATTTGGCTGGTGTAGATCAAGGATTTTGCAACACCTCTTCATCTTCAAGCACATACTTATCCATCTCTTCACAGAAATTACACCACACCACATGGCCTTTAATTTTGCCTTGAATGGCAACCGAATGGCCCCCAAAACTTTATGCCACACCTAACCTAATCGATCGGCTCACAAAGATCATCTATAACCATCAAGGATCACACATAGACCTCATCTAACTTAGAAGTTAGGGTTCCACAAATATTCGCGCTCTCACGATGTCTTCTCCTCATAATGAAGGGCTTACAACCTAGAGCACCATGGATCATTTGTGGTCACTTGAGGGTGGAGTATTGAGCATATCTAACATGTGTGTGTGTGTGTGTGTGTGCATGTATGTGCTTGTCACTCACATTTGCTTGCAATAATTGCTCACGATCTTCATATCCTTCTCACATCTCTACAGATTGACAAATAAAGGAGGTGATGCTCATGCTTGGGCTACATAGTGTCTTTTTCATTTACACTACACTAAGTTTTTAGTGCCTACTCTACAACACATAGATTTTTTAGTACTTACTTGTATTCCTTGGACATCCCATTTTTGGGCTCATTATGTATTCACTTTCTTCCCTTTTACCCTATTGTTGTACTTTGATGTATTTCATTTACTCTATTTCATTTCAGTCACAAAAAAAAAGAAGCAACAATACTCACATAAGTGGGGCAAGTAGGAAACTCTCCGAGATGGAGAGTGAAGTAGTGGTGGGCAACCTATATAGCCTAAATTAGGGTCCTATAGTCTTTTTTGGTATACCTACATAAGAGTCTAATTGTCGAGTGTAAGTAGAGTCTAATTACAGGAAGAGATTAATTTTAAGAATCGGTCTAAGGCAACATAAGAGACCAATTTCACAAATTCTTCTATGGACTACTTTTGCAAATTTTCCTATGGACTAATTTCACAAGGCAACAAGAAGAGACCAATTTCACAAATTGGTATATGGACCGATTTTCCAAAATCGGACCAATATCTCAAATTTGTCCAAGACCCAAATTCATCCAAGGCAAGATGATCACTTGAAGACTAAGTATGAGGACCCGCCAAAAGCCGTGGAGCAAAGAAAGAGAGTGGAGATGAGAGTACTAGATTTGACAGAGTACCGATTTGACAAAGTACTAGAAAAGTGCAAATCTGAGTAAGAGTGGAAGTAACAGAGTACTAAAGTAACTACCTGGCAGAGGCAGCTTATATAAGGAAAGGAATTTGAGTACCGAAGGGATCATATATCATAGAGGAGATATCAAATAGCATGTTATGATAGAGAGAGGAAGAGCATACAAAGAGAAGGAAGAATACTTAAGTGAAGTGCATCACCACTCTCAAGCTTCAACAACTTACTTCTAGGAGTTAGGTAGGAGGCTTTGGTCTTGTCATAGAGGGTGGACAAGTGAAGCAAGTCTACAAGGGCCAAGTGCTTAGTAAGAGGCTTGTATGCCCCAGTAGTACCTTGAGAGTTGGATTGTGAAGTTGGCAGTTTGTCATAGCAGCCATTGCCCCTTCCATTGTGATTGTACCACTCTCCTATCTTGTATACTTCCATGCTTGATGTGAATAGAGTAATGCTTTTGTGACTCTTAACCTTGGCTCTCATTTTGTAATATTCTGGTGGTTTGTGCAAAGCATACACATAATGTACATTGCACTGAGAAAAAGAACCCACCTTGAGCATAAGGGTACAAGAATTTCCTCTACATATACAAAATCTAAGATGGACGACTTATTATGTAGGTGGGGAGTAGCTTGTATATCTTGCCTACCACCTCAGACATTGTACTTTGCTCCTCATTCGTATAGTATGTAGGGATGCATATGGACTTTTCCTTTGCCTTCCTTACCATAGTTTGATCATGCAATGCTCCATAGGGTACAAGTAGGTGGTAAATTTGAGGCATTGGTATGTCATGTTTGGGTTCAAGTCCATTGTGCCAACGTTAGGGGCAAAATTGACATTTATTGGTGGTCACTGCTTTTTGTAATGTGATTAAGGTCCAATTGAAGACCCTTCCAAAGGGTGTGGATATGAGCTCTAGAGGGGTGTCAACCCTTTTCCCAAAAAGGCATGGGAGAAGAAATTACAAATTCTTAATCTTATATAAATATGCGTATTCAGCAAACTGATATCTACTGTCGTCGAGTACTTTCTTCCTCTCTCTAACTCTATATTCATGTGCATTGCCATTTTTTTGGTATCACATATGCATGGCATATGGAGGACTCCATATAATCTGTCCTCGAGTACTTTCTTCCTCTCTCTAACTCTATATTCATGTGCATTGCCATTTTTTTGGTATCACATATGCATGGCATATGGAGGACTCCATATAATCATCTGAGAGAGGAAGGGCAACCCATGTGCATGTATATATACATTTATGAATGAATGTATGTATAAATGAATGTATGTATACAAAGTAGATAGATATGTATGCTTTTCATGTATGTACGCAAGTGTTTATGCATGTTAATAAGATGTGTTTAATATGCATGCAGATATATCTATATATTTATATAAATATCTATATATATTTATATAAATATCTATATATATTTATATATAGATATATAAAAGTATATATATAAATATATATATTCTGTTTGTCGTCTACCATATTTATGATACATAAAAAAATTCTCTCTCTCTCTCTCTCTCTATATATATATCTATCTATCTATCTATCTGAAAGAAGGTAAACGTTTTCCTCATCTTTAAATTTGAAAATTTAAAAGTACTATTGTACACATGAATGCACATAGTACCCGCACGACGCTATGTGACAAAGGAGGTGAATGAGTATACTATTCGCGGAACCCCCTATTTCAATAAATTGCATGGATGGAGAAGGAGAGCACTGTGAATATGTGCATATGTCACAGGATATAGAGATCTCTAATGACCACTCTAAAGCCATTAAACCTAAAAGGAAAGATACTGTTAGGTTGTCCACTTCTCCTCCTAAACCGACTAAGAATAGTCATAAATAATTTCTTTTTTTTTTTTGAAAAAGCAAGAAAATATAAATTAACAGGGTAAGTTACATAAGTGCAGGGGGCAGGAGCACCTTAGACCTAGTAATTTACAAGGATGCCAACATGGCAAATCTGAGATGAGAATACACCTGGCACAACAGAGCCTTCTATGTCATAAATTTGTGAACATCCAATATACAGTGTAATTCCTAGGGGGACAACGAGGGCTTGGTGATACCCTTGATACAATTAATAGACACTCTCCTGAGAGTAGAGTGAAGGGATATAAGGAAATTTTTTCTCACTTGACCAAAAACCTTATTATTCCTACTCAGCCAAATGGCCCACAGGATGTGGCCTCTCCATGTGTTCCACAACAGGACATTTCACACTTTTTGCAACTCAAGAGAATGGCACGCACCAACCAAACTGCAAGGAAAGATCGCGTCTTCTTTCCTAACCCTTATCTAGGGACACAATGCCCACCATGGTTGCAACCCCCCCAAAGACCACAAAGTGGTTCCCAGAGCACATCTGTGCCTATGTCACATGATGGCAATCCAATGCGAGAACATGCAGTGTCCAATAGACAGGAGTATTTCACTCCAAGACGATCAGAGTCCATTTCAGATGATGAGCCACCAACAAGGACATCCATCAAGGCAAGACCCAAATAGAAGTTGATGAGAAGGGTTGTATCAGAGAGCGAAGAGGAGTCATCCCCGAATGGCAAAAGCAGAAATCAACCACCATGGAATGATATGCAAATTCCAACGAGCCATAGGGTGACACATGGAGGCAAGAAACTTCCACAAGGACAAGGTCAAATACCAGTAGAGGAGGAAAGAGAGCAAAGTCAACAACCACATCGACAAAAAAATGTGCAAGATGAAGCTGGACCCTCACATCGTGTACATCGGAGAAACAAAAACTATCAACCATGACGTAGACCTCAACGACAGCCAAACATACCTCCCAACTCAAGAGCTCCACAAAGACGAAGGAGGCACTGCAGGGCTTTTGCAGAGATGCGACACTACCAAAAGTCCATTGAGCTACTCATACCACGAAGAGCTTTTGCAAGGGTAGTAAAAGAGGAACTACAAAGCTACCGTCCAGGTCTACGAATACAAGGGATAGCACTTGAAGCGCTTCAAGAGGCAACTGAGGCCTACCTCATCTCCATGCTTGAGGACTCTAACATGTGTGCTATCCATGCCAAGAGAGTAACCATACAACTGAAGGAAATTCAGCTAGCAAGAAGAACTAGAGGAAATAACCCATGAAATGTGTATATTGTACCCTTTGATAGGCCTACTTTGCGATGTAATAAAATGGATAATAGAAAATTTTGTTTTAACCTATATTCTTTGTGTCTTTTTCTCTCTCTCTCTCTCACTCTCTCTATCCTTGACTCCCCAACATAATTGTATGCAACTAACTTTTCTTTTAGTCAGTTATATATGGAATGAGTTGAACATGCATGCATTTGCCTATTGTTTTGTGACTAGATATGTACATGTTGTACCTAATTATGCCCCACATGTCATTTTCATGCCAAAAAAACCCCAGCCACAGAAACACGGAATTCAGCCTTGCAAATTTTTTGCAGGGCTGAATCCCACGTTTCTGTGGCTGGGGTTTTTTTTTGCATTTTTTAGGCTTGTGTATGCATAAAATGTATGGATGAGATGTTAGGTCTGTTTAATACAGAGGCTATGCCCTACATGTAATCTTTGGCCTTGCTCTGACTTCAGTGTAAACTTGATGCTACCATAACCAAGAGAAGATGAACAATAACATACGTTCCCATACATTGGAACCCCTAAAAACACTAGAAAAGGCCAAAAAAGCCCCAGCCACAAAAACGTCAGCCCTACAAAATTTTTGCAGGGCTGATTCCCGCGTTTCTATGGGTAGGGCTTTTTTGGCCTTTTTTATGCATTTTAGGATACATACATACCATAGGCACAATAAAAAGACTTAAATTTAGATACAATTTATGGAGAGAAGATAGGTTCAATTTATTAAGCACATTTTATACACAAGACTGGACAAATAAGGAAAAACTAAAGTTTGTATTATCAAAACATTTACACCATTTCTCAGCTGCCTTCAATTTCTCTTTCTTTCTCCTTTGGAGAGATTGAGCCATCTGATAAGTCAATACAGATCTTGATATTACATGGGGGTCTTGCATTCCCAGACCCATGGCGATACCTATTTGCCCTAGTACTTTTCCTCTAAAATTAAGTCCCAATGTAGTTAGAACTAAGGATTTCCTAACCAAAATGACACAATTAGTGCCTTGGGTAATTATACATAAACACAAAATTTTGCTAAGGTCCTTCAAGCACCAAGTCATGAAGTGCCCATCCGGACTGTAGTGTTTATGTATGATAACAAAATCATCCTTTGTCAACTTTCCGATGTAGTTTGCCAAGGATGAACCACTCCTGCGAGAAGCTCGATCACCACCAGATCTTGCTATGAACTTGTCGAGCTCAATTGCTTCCTTCTAAGAAAAAATGAGAATTCAAGCTCTTACAATGTTAAATTAAATTACCCATTTATTTAATTTAATTACCACTTACATCATGAAGCTTGCCTTCTTCCTCCCCTCTTCCTGGGGCATCAAGATCAATGCTAGAGTGGGCCATGCCACTTTGCTCTGCTACGAGGGATGTAGGAATTTTTTGCTTCATTATCCTCTCTCGTGCTGCACTAAACTCCTCCTCTATAGTATAATTGTTGTCATCTTTTAAAATATCAGCACACACCATTGCTATGGTGTCTGCCAAAGAATCCCCAAGTGGGATTGCCTTCTTTTCAAGTATGTGAGATGTGTTGTCAAGCGGAACATCTGACATTGTGGAGAAAATACTCAAGCATTCGTCTAGACGTAGACTGAATGCCTTCTCAATGTCATGAAGAAAAATAAATTCCTCTCCATCCACAACGATGATGGAGAGATATTCAAGTTCTACCTCTGGTATTGTGGGCTCAGAGGGGTTGAGATTTGAAGGGGGGGCCTCCTCCATGCTTGATTGCTCACGTAGTTTGTCCTCAACCCAACCAGGAAATTCTTGGTGGATTGTAATGCTTTCTTTGGCAAAATTTATGGCCTCTGATTGAGGCTCATTCTTCTCCTTAGCAAAACCCCCAGTGACAAGGTTGGGGAGTTCAACAGGTGTAGGTTCGGGCTCCTCATTAATGATAAAATATGTTGTTGCAATGTAGGAAAGGTACTTCGTACCCATCCTCTTCTTTTTGTTATTTTTTTTTTACTAATGGCACAAAGTCACCTAATAAGTGCCCTGCAGTTTCAACAATTTCCATGAAGCACTTAAGGCGCTTCATGAAGGCTTCATCGCCTTTGTGTATGTAGAGTAAAAGTTCACATGGGACCCATTTACCCTCATAAGGTGGTATTTCTATAGAGTAATGCAAGATGTAGTACTCAAGGAACTCTATGATTTCCTCGAGCACATCAGAGTTCAGTTGAATTGTTTTGTCTAGATCAAGGACTCTAGACAATAGGTCATACAAGTGTTTTTGACCTTTGAACTCAGTTGATTCCAAGAACTCATTGAAGAGTTCACGTGGACGTTTGGGTTGCAGGGTACTGGAGGTTGTGGCAGCCATTGTGCATGATGCTAGCTTGTGTGCGTGCTCTACGAGTGATTCTAGCTCTTCTTGGTTGCAAAAGTGAGAAATGAGAGAATAAGTGTTGCTTTTATAGTAGTTTCAAAATTTTAAAGTGAGTGGGACCCATTTTAAAACTAAAACTGATACCTTCAAATAAAACAAATGCACAAAACTCTCAAAAAAAAACTTTGGCTCATAAAAAGATTGAACAAAATCATTAACCAAAATAAGATACACCACATCTACACAATAGAAAAAATAAATTCTCAGAACTTTAAAATTATAATAAATTGCCATTGGAAAAATCAAAGATTTCACAAATTGTACATCATATTGAGATCAAAAAATTTTACATGCTACATGTCTTGCATGTTAAATACATTGTTGCAGATGAAGGATTATAAATGGAACATAGGTTGTGTGTACACTCTCGCACTCTAATGGTTCTTGAGCTATGACGATGAAAGTTGAGTTCCATCCACACTCCATTCAGGAAGGACTTTAATTTTATCCTCCAAACTCTTACCAATCTGTAGACAAATAGAAAACTTTAAATGAACATATTTGAGTATAAGAATTTGTATAAACATAAGGATTATAAATGGAACATAGGTTGTGTGTACACTCTAGCACTCTAATAGTTCTTGAGCTATGACGATGAAAGTTGAGTTCCATCCACACTCCATTCAGGAAGGACTTTAATTTTATCCTCCAAACTCTTACCAATCTGTAGACAAATAGAAAACTTTAAATGAACATATTTGAGTATAAGAATTTGTATAAACAAAAGAAAAAATACCATATGCTATTTACCTTATTCCCTTGTATTTTGAACTTTGATTGATCCAGATCGTCAAATCCCATGATTACTAGATGTTCTCTCATGTTGGCAAGAGTCCAATGATGATTTACTGAAATAACTTCCATTTCATTGTTGGGTAGATTTATCTTAATTTCAAATGAAATTAAAAAACCCTCGGTATTTTGTAATGGTATCCATTCACCAAGTTTACACATCCAACGATCATAATAGAATCTAATGTACAATGAAGTACGATGTTTCTATGATGTGGTTGGTTAGGCCACAAATGTTGCAAGGTGGAGTATTGTAGGATCTCCCCCTGCCTTGCTTTCCTCCTCTGCCCCTTCCTCTAGTACCTCTTCCTCTACCTCTACCTGTGAAGTTCACTTGAGAGGTACTAGCCTCTTGTTCATTCTTTTTTCTTTTACCTTTATCCTTACTTTTATTTATATCTGTATAAAGGGCAAAAGATTGGTTACCTCTAGAGTTTTCACCATTCTTGCTGAGCTTTGTCTCATGGGTGAAGAGTTGCCCCATCAAGGTGTTGAGGTCCATTGTTGTGGTGAAGGACTCCCACTTATCATCAGCTTTGATGTCATTTATGATTTGCCTTACTATATGTTCTTCTTCTATATCCTCTCCAATGCTTGCAAGTTGATCAATCACATCCTTCATTTTGGTCACATAATCATCTACACTTTGCTTTGGTTGCTTTTTAAGCATTGTAAACTCCATCCATAGCTGGTTCTTCCTAGCTCTTGTATTTGATGAGAAGTATGAAGAAAGTACTTCCCAAGTCTCTTGGGAGGTCTTGCAATTCCTAATGTGAGGTAATAAAAAATCAAATATTGAGTTTAGTAGATATGACCTGGCAAGAGCATCCTTTGTACACCATGTGGTCAGCCTTTCTTGTTCCTCCCTTGTGGATTGATGATTGCTCCTGAATGTTGGCATTTCTTCATCTCCTCAGACGTATCCCTATAAACTTCTTCCTTGGAGGTAGGCTTGCATCCTTAGTGACCATGCTGGGTAGTTTCTCCTATCAAATTTGTCAATGAATGATGTAAATCCATCTCCCATCTTACTCATTGTTGCCCTGATACCATTGTTAGAGGAGATGGTGGATAGTCTTTAGAGATGAAGTGGTGTTTCAACAACCTGCTTCACACCAACCAAGAACAAGTGGTGGAGACTGTAGCAACCTCTTTAGCTTGCTAATGATTACAAATAATAACCTATGTGCTTTGGAACATGATCCAATAATCAAAGGATCAAAACAAATGAGTAGGAAATTGATCCAAGGTCATATACTTGTTATTTTGGTCTCAGCATCAGTATAATGAATAGTGCTCTCAGCCTCCTTGCAATTAGCCAAATTATTTTTGGTGGTATCTAATTAACTTAGATAGCTACTAATCATGAGTATTTTCAATAAAAAAGATAAACTACACACTGAGTATGATGTTTAGCAAATCATAGGACTTGCCTGACATTTTCAGGATGCATTCACTACTAGAAATAGGGGGAGTGTAGCGATGCCCCCGAATTGAAAATAAATCGGGAACCATCAATTATGCGACGCTAGTGTCGCATAAGTGACGGACCTATTTTTTTGAAAAAAAAGACATGTCGTCGCATAAATGATGTTAGCATCGCTTATGCGATGCTAAAACTATGTGTCGCAAATAGTGTCGCTACATAGCAATGCTTTTAACGATGATAGCAAACTGCCTACGACGTTTAAGCCTCACATAAGCGACATCCTATGTTCCAAAGCGTCACATAAGCGACACTCTGGAATGTAAAAAAAAAATCAATTTCTCGTAGCACATTTGTGCCAGGATTTGGATGCGCAACACACACACATACAAAGAGAGAGAGAGAGAGAGAGAGAGAGAGAGAGAGAGAGAGAGAGATAGCTAGAGAGACATACACACACAGATGCACACGCACACACACATACACATACACACATATATATGCATACACATACACACACATAAAGAGACATACACACACACATACACATACAATTATACATATGCATACATACATGCTTGCATGCATACACACACATACAAACCCATACACACATACACATATACACATATATATGCATACACACACATAGAGAGACATACACATACATGCATACATATGCATACATAATGCATATGCATACATACATACTTACATGCATACACACACATACACACACATGCAAACATATGCATACATAATGCACATGCATATGCATACACACATGCTTACATGCATACACACACATACACACACATCCACACATACACATACACACATAGACACACACACATACACACAAACATACACACATACACACACATATATGCATACACACACACATACAGACATACACACTCATACACATACATGCATACATATGCATACATAATGCAAATGCATATGCATACATACATACTTACATGCATACACACATATGCATACATAATGGACATGCATATGCATAGATACATGCATACACATACACACACATAGACACATACATACACATAGGCACACACACATACACACACATATATACACACAGATTTACACACATACACATGCATACACACAGATACACACATAGACACACACACACATACACACACATACACAGACACATACACACATAATGCATATGCATATGCATACATACATACTTAAATGCATACACACACATACACACACATATGCATACATAATGCACATGCATATGCATACATACATGCATACACATACACACATAGACACATACACACACGTAGACACATACACACACCTGAACACATACACACTCATAGACACATACACACTTACACACACACATCCAAACACATTTACACACACACATACACATGCATACAGACACATATATATAGATACACATGTATATACACACATAGACACACACACATACACACATAGACACACACACACACACATACACATACACACACATATACACACACACATATACACACACACATAGACACACACACTTTTACACACACACACACATCCACACACATTTACACACACACATACCATGCATATAGACACATATATATAGATACACACACATACACACACATACATGCATATGCATACATAATGCACATGCATATGCATACATAATGCACATGCATATGCATATGCATACATAATGCACATGCATATGCATACATAATGCACATGCATATGCATACATACATGCTTACATGCATACACATACACATACACATACACATACACATACACATACACATACACATACACATACACATACACATACACATACACATACACATACACATACACATACACATACACATACACATACACATACACATACACATACACATACACATACACATACACATACACATACACATACACATACACATACACATACACATACACATACACACATAGACACACACACACATACACACACATTCACACACATACACACATACACATACATATATGCATACACACACATAGAGAGACATACACACACATACACATACACATACATGCATACATATGCATACATAATGCATATGCATATGCATACATACATACTTACATGCATACACACACATACACACATATGCATACATATGTGTTGGGGGATTCTTGTACAAAAAGGGATTTGAGTGTTTGTAGGAGAAAAGGGAAAGACAAGAAGAAAGATACACATTGGAAGCCTCTGTTGATTGATTATAAGAAGACAAATACAATGGTGATGCACAATACAATCCAATGCTTCTGTGCAAAATCCCACAGAGTGCTCAGTCACAAAATACAAAATACCCAAGGTTCTTGTTGGTGACGGCCTTCTCTGCACCAGACCTCCACCTTCTCCAAGCCTGCACTTGTGCACACCTTGCACCAAGCTTCCAATAAGGGGGAGGGATGGGCACCTTCTACCGGCATGCGCATAGCTTCAATGGGACCTTGGGATCTTTGGGTTGTATGCTTAGCACTTCTCTGCACACTTCTTAGTCACTCTTCATGCACACCTTGCACTTCACTTCGTTGCATCGCACACTATGTGTCTCTTGCACTTCTCTCTCTTGCTTAGCTTAGACTATGCTCTCCTTGCTTAGTTCTCCAAGAATAATCCTTGCCTTGATTTGAGTATCGATTCACATAGGCTCCTAACTACTAGAGTATCTTGGTGCTCACTTTGATGTCCCAAGATTGTCTCCAAAAGTGGGCAATCAACGAATCCCTATTTTGTCCTGTAGTGACTTTAGACTAAAACAAAAGTTTTAATTGGAGAGCCATACTTTCACTTCTATGTACGCTGCCGCTTCACATACCTTCACATTTTGCCGTTTAATTCTTCACTTGTGCACCTAAGAGAGGGTTCACCTGAACCTTCCAAAACACTTTAAAAACACTTTAAAAACACTTTGAACCTTAGAGAAATTACAGAAATACCTCTGCAACCTGCAACCAACTTTCTGCAATTTTACCCTTTGTGAACAATTAATTGTGCACTACCTATGCACTTTGATACCTGAACTTTGGACACTTTGACTTTTCCCATGTTGACTTTGACCTTGACCTTATTGACTTTGACTTTGATCCTTTTGACTTTGACTACGATTGACTTTGCTTGTGGGTGACTTTGACCAATATGACTTTTATGGGCGCAACAGTTTCCCACCACCAAAACGGAATATTTTGCACCCAGAAATGGAATATTTTGCACGGAAAAGCAAAGGAGGGTGGATGCGAGTGTGGTGTCTACCATATACATTGGAATGGTAGGTGGTGTGTGTGTGAAAGTAGTGAATAAGTGAGAAGAGGGTGTGGGAATTGAAAATAGAGGAAATGATTGAGACCGGGGTTGAAATGTTCTTAAAAGGAAGGCGTGGAGGGGTTGGAGAATTCGAGGGATGGGGTTTGGGAGGTGAGATTCTGAAGGCAGGGAGGCCATAAAAGGTGGCGTGGTAGCAAGGAATCCAAAGAATATGGATCTAGAATCGGGATGGCCTATGGCTGAGGGCATGGGGGATGGATGTCCTAGGGCAGGCTCTATGAGCGATTCGGTGGATTGTGTAGTGATGGTGGTAGCTTCATAGTTTGGGTTTTCAAAGGTGGAGAATAGGGTTGAACTAGAGGTGGGAGTACGGAGGATGAAGGTTTGTTCGGTGGGTTGAGTGGTCGAGGTGATCTCTACGGCTTCTATTCTAGGAGGCGATGGTGGGGGTGTGGGTGGTAGTGGCTCGGTTGATTCATCATGGGTGACTGAGTGCTCTTGGCCAGAAGTTACAGCTGCTTGGGAGGTTGTCTTAATGGGTTCTGATGTAATAATAGGCCCTTCTTCTCTCGTAACGGGATCTGGATGTTTTTTCTTGTCCGCGGTCATGTTTGGAATCTTCGTGGATCATATTGAACTGGAGACCTCCGAATCGTGGTTCGAACTGCTTCTACTACCCCATATGTTTTTGCCATCAATAAGAGACCTTCACTGTTTTTTGAGTCAACCCCTGCTTCTTCCAAAAGCTGAGCCATGAGCACCCAACTGCTCTGTTCGGTGAGCAGTTGTTGCGATCGCACTCGTTCCATGATTTGATACAGCCTTTGGAGTTCTGCTGTATAAGCCGGGGCTTTAGTGGTCTCCTCTTTGTCTGCTCCTTCTTCTTCTAAGTGTCCTTGTTGTCGACCTTGCTGATCGTCACCCCAATGTACATGGCGGCCTTCTGTGGATTTCCTTCTTCTTTGAGAAGAGGTGCCCTGTTCTTCTACATCTGAATAGAACATCACATCAGAGAATTGTGTATTTTGCAAGAATGATTTGAAGTCGAAAGTGCCCATCCCTTCAGTGCCCCCAGTTGCAGGAAATTCGAATTCAGGAGGGACAGGAGGAGCGGAGGGGGCAGCTTGAGTTTTAGCTTCAGATCCAGACCTGGGTATTCTAATGGTAAAGGGAGGTACGATGGTCTCTCCTCGTGGTGATACTTCAGGAGTAGTATGAACTTCACGTGTCTGGACACAAGGGATCGAACCCCTCATGCACTTGGATTGATGTGTGGACGTCTTGAGCCTCTTAAACATTTGCAATTGTGCCCAAGTTAAAGCACGTTCAATGGGTACATTGTATGCTAAGCACCGGTAGATAATGCGTGTGATTGCACAACAACCATTCACCACTAATTTCCTAGATGACCTTCAATTTGCTTCATATAACTGGTCCACAATCCATACAAGAAGCTTAATTGGTAACACACCTGTCTCTGCCAAGTAAAGAGCGAACCAGATTCTTTTGTGCGGTTGTGTGAAGCGGTCTTGACCAGGGAAAGCAAAATGTTGCATGCACATACAGAGAGGGATGGATACGTTTGGTGTGAGTACTGCCATATCTTTCAGCTTCAGTAGTTTCCGATCCTTCATGTTAGTGGGAATGAGGGCATCCTTCTCAGATTCAAGGTACATGTGTGCCGTGCATATTCAAAGTAGAGCTCACCAATTCCAAGGTAAGTTCAAACCTCTTTAACTCGTTGTTGCCCAGCAAGGAAGGAAGAACAAATGATCCTGGGTTGTTCTTTTCTACATTAGCTTGTAATGTTGAGACCAAATAGTAGCATTGGAGGAGATCTGGTTTGGGTAATGGTGCCTCGAAGTACTCGGCTAGCCCTGCACGTTGCCATATGGTCTGAAGATTCTGTGTGTTCTGTAGGGTCTCAAACTCCTTGGAGAAGAATTGGAATCGGACCCATGATCTGTCATACTCGCACTTGGACTCCCATATATACTTGGCCTCTCCTAATGGACCTGGCATGCCATTGAACCAATGAGAATTGGCATGGACTCTCTCTGTGATCCCTGTCGGAGGATCCGGTACCGGGATCTGCTGAAGGTGTTGCAGCTCCACAAGTCGTTATGTTGGTGGCACATCAACAGGTAGACTATCCACATCAATTCCTGTAGTACTTACTCTTGCGTGTGAGCTTGGACCTGCTGCTTCTGCCATGAGAGTGCTTGTAGTTGTTGATGCTTATCTGCTAGAAGAAGAGAGAGGCACATTAGCATTGCATAGGAAACAGGATGTTATGGTGTTCCCTCCACAATACCAACATGACATTCCGAGTGGTTAGAGGTTAGTGGGTGAAGTCTTCGTGATGTGTGTACATGTGGGTTAGTAGGTTAGGGTTCACTCTAGATGCATACTTTGGATGTGCAATGTTCTCAGAATGCACCTACATCAGAGGGGAAGGATTTACAGAGGTGGCTCAGGGGGTTTGATATGGGGTTTAGGTCTCCAAACTTTGATGCTGGAATTGTTGCTTTTATTGGTGATGATGTGTGAAGGTTTGCGGACTGGAGTGTGTTGGGTTTGGGACCTTTTGGGTACCCATTTCCAAACATTCCGAGGCGTGACTGAGAATGTGGTGGTGTGGAGTGTAGATGTTTGCCTTTGGATGGGAGCCAATAGGACTCATGAGTGTTGGTTTGATCTTGTGATTGGAGGTGAAGTTATTTGAGCTAGTAAGCAAGTCTTGGGCACCCATATTTGTCTAGCTTTTCGGATCGCCTTCATTGGCTGCTTTGGAACCCAAATAGAAATGGTTTGTCTAGATTGATGCCTAGGGTACTCCTTCGCTGTAGTCCTCGACACTGTAGCTTGCTTGATGTTTCTTTGGAATCCTGTCTCCAACGCCGAGGGTTGTTCACCTTTGCGTATCCAGATCTGTTTCATGCCATGGGGTATTTTGTATTGTACCGGTTGGTGTTCCTTCTTCTTGGTCCTCGGGCTCCTCTGTATCGTGTATTTTCTGGTTTGCTTTCCTCGAATTCTCTTTGGAAAAGAAGGGAACTCCTTGTTGACTTCTGTACCTTCGTCATGAGTGGCAATCTTTTGCACCATAGAACTTTGGTCAAGAGTAGCATGGTTCATTTCAGGTGGACTCCTGAAAGGACCAGGATTCGCTGCCTCTTCTAGCGGCCTATGTGCTTGATTTTCTAATTCAATCGTTATGTGGTTTTGGCCTACCCATGCCTGAAGAAGTCCACTTCTTAGGTTGAGGCTGACTGCATGATCATAGATCCAGTCTTGGCCCAGGACAAGAGGTTCGGTAAGATCCTCGTCTTCACACACTAGCACTTTGATTGCCATTAGCACCTCTTGAATGTAGAGGGGAAGTTCCACCTCACCAATGCAAGGGGTTTCCACACCTCCCAATCCTATGAGATATGCCTCTATAGGATTGATTTGTAATTGCAGCTCTTGGTAGTAAGAAAGTCGAACTGCACTAGTGGCTGCCCCTGAGTCAATTAAAGCTCTCACCATCCTTACACTCTCTCCTTGTCCTACTTCTAGGGTTACAAAAGGCCGTCGATCGATTATTCTATGGGAATGTCCATCTGAAGCCTCGCACATGGCCATGGGATAGCCTAGAGATTCTTGAGTGTCAGGCATAGGCTGGTCTCTACCTTGTCTCTTAATTTCATTCGTCGGATGCGTTCTAGAGCTTCTGCCTGTGCTTCTTCTCGAATTCGTTTCTCTTCTTCTTTACGTTTCTTGGCAGTGTTGAGTCGATTTAGCATCTCTTCAGTCAGGGGTTCTTGATATAACTTGAATCTGCATCCACTTATGTAACTTGGTAGAATATCACCCTCTAGAGTGGCTAGTGAACTGCTCCACTTGTGGAGATCCTATTGATAATCATTGGCCCATAACCTCTCTTCTCTAACTTCCGTGCATGTTGCTTCAAGGTGTAGACTAGGACTAGGTCTCTTGCTTTCAAGCCCTTATCCTTCACGTGTGCATCGAAATATGCATTTTGCCTCTTCTTAGCTGCATAAATTCCTACTGCAGCCCTCAATCGTGTTTCACCTAATCGTTCAAGATGGAAGATTCTAGAGGACAACTCATGGCCTGTCCAATCATGCTCTTGTGCTACTTTCAAGGTTGGTATCAAAAAATCCAATGGTAGCACTGCATTCTGGCCGAAAACCATCTGAAAGGGCGTGGCTTGGAGTACCGTTTTATAGGCAACTCTGTATGCCCAAACAACATGGTGTAGCTGTTTGTCCCAATCAGAGCGTTTGTTATTCACTAATTTGGTTAGCACATTGCATAGAATCTTATTTGTGCTTTCGGCTTGTCCATTAGCTTGTGGATGATAGGGAGCCGACTTCTGATGTATTACCAAGAATTCTTGGAGAAGGTTCTCACTGACTTCATTCAAGAAGTGTGTGCCTCTATCACTTACTAGCTCTATTGGTAGCCCATATCTAGTGAATACGTTCTCAAATAAGAACTTAGCAGTGGTTTGCGCATCATTTTCATCGTAGCTTTTACTTCTACCCATTTCGTTAGATAGTCTGTGGCCACAATGATATACTCAGCATGTGAGCCCTTAGCTGGGGGATTAATAGGACCAACAAAGTCTATTCCCCACTTAGAGAATGCACGTCCACCCATCATAGGTTTCAATGGCATCTCATCTTTTCGTATAGGATATTGAGTTCGCTGACAAACATCACACCTCTTCACGTAGGCATGTGCATCCATGTGAAGGGTTGGCCACCAAAGACCTGCAAAAAGCATTGCCTTGATTACTCTATCCGGTTCGAAGTGTCCTCCTGCTACACCTTGGTGAGCAGTTTCCAAGATTTTAAGATATTCGCTCTCATGAACACATATTCTAAGATACCCATCTTTTCCTCGTTTGTATAGATTATCTCCAATGAGAGCATAGTCTATAGCTTCTTGTTCTAGGCTCCTTTGTCTAGCCAATGTCATCTCTTGAGGGAATGTTTTCGTTCTTAGGAATGCTACTAACGGTTCACTCCAATCTCGCACTAAAGACACTCGATAAAGAGTGGTGTGTTCCACTGGTGGTTTAGTGCGGCAGATTGGGCATTCTTTGCACATCCTATGAACATCAGCTTCCATAGTTGGCCAGTGTATTCCAAGTCTCCTCAACGTCTGTAAGGTTCTTTGTCTCGAGTAGTGTTGCTCTAATGCACCCACATGTGCTAATTGCAACCACTTTGCATACTCATCCTCTTCCACACAACAGGCTAATATCCCTTGATCGGTATGTGTTGGAAACAATGTCCATTGGACAAATTTTGCTCAGAGGATACAACATTAGTAGCTATCCTTTTAGTAGTCTCTAGAAGACAGCAGCGCGGGCGACGTGAGAGCATGTCTAGCTGTTCACTTAACCCCTTGTACAAGCAAAAGCGTGGGGCAACTTGGCTACGTGGTCGTCCTCCCATCCCAGTGGTCCGGGTTCAAATCCCGTCAGCAGCATATCGCGCAGCGGATGATTTTTGAGCTTTTGCTTTATTAAAAGCTTATGGAGAAACTAAAAAACACTAACGGATGAGCGACGCGATCTTGCTTTATTACGATCATGCTTTCTTTATGCGATCGTAGGCTTTTGCTTTATTCAAGGTGCTCTTCAAGGCTCAACAATCTACTATATAAGAGACTATTTAGCTCACTTGTAATCATCCTTCACCTAGGATCAACACAAGCTTTCTAGAGCTTGGACCTCAGTAGAGGTGGTGTTTCTTCTAGCACATGGGGCAGCCATGGTGCTAACTTGAAGCATGTTGAGGAGCAGCTATGGAGTTCTTCTTGGTGATTCTTCTTGGAGAAGATGAAGGGTGTGCTCACACTCTAGCTCATGGAGAGGAGGTCATCTCTTGTTCATGGCAAGAAGACTTGATTATTAGCAGCTTGATGGTGAGGATCGCCCATCTACATGATGTATTTGAAGATCATCTTCTACAAGAAGATGTTAGGTTGAAGATTATCTTCTACAAGAAGATGTCTGGCTACTTCAAAGACATTGGATGGGACCATCTACATGATTTTGAAGATTATCTTCTACAGGAAGATATTAGGTTGAAGATTGTCTTCTATAAGAAGATATCTGGCTACTTCAAAGACATTAGATGGAGTTTAACATAAGATTCACATCTTATGTTAAGTATTCAGGTACATATTCTCTTTATGCACACAGGTACTACTTGAAGTTTATGGAGGTCGTGGCGTTCATATCAGAAGGAGTCCTATTCGGCATAGGTACAAGAGAATCAGTACTTATATGCTTTATGCATATTTTTATGAGGTGTTTGAGAAGGTGTGTTCACATGAGTTTGAGGATTTCCGGTAGCAAACTTGTTAGCATTCTATGCTACTTTATAAGTATGTGATCTTTTCACACACATATCTAACTTAGGGCCTACCTCACTTCCAACATTTGGTATCAGAGCACTAAGGTTTTGGTTTCAGAACTTTAGATCTTTGGCATTAATGCATTAAGGCTCATTCATATCCCAGGTTCCCAGAATTCCAGATTTACAACATATGATTTAAAGGCATCTTCTAATATTTGACATTTGACATACACACTTAATCTAGATGAGTAGAGATTTGAGAATTAGACAATTCAGTTACATGTGTATTCCTCAGTGTGGAGTATGAAGTTGATGATCTGTTAGCAGCCAAATATTTTTGGAAGAGTATGCAAATACTTTACAAAAGTCTTATTTGAAGACCCATACTTGATGAAGAGAAGACTACTTCAAATTCAAGGAAGAACAATGGTTTAGAGAAGATGAAGGAATTAGATCAACATCAAATCAGAGGTATCAGTTTCTACTATCAGATTATCATCTGCAGGTCGTGTCTTAGAAGAGCAGTTATGAAGAGATTTGAAGAAATTCAAGGAGTACTTTTATGCACTTTCATCATTTGAAAGTTAAAGGCTACATCAAAACAGGTATCTAGAGGTTTTCCTAGAGAGTTTTGAGAGATCTCTTTCATGGCAAGAAAGTTCATCTAAGAAGACAAGTGCAGAGATGAGATGAGTTTTGTTTTCAGCCAATTTTCTGTTGTAAGTTGGTTGGATATCAAGGTACAAATGTATCTAGAGAAGGTAACTCTAGAAGGGTAATTCATCATTCAGACAAACGATTGGTGAATTTAGTCATTTCAGACATTTGAAGCAGAATTTTGATTCAGAGATATGAGGAGATGGTAAAACATGTTTCTATATTCACTTCCATTTATATACCATGTTTGTTTTATCTCTTACTCTTAGCACTAGAGGAAGAGAAAAGTTCATTCGAAGAAGTCAAGAGTGTTTGCTACTTCAAGATGAAGAGAACAAAAGGTATGGAAGAGAAGTTTGAAAATGTTGACATCATCAGGTGGAAGAAAGATGCAGAAGAAGAAAGTCCATCATTTCCAAAAGAAAAGTAAGGCTTCCTTTTCTCATATATTTTCCATATACTTTTCCTATTTTATCCTCTACACCCAAAGACAAGTCTACGAGAACATCTTGTTTAAAGAAGAAGTAGTTTCTTGTTTTGCATTACACTTGGTCATGATTTAGTAGATTTGACAAAGAATTGCATTGAGAGAAAGAAAAGCAGCAGATATATGTTTTAACTCATATATGTATGAGTTATGTTTTAGTTGAAGCTTTTTAAGCAGGCAGCTTATATGTTCCCTCAAAGAATTCTTGGAGCGTCAATACAGAGCTACTTGGTATATGACAAGTTGCAGAGAAGTATATTTCTTCTTTATCTAACTCTTGAGGTAAAAGAGTTTTTTGTAGCAGATGTTGAAGACTTGGGTTGAGGTTTTATGTTTGGAAAAGGTTACCTCATACTCAGTATTTTCAGAAACTTCTGAAAATTCAGAATCTTGTTAATGTACCAGCCAGTTGAAGAATCTATTTTTTATGATTGTCTTGATTTTTGGATACATGTTTGTATTCAAAAAGGTGTTCCATTAGATCCTATCACTTGATTGAGAAGTGGAGTTAGCCAAAAGAAAGTCAAGCAGGTACTGTCACATTTCACCCGGGTAAAATATGAAAGTTATGAAGTATCAACTTGCAGCTTTTGGAGTTCTCAAGGTGAGAAGTTTGTCCACTTATGTTTCAAGTAGGAATTGCAGATTCCTTGAAGGATTTGTTTGAAGAAAAGTTTTACAACTTTTTGAGAAGCATGGACACTTGGAGACATTCAGGAAGTAAATCAAACATTCAGTCATGAAGGTTTGATGAGAGCAGATTCTACACAGGAGAGATCATTGATCTTGTATGATCTTGTATGATCTTGAATATTTATGATTCAGTTGTCTATTCTTTGTTTGAGAAGATTAACATTGGAAGAAGTCAGTCAAAGATTCAGATTCTATCAAATTTGTGTTGCAGAGAGATAGAAGATACTTGTTATGTTACAGAAGGTTATGAATCCTATAAAGCTTTCAGCAAGGTTTTGTTATGTTAGGATCAGCTAACCTTATTCTAGATTTTGGAAAGTTGAGGAATGACATGGAAAGCTATTGGCATCTGATCAATGCTAATAAAAAGGGTTCAGAGATTTTGTTTCAGATACAGTTATGGATCACTAAACATCAGATTTATGAAGGAAGATGTTCCACATTTCATAAAGTCTGATATATTTGAAGAATACTGGATACTAGTGTTAAGTCATCCAAGGGGTGATGAAACATGAAGACTTATTTTCAGCCATATGTGAAAGAATACAGAGTCATACCTACAGGTATTCCTATATTTCCTTTGTCAGGTTCTCTTTATGTTCCAGCTTTGAAAGAAGAAGGAAGAAGAAGAATATTTGGAGAAAGTTCCTGTTAGGATGTTCCTGTTCAGGAGAAGGTTCCAGATTTCTATTGAAGAGAAGCTTGATATTTCAGAAAGGTATATTTCAGAAGTGCGCACATATATGTTTATACCAAGTTCTGAAGGAAAGAGGTATGAAGGATTTAAAGGATGAAGACATGATGACATCATAGATTTTTTGACTCATATTGAGTTGAGTACAGTCAGAGATGAACCAGCAGCGTTCATAATGCACTAAGTTGTGAGTTGACAGTCACAGGTTCCAGGATTCAGTTCCTGATTTTGTTTAGTGCATTTACATGACGCAGCAGAAGTACGTTGAGAAACCTTTTTTGGAAGGTAAATGCAAATATATGGATCCTAGTGTAAGTTTTCAGGTTTTTGAAGACAGGAGATAGCAGGTGCAGAGACAGTTCATGCTATATTTGTTGTCAAGCAGTGATTGCTTGATGAGTACACTATTGGATATCTAGTTTGCATATTTTCTCAAGTATTATGGTTCATATTCAGCAAGTTCAGGTTTTTTGAAGGAAAGTCAATTTCAGTTTTGAAGAAGACTTTTTCTGAAGTATCGGAAGTACAAGCTTGAAGCTTGTGATAATTTGCAGATTATAAAGTTTGCAGATTCAGTTCAGATTGTACCAATATGACATTGCAGGGGGGATTGTTGGAAACAATGTCCATTGGACAAATTTTGCTCAGAGGATACAACATTAGTAGCTATCCTTTTAGTAGTCTCTAGAAGACAGCAGCGCGGGCGACGTGAGAGCATGTCTAGCTGTTCACTTAACCCCTTGTACAAGCAAAAGCGTGGGGCAACTTGGCTACGTGGTCGTCCTCCCATCCCAGTGGTCCGGGTTCAAATCCCGTTAGCAGCATATCGCGCAGCGGATGATTTTTGAGCTTTTGCTTTATTAAAAGCTTATGGAGAAACTAAAAAACACTAACGGATGAGCGACGCGATCTTGCTTTATTACGATCATGCTTTCTTTATGCGATCGTAGGCTTTTGCTTTATTCAAGGTGCTCTTCAAGGCTCAACAATCTACTATATAAGAGACTATTTAGCTCACTTGTAATCATCCTTCACCTAGGATCAACACAAGCTTTCTAGAGCTTGGACCTCAGTAGAGGTGGTGTTTCTTCTAGCACATGGGGCAGCCATGGTGCTAACTTGAAGCATGTTGAGGAGCAGCTATGGAGTTCTTCTTGGTGATTCTTCTTGGAGAAGATGAAGGGTGTGCTCACACTCTAGCTCATGGAGAGGAGGTCATCTCTTGTTCATGGCAAGAAGACTTGATTATTAGCAGCTTGATGGTGAGGATCACCCATCTACATGATGTATTTGAAGATCATCTTCTACAAGAAGATGTTAGGTTGAAGATTATCTTCTACAAGAAGATGTTTGGCTACTTCAAAGACATTGGATGGGACCATCTACATGATTTTGAAGATTATCTTCTACAGGAAGATATTAGGTTGAAGATTGTCTTCTATAAGAAGATATTTGGCTACTTCAAAGACATTAGATGGAGTTTAACATAAGATTCACATCTTATGTTAAGTATTCAGGTACATATTCTCTTTATGCACACAGGTACTACTTGAAGTTTATGGAGGTCGTGGCGTTCATATCAGAAGGAGTCCTATTCGGCATAGGTACAAGAGAATCAGTACTTATATGCTTTATGCATATTTTTATGAGGTGTTTGAGAAGGTGTGTTCACATGAGTTTGAGGATTTCCGGCAGCAAACTTGTTAGCATTCTATGCTACTTTATAAGTATGTGATCTTTTCACACACATATCTAACTTAGGGCCTACCTCACTTCCAACAGTATGTTTGTACATGCTTCCTGCCATTATATGGTACTTTTGAGCTTTTACTATCTCCCTATCCTGTGTGTTCATTATTGGGTGGTTAGGCCCGTATGTCAATACTGGCACTAACGGTTTAGCCCACTGAGGTATTACTTCCAAATTAAACAAGTAAGCATCAGGAAGATCATCCGATACTCCCTGTGGGGCTTCTCCAAATGTGAGCCTAGAGAGATGATCTGCTCTCAAATGAGTCTTGCCTTTTCTCACCACTACCTCAAAGTCATATTCCATTAGTAAGAGGAACCATCTCACCAATCTACATGTGTTGCATGGCTTGTTCACCAAGTAAAGTAGAGCTTGATGATCAGTAAAAAATTTAAACTTATTTGCAAGCAAATAATGTCTAAACTTTTTAACCGCATACACCATGCCGAATCCCTCTCATTCGGTAGTGGTATAGTTTCGCTTAGCTGCGTTCAACTGTCTACTCGCATAGGCAATTGGAAGATCCATATTACCTTCACTAGTCGGTTGTGCAAGCACACATCCAATGGCATAATTGGATGCATCCACATGCACATGGAAGGGCTTATTCCAATCTGGTGTAGTCAAGATTGGTGCTGAGCATAATCGCCCTTTGAGCTCATTGAAAGAGTTCTCACATTCATCAGTCCACTCAAAGTTAGTCAGAAGTCCGTACATGGGCTTTGCAATGACAGCATACATGTGAATGAACCGGCGGTAGTAACCACAATGCCCCATGAAAGCCTGTACTTCCTTGACGTTCTTTGGCCTAGGTAGTTCTACGATGGCTCTCACTTTCTCTTCGTCAGTGGATATGCCGTTCTTATACACTATGTGTCCTAGAATTTTGCCTTGCCTGACCATGAAAACACACTTTTCTGGGTTCAAGCAGACTTGATATTCTCTGCATTTATCAAAGATTTGTTTGAGTTCAGGTATATGGGTCTGTCTAATGTTGGAATGAGCGCAAAGATCATCAACATAGACTTCCAAATTCTTCCTCAAGAACTCTTTAAACACGTGACACATTAATCTTTGAAAGGTTGCGGGAGCATTGGTAAGCCCAAATGGCATTACCCTAAAAGCAAATATACCCCACTCTGTGGCAAAAGCCGTCTTATGTTGATCTTCTGGTGCAATGGCTACTTGATTGTAGCCAGAGAACCCATCCAGGAAGTTGTACACTTCCTTGCCTGCTACCCTTTCTATTAGATGCTCGGTGATGGGAAGCGGATAACTATCCCTGATAATGGCTACGTTAATCTTTTTCAAGTTAATGCATACACGTAGTTTGTCATTTTTTTTTGGCACCACTACAATGGGGGATACCCATTCAGTGTGCTCAATTTCATAGATAAATCCGGCTTCCACCAAGCGATCTATCTCTTCTTTGATCTTGGCAGCATAGTTGTCATTGTATGTGTATGGCTTTTGTTTAGAGGGTCTGGCCTCTGAGCTGATGGGGATTGTATGTGAGCATATGTCCGGGTCTACACCCTTCAAGTCCTTGTAACTCCATGCAAACACATCCCTCCTGCTCCTCCTCTTCACTTAATTCGTGTCCTATGTATGTGCATCGCTCCTCTCCTTCTTCTATGACCACCACTATTTTCTTGGTGGTTTCTTTGTTATCGTAGGCCTCTCCTGCTTGTGCATCGCGTTTTGGCATTCTTATCATGACTTTCCTGTCTTCTATTTCATACTTCTTAAAGTTTTTTGGGACCTCAAACAGGGACTCTTCCTCCTCTGGTGTGGCTTCTCTCTTCCTCCTTTTCTTTCCTTCACTCTTAGTGCTCACTTGTGTGGTTAATCTCACTTCATTTATAAGTTCTCCATGTCTCTGAGGATAAGCTTCCACTTCATAGAAGTATTCTTCATTTGATGCAAAAGGTGGGTCCATAATGATTGACTCTAGATCGGAGTCACTCGCATCCTCAAAGGCGTCAGGGCTAGGTTCACACTCTTCTAAAACTACCTCTCCCATGATTGGCTCTATGGAGAAGACTGAAATTTCATAGCCATCCTCATCACAGTGGGGTGTCCATTGTTCTTCATTGATGGCTACATCCATTGTTGCTAGAATTTTTGCCCAGCCGTGAGGTTCAAATTCTTCGTTCGAAAATACTACAGGTGCATAGGCTGGGTCTTGAATTGATCTATGTGTTTCCTTTGCACCTATCTCTCTGGCTTTTTCCCTCTTCTCTTCTTCTACTGCTACTTTGCACATCCATAAGTGGGTATCTTCATGCATCCATGAGGATCCTGATCCTATGGAATGCACCGATTCCGTATCATCTTTGGCTGTATGGATGGGGTTCCATTGGATAGGAGGGACATCTCTATGAGAGTAGTCCTTGAGATTCACTTTGGTCGTAACACCTAAGTGTTGTAGGTACAAGGAATTGGTTCCCCAATCCTGTACCACTTGCAACTGTCGCATAAATGGTCTTCCCAAAATCATCTCATAGGCATGATTTTTGCTAAAGTCACATATGGCGAAGGTGTGCTCAAACTCAACACCACATGTAGTGAGAGTTATTCCTTCTAGCAGCCCTAAGGGTCTCTCTATGTGACCATCAGCCATCTGCAATTTCATCCTCGTGGGCCTAAGTGCTTGCTTGCCCCAACGCTTCCATAGGGAAGTGGTGGCAAGTGCAACTCCTGCACCTGAGTCTAGAATGGCCTTGGTGGTGTATCCTTGATGGGTGATAGGAAGATATGTGTTTCCCTCTTCGCCCTCACTCATGTCTCCTATCTTGTCCAAGGGTATTTCTGGCACTGTTCTCTAGGATCCTACCTAGGAACGAGGTTTTGCTATCTCTGGTACTTGTTTGGCTACATGTTTCCATAGCTCTGGCCTAACCTTGAGTAGTTCTTCTAAAGTGAAATTGCACTGCACCTTAGTGTTCTTCACTACCTCCGTGTTCCTAGGTATGACTGTATCTTCGTTTCTTACCATGACTGTGGGTGCTCTCATACAAGTGGACTTTGCTTCCCATGGGCCTGTGAAATGGGGTAGTTCCTGTAAAGAATTAGACTCGAAGTCTAATCTCTTTTGAGATTGGGCACTCTCCTGCTCTCCATAAATGGAAGGAAGGTCTTGTGGGAATTGATCGTGTGTGTCACCCACAAGTTCAATGGGAGGAGGAACTTCACTCTCTTTAGCCCATTTCTCTTCTTGAATCTCTTGCAAGAATTCTGGTGTGTATCGATTCATAGAAGAAGAGGTGTCTGGTTCAGTGGAGTTAGGCACATAAGTTTCCTTGGGAGGAATGCTTATTCTATCACTTGCCTTCTCCTTAGCCTGGGAGTTGGCTCCTTTTCCAGACTCTGCAATTAACATCTCCAATCTGTCTAACAGACCATCAAAATGCAATGGTGTTCTAGTGGAGCTAGAGAAAGTGAAAAGGCGATTGGTCTCAAACATGGCTTGAGCCAATTCCACCATCTTGGCACACAACTTAGTTCGTTCAAGCTCTAGGTCAGCTCTAGGGTAACATCTTTCATGATCCGTTACATTTGGTCCTTCCTGGATCCTGGCCTGATATGCTCTAAGCATCATATCTATGTGTTTGGGCGTGGGATATGCTAAAACTGATCCTACTCGGGGTGGTGGGTGGGTTATGTGTGGTGGATTAGATGGTTGAGGAATGGAGGGTGAAGGGGATGGTAGTGGTGGGGATGTGTGAGAGTGCGTTTGAGATGTGATTTCTATGATTTTGGCTTTGGTTTCCCGTAGGCTCCTCAAGTTCGCTCATCTTTTTTGCCCATTGCCTTTTCATATGTTCACGGCTATCTCTCCAAGCTCTTGTTCTCTTCTTATTCTGACTCTCAGTCTCGCTAACCTCCGCATTCTTTTCCTGGCCTAAGTCTTGGTTTTGTTGTAATGCTTGAGCTCTAGTGACCACTTGTATTGGCGCGGTGGACGTGACACTTCCTGTAGAGTCTACTACTAACCCAATAACATTGATAGGAGTAATTTTTGGCATATTATTGGGATTCTTTGGGCAATCTCATAAGAGATACTCTTTTCCACAATCTATACAAAAGCCTTGGATTGCCACTGACTGGGGTTGTGTAGGTGGAGGTAAGGGGCAATCGCGAATGAGGTGATCTCCCTGACATCTGTAGCATGGTCCTCTAGGGAATGGGGGTCTTACTTGCCTAGGTTGAGGTCTAGTGTTGGGATTTGTGTACATGAGATTTGCATATTCTGGCTCCCAACTAGGTTCACTTGGCTCTTCACTGTAGTAGGACTCACCATGTTCAGGAGATTGCATGTAGTAGGCCTGGGGCTATCTATATGTGTAGAATCAAAGCTATGGTCACTCGTATCACTTTCTGACAGCAATGACGTTACTGGCACTATGGCTCTATTCACGTTCTCTTCTGCAGCTGCGTACTTTACAAGAATTACATTAGCTGGGGCAGGGGGTTGTTGTGCTAACAGAGGTTGAGGCTTTTGTTGGTTTTGGTATTGTGGGTGGTAGGTTTGTTGAGGTCTAGCATACTGCTGCGGTGGGTACTGGTTTTGGTACTTGTCCTGTTGAGGGTATGGTTGTGGGTATGTCTTCCTAACTGCTTGCTTATTGTAGGGGCAATCTTGCGCAGTGTGATTGGTGTACCTCCGTTCTATGGTGCAGTATTGACTATTGGGATTCACTTGGGGTTGAGCCATGATGGGACATACGTTCGCCATATGGTCACCTCCGCAAGTGTAACATCTTTTCACAGGGGCAAATCTTGGAATCTGCTTGCTAGAGACACCTAATTTCAGAGCTACCTTTTCTGCTAGATCCTCAATTGATGTGGATTGTGAGGAAATGAGGCTACTAGAACTATCTGAATCTTTATAGATTTTTGAGAGCTCTAATTCCTCCCCTAGGTTATCTTCAATGTCAATGCACATGCGTACACACTCTTCTATGGTCCTAGGGTCTTTCAAGTACACATATGACCTCAGTTTGGTACTTCCCCTCTATTTGTTTCCGTTCTTGTTCTTTCTCTGCCCCCTGGGTTGGCAAAGCTTACCTCAGGTCTATCTCTACTTCTGTCTCTCTGAGCTCCATGAGCTTGGGATGTTCCAGCTCCTGGGTGACCAAAGGACACATTAGACCTAGGTTGGGGGAAAATAAATTCACCTTTCCAAGTGTAAGCATGCCTATCATGTTCTGTAACCACAAAGATCCGTTTTGATGCATTGTCTAGGTAAGTCACTTTGCCTAGGCTATCCGGGTTCTTGAACTCATATATCATGATTGTCCCTACCTCATTTGGGTGATCAGATTTATACTTCCAAAAGGCTTCATCAGTCTCTTGGTTCAGGAGCAGATCTATACTCTTATTGTCCTGGGGAACCCACTCGAGATTAAGGATTCTAGTAAGAACAGATTTTCCTCGAGGGGTCCTCGGCTCTCCTCCTATGTTCCCTTGCTCTAGGTCACCTATGTCCGTCTCAGGGATCACATTCCCGAATTCATCTGTCTTGTTGGGGTGACTAGTGACTACATATATGGTTCCTTCTTTGTCCAAGTATGCTCCGTTTTCAAACTTGATTGTTGGGTGTTCCAGTCCAATGGATTGATCTGGGGTTTTGATCTGTACCACAGACCTTCCTAGGCCGTCCTCATAGATGCTAGCACCTAATCGGTTGGTCCTAAGGTATTCCAGCTGTTTCTTGTAGGGGCCTTCCACCCTATACAAATATGGCACACCTGAACTCCCCGTAGGTCTCTCCATACCTTGAGACATCTCTGATTCACTAGTCTCAGAGCTAGGGTAATGTGAAAAGTGGCTCAGCTGCTGGGCCCAAGACCTAGCAGTGTGATTGACACTAGGCTCTAAAGACCTAAGACTTTGTCTATCTCTCCCTAGATGTCGTCTTGATCTAAGGTTCATATGCCCTTTGTACGTTGCTGATTTCTTTGGTACCAGTCACTTGTTCCTTTTAAGTTCCTTTGGATGTGTTTTCTTATTTTTAATTAAGCGTCGTCAGGAGCAATTTAGTGTGTCGTACTTGATGTTCTGCGTCCTCTTAGTTTAAGTTCTTTTCCTTTAAGTTATCCCTTGACTGCAATTTAGACTATTCTTGGACTTGAGAAGTTAAAGACTCTTAGAACTTGAGTATTCCTATCGTACCTCTATTCAAACAAGACAACTACTCACACTTAGCCTATGCTAAGAATGGACTGAGGGGTTAAGAGATGTTCCAACCTCAAGGCGCTCCTCCTTGCTATGCTTCTCTACCCAGGAAGCAAGTTCCCAAGCCTGCACACAATGGCACTCGCTTTGATTTCTCCAAGAGCTCCCGATAATCTTGTAAAAAATTCCCAAGTTTAGCTCCAACTTGATCCTTCAATTGACAGACAATTTATCACAGACACTTTTAATGACCCTTTTTTCCCCCTTTGCTATTGTCAAAATTGTTGGATGTGATGGCTGGATACACTTAGAAGATCAAGCTGGTGCTGCAAAACCTGCTTCACACCTGCCCTCCTTTGACTCCAGATATGCTTAGTAGACTCCTTGAGCTTCCAAATGATACTAAGAAACTATATATGTGCTTTACAAATTAATTGTGTAATAATCAAATCAAAACAGATGATTTTGAACCTTCACAAGTCCAAAAAACTTTCTATTCCTGTAATGATACCTGCTCAGTCTTAAGCTTAGTGTGACCAGCACACTTACAACTGGATTAATTCCTTCTGGGAGAATTAAATTAACTTAACAAGCTACCATTAGCAAGTTAAATCACTCCAATTGATAAACTATGCACTGAGAATGATCTTTAGCAAAATCAGAGACACCCCCGACTTTTTAGGATCTACACAGAAAAATACCAGAGATCACTTCGAGCGCGATTTCTCCCAAATGGTTGATCCAATAACCTTCAAATTTTGTAGGCATATATTATGCTTCAAGCGTGTTCCAATATGATTTGAATCATCGAATTTGGTTCAGTAGATCTTGAGATATGCTTCTCTGAAGTTGACAGACTTGGAGAGGATGACACAGAGAAAATCAGAGATGGTAAATGTGTATATACTATTGATTTAGATGGTTGTACAATCTCATTAGCTTGACAAGCATAGCTAATTGAGGTGTAGTGGTGTAGGCTATGAAGTAGCACTAACACACACTCAGTTACAATGAGTGATAGACCTCGGGAATTGAACTGAATGAGAGAGACTAACCCGCGAGTTTTTTCCTAGTCTTTTATAAGGTATCACTTGAGGTTTGAATTTCAAATTCAAATGTAGGCTCCCTCAAATCTCTCTTCTAAACATATGGAGATATTCTCTCCATTCATACCTTCCAAATTCCACGACTTTTGAAGGTAGGTGTGATTATATGAAGTCATATTGACTTTTACATGAGGTAAAAGATAACTAAGCATAGGCATGTGTTCCTATGCTCTTCCTTCAAATGAAGTCTTCATGAATTAATCCAAACTCTTGTAAAACCTTCAAGGTTGATATACAATGCTAAGCTATCAATGTTCAATCTTTATGTTGAGTCTTCAAGGTACAAATCAATGCCAAGTGTGTAGGCTTGTTTTGCACCAACAAAATTTTTTTTTCCTCTAGAGCTCTCTTGGTGTACCTACCCCTCAGCAGGTCAACTTCAAAATACCCTATCTGAAAATCAATGCATTATTCTTATAAAAAATAGTTGAGGGCGTGTAGTATATGCCACGAGCTTTCTGACAAGCCCTAGAGCTCAAAAAACGGATTTCAAATGAAAAAGTTATGACTATTCAGGGTTTAGGGGGTTAAAACAGACAAACAGGCCCTTTCAGGAGTTTTAATGCATTTTTCTAAGGCCTTTGTAAGTGTATGAGTATTTGAGTATGCAAATATGCCCAAAATTTAGCCTAAATTTCCAAAAAAATTACCCCTTAATTTTTTGCCGAAAATGTCTGTCTATCGTGATAGACGGTGTCTGCCGCGATAGACACAAGCTATCGTGGGGGGCTGTCTGTCGCGATAGACGGTGTCTGTCACGATAGATGTGTCTGTCCCGATAGACAGTGTCTGTCGCGATAGACGGTGTCTGTCGCGATAGACGGTGTCTGTCGCGATAGATGGTGTCTGTCGCGATAGACGGTGTCTGTCGCGATAGACGGTGTCTGTCGCGATAGATGGGGTCTGTCGCGATAGATGGGTCTGTCGCGATAGAGTGGTCTGTCGCGATAGACGGTGTCTGTTGCGATAGACGGGTCTGTCGCGATAGATGGTGTCTGTCGCGATAGAGTGGTCTGTCATGATAGACGGTGTCTGTCACGATAGAGTGGTTTGTCGCGATAGACGGTGTCTGTCACGATAGAGTGGTCTGTCGCGATAGAGGGGGTATGTCGCGATAGACGGTGTCTGTCGCGATAGAGTGGTCTGTCGCGATATAGTGGTCTGTCGCGATAGAGTGTTCTGTCGCGATAGACGGTGTCTGTCGCGATAGAGTGGTCTGTCGCGATAGAGTGGTTTGTCGCGATAGACGGTGTCTGTCGCGATAGAGTGGTCTGTCGCGATAGACGGTGTCTATCGTCTGTCATGGTTTTGGTCTGTCACAATAAACGGTGTCTGTCGTGATAGACGGGGTCTATCGTGGGCTGTTGTCTGTCGCGATAGACGGTGTCTGTCGCGATAGACTGGTCTGCCGCGATAGACGGTGTCTGTCGCAATAGACTAAAAAAACGCAATTTTTTTAGAACTTTTTAGTGATTTGGAGTGTTCTCATTGTGTAGGTTATCATGCCAAACATGCATTCAAGAAATCTTAAGTTTTTCTGTCTGTCGCGATAGATAGAGATCGTCGTCCTGGGACCTGTGCAAAGTTGTCGTACCTGCACAAGCTGCTGGAGATGGTGGTACAGCTAGAATCTGCAGCCAAAGCTCAAAAAACACACAAAATCAGATAGCATGCAAGCTCTCTCTCGCTCTCTCTCACAAATGGAATGAGGAAAATGAGGTGGGGGGTGGAATATGACCAAAAAACTGAAATTTTTGTGGAGATGGAGATGGAGGTGGGAGATGGTGGGGATGATGATGGTGATGATGATGATGCAAAAACAAGAAAAAATTGAAGAAAATAAGGAAATGAAAGGATATTACCTATGACTCCAATGTCTCAACTCCAATGTCTTACCATCACACGCTCGTCCTCAAAGCTCTCTCCCCGACAACGGCGCCAAATTTGGTGTCACTCTAGCACAATGGTGAGTACCAACGTGAGAAGATTCACCTCATAATTGTCAATCCGTGGAGACGTGAGGACTAGTATAAAGACTATGAGCAAGTGAAGGCACAAGTGTGTGAGTGAGAAGCACACAAGCATGCACACACATACACACACACGAGCACACAAGGCAAGAACAAGGAGAGGAACAATCGAGTCCTTTGCATTAGTCAAAAAGTCTCTTACATAAGCTCAATTCACAAACAATCTACCCCAAAAATGAGCTCTCTAGCTCTTTTTATAGTTTTCTCACTAGCTTTGGCCTTGTCCAGACCTAATGTCCGGCCTAGTTAAAAATTAGGTTCTAGAGCCTATTTGAGGGCTCAAACGAAGTCTAAAAATTATGAAAATTGGTATGTAGCTAATTCTAATACTCCTCAAGCTCGAGGGACTCCTCGGCTTGAACAAAATGGAGTCCATTCTACCAAAAACGGGATTTACAATGTGTGTGTAGTGATGAAAATCACTTGAGTTGGAAAATGTTTATGAAAAAAAATGATTGGGCCTTGTTGCCATATTGTGCATGACTGCTCCATTGTAGTTATATGCTCTTCATATGATTGGTATGCCAACAAGGATTCTTGTACAAAAAGGGATTTGAGTGTTTGTAGGAGAAAAGGGAAAGACAAGAAGAAAGATACACACTGGAAGCCCTTGTCGATTGATTACAAGAAGAAAAATACAATGGTGATGCACAATACAATCCAATGCTTCTCTACAAGATCCCACAGAGTGCTCAATCACAAAATACAAAATACCCAAGGGTCTTATTGCTGACGGCCTTCTCTGCACCAAACCTCCGCCTTCTCCAAGCTCGCACTTGTGCACACCTTGCGCCAAGCTTCCAATAAGGGGGAGGGATGGACACCTTCTGTTGGCACGTGCACAACTTCAATGGGACCTTGGGATCTTTGGGTTGTATGCTTAGCACTTCTCTGCACACTTTTAAGTCACTCTTCATGCACACCTTGCACTTCACTTCTTTGCATCACACACTGTGTGTCTCTTGCACTTCTCTCTCTTGCTTAGCTTAGACTATGCTCTCCTTGCTTAGTTCTCCAAGAATAATCCTTGCCTTGATTTGAGTGTCGATTCACGTACGCTCCTAACTGCTAGAGTATCTTGGTGCTCACTTTAATGTCCCAAGATTTTCTCCAAAAGTGGGTAGCCAATGAATCCTTGTTTTCTCCTGTAGTGACTTTAGACTAAAACAAAAAAATTAATTGGAGGGCCATACTTTCACTTTTGTGTACGCTACCGCTTCACATACCTTCACATTTTGCCTTTTAATTATTCACTTGTGCACCTAAGAGAGGGTTCACGTGAACCTTCCAAAACACTTTAAAAACACTTTGAACCTTAGAGAAATTATAGAAATACCTCTGCAACCTGCAACCAACTTTCTGCAATTTTACCCTTTGTGAACAATCAATTGTGCACTACTTGTGCGCTTTGATACCTGAACTTTGAACACTTTGACTTTGCCCATGTTGACTTTGACTTTGACCTTGACCTTGTTGACTTTGACTACTTTGACTTTGATCCTTTTGACTTTGACTATGGTTGTTTTTGCCTGTGGGTGACTTTGACCAATATGGCTTTTATGGGCTCAACAATATGCATACATAATGCACATGCATATGCATAGATACATGCATACACATACACACATACACACACATAGACACATACACACACATACACACACATAGACACATACACACACATACACACACATAGACACATAGACACACATACACACACATACACACACATACACACACATACACACACATATGCATACATAATGCACATGCATATGCATAGATACATGCATACACATACACACACATAGAAACATACACACACATAGACACATACACACACATATACACATAGATTTACACACACATACACATGTATAAACACACACACATAGACACTCACACACACACATACATACACACATAGACACATACACACATAGACACATACACACATAATACATATGCATATGCATACATACATAATTACATGCATACACACACATACACACAAATGCATACATATGCATACACACATACACACGTAGAGAGACATACACACACATACACACACATACACACACATACACACACATGCATACATATGCATACATAATGCACATGCATATGCATATATACATGCTTATATGCACATATATATGCATACACACACACACATAAAGAGACATACAAAGAAATACACATACATGCATACATATGCATATGCATATGCATACATACATACCTACATGCATACATAGACATACACACATATACACACACACATACACACACAGATGCATACATATGCATACATAATGCACATGCATATGCATAGATATATGCTTACATGCATACACATACACACATAGGCACATACACACATAGATACATACACACACATGGACACATACACACATATACACATACACACACAGATTTACACACACACATAGACACACACACACACATACACAGACACACTTACACATGCATACACACAGACATACACACATAGACACACACACACTTACACACATAGACACACACACATACACATACACACATACACACACACAAACTCACACACACACACAGATACACACACACATACACACACACATATATAAACACACACATGCACACATAGACACAAAAAAGACTTACACACACACCCACACACATTTACACGCACACATACACATGCATATCGACATATATATATAGATATGCACGTATAAACACACATAGACACACACATATACACACACATACACACACATACACACATAGACACACATAGACACACATAGACACATACACACTTACACATGCACATACACACATCCACACATCCACACACATTTACACACATGCATAGACACATATATACAGTTACACACATATATACACACATAGACACACACAATGGACACATACACACACATGGACACTGTGGCTCAGTGATGAGTAGCACCTCCTTTAATGTCAATCCGGGAAGACATGAGGATGGTGTGAAGACCTCGAGCAAGTGAAGGCACAAATGTGTGAGTGAGAAGCACACTAACATGCACACACATACACACACACACGCACACACGACAAGAACAAAGAGAGTAAGACAATGGAATCACTTCTACTACAACCAAGTTCTCATACCAGCTCAAAACTACACGAAGCTACCCAAAAATGAGCTCTCTAGCTCTATTTATAGTTTTTTGACTAGCTTTGGCCCTGTCCAGACCTAGTGTCCGGCCTAGTTAAAAATTAGGTCCCAGGGCTTATTTGAGGGCTCAAACGAGATCTAAAAAATATGAAAATTTGCAGGCAACTACTTCTAAGGCTCCCCAAGCTCGAGGACTCCTCGGCTTGTACAAAAATGGAGCTACAAAAAGGTGAAATGATATTTACAAGGGTTTTTAGTGATAAGAATCACTTTTAACATGGTGTAAGGTTTGGAAAAATTTAATGGGTTGCCTTAGTGCTAGATCTGCATGTATGCTCGTACTTGCTTCATCTACCAACACTCTTCCCCCCCTAGCGTCTGTCGCCTCTGACAGACCTCTGCTCCACCGTTTGATCAATGTACTTCTGCAGGAGGTCGGTTGCCACTTCTTGTTCCTTGATGCGTAGTCCCCGGACCAAATCTCTCTGGAGGACATCCCAATCGACTGCTCCTGGCAGATCGGGATGTGGTGTGGTGTAGAGCTCCGAGTGCATGGTTTGTTCACACGCAAATAGTTGTAGCAGGTGGGTTGGGCGTGGTGCGAACACTTCTGAGTGTGACTCCCAAAACCCCGTGGTGAACATATCATCAAAGGTTTGCTTGTTACAGGCAGGGAGATATCTTATTCGTGCATGCCATGTGTAAGCCACTCGAATGCTCGGGGTCGTGCTCATGTCATACAGCAAATCATAATTATCATTGATGAAGCCCAGAATTGAAGGCTGGATGTTACGTACATTTCGAAAGGTCTTTAGCACCACTTGCACCATGTCCAAAATTTTGAGCATCATTTGAGTGGCGACATCCGGCATGGGGTGGAGGCGTGGCATCCAATGTCTGATGGTGGCTATCATGTATGATACTGTAGGTCAGCCGGTTGGGGGTGCGATTGCGGGGTAATTAAGCCATTCTTTACAATTTGCGTTGTTCTGAACCTTGATGGCAAATGCTTTACATGATCTTCTTCTTTGTACTGGCCCAAAGCAAGGGTTATACTTCAAATGCATGGGAGCGTGATCCCATGTTCGTAACATCTCCGGATAGGTCTCCAGTAACTTTTGCCTCCATATGGGTTGGAATATGGCCCCCTTTCTGGCTGCCTCTGGAATGTCCTCGGGTTCGAACTGTGTTGCGAACGTAGGGTACTGGTTGGTTATGTGTTTGATCTCAGCATTATAGTCAGCCAGCAGTAAAAAATAGGGCTTATATTGTAACTCCGAACTGGTGATCAACCGCCTAGGAGCCAAGTTCGAGAAATATTCTGACTTGAGTATGGTCTCCTCAATGGTTTTCATGGCCAGCATCTGAGTTGCTACGTGATCTTCGTGAGTGTGGCCCATCTCCTCTACCTGCTTCATCCATGTCGACAGGGGCTCCTCATATGTGTCTTGGCCTTCCTCCGTAATTCTGCCTTCGAGAAGGGGTTGAGGCTCATAGTTGTCTTCAAATGTCTCCTCCACTGGAATGACTACTGTTTCTTCTTCTATGGGTTGATCAGGTGGGGAGGGGGGTTGTTCATACTGTAACAACTTGAGCTTCAATTCAATCACCTGCTGTCGTAGCTCAAGTACCTCATTCGTCATTGATGATTCGGGCTCTGGTGAGGTTGCAGCATTGGCCATCTCTTTAGGTTCTCGTTGGTGTGGTGTAGGCACTTGGGATCTCTGTAGGTCCTTTACTTGGTCGACAAGCTGATCATGTGCTTCTAAGAGATTGGCATAGGTTTCCAATATTTGTTGTATGCTTTCTGAGGGGATGGCTTGGAATTTGGCAGGGTTGATGGGTGCCCCTGGAGTATTTTCAATGGCTGCTTCCAGATTCTCTTGGTTTTGCTGTTGTAGCCTTCGGTTTTCTTCTTGAGCTACTGCTAAGTGGCGACGAAGTAGAGTCATGTTTCTTTGTAATCTAGCATTGCGGCCCAATTGATCTCTGAGTTGTTCCTCCATAGCTTTACCTGTCTCTGTATACTTAGCTTCCAGTTCTGCATTCGATTGTTGGAGGGTAGTCACTTGGTGTTGTAGTGCTGTATTACCTAGTTCCAAGGCATCGATGCGTGCCTGGAGTTGAGCCGAGAGATTGCACAGCTCTAAGTTATTTTCTTCCAATAACTTATACTCTTGCTTAAGCTGAGTGGCCGCTTCAACCATGGTGTCTAGTGCATTACTAAATGATGTGGATGCATGGGTAGAGGTGGAACATGCAAAGGGTTGGGAAATGGAAAAGGGAAAAGTGGATGATGTGCCTATGAGTGAAGTGAAATGTGATGATGGTGGAATAGACGTGGTGGTGGGTGCTCCTGTGGATGGTGAAATATCCATGGGATCGGATGTGATAGTGTGTGAAGTGTGAATTGTGAATACGAGAACGGTAGGTGGTGTGTTAGTGGTGGTAGTGAATGTGGGGGAGTGGGGTTGGGGAAGGGACTTTTTATTATAATTCTCAACTTGTTGGAGTATATTTACAAGGTTTGTCCAGAATGAAGGTTGGGTGACTTGGGTTGATTCTGAGGGGGTTAATAGGGGTACAATGGATAGGGGTTGGGAGGGAGGAAATGTATTGGTGGATGGAAATGGGGGTGTTAAGGTTTGGCTAGTGGCAAGTGGCTATCCGAGGGCTGGGAGATATGAAGGGTGACCTATTATAGTTTGATCGGTGGCAGGATGACCTATATGGGATTCAGAAAATCGGGTGGAAGTGGTGGATGTAGGTAAATGGAAGGATAGATGAGTAGTGGTGTGTATCATGGTTTCATCATGGGTGGTTATTGAAGGGTACTGAGGGCTGGCTGGGAGGTGATGGTGGAGACGGTATCTGCGTCTTTACATCTGGTTCCTCACTGGGAGTTGGGCTGGTCATGTGAACATCTTCTGAGGTTGTGGTAGGCAGTGCGGCAGAGACTTCCATTTGAATCATTTTTCCCCGTCGAGGTCTTGTATCGATCCTTCGTTGGTCATATGGAGGGGTATCACGATAGACCATGGTCCTCATGGCTTCTCCTATTCCACATGTTTCTGCCAAGAGATTCAATGATTCGACAAAATGCGGGTCGACATTCTCCGCTTGCAGCATCTGGTTCACTAGTGCTCTATTTGCTTCTTTCGATAACTTGTGTCTTTTCTATACCTGCTTGATTGTCTTGTAGAGCCGTTTGAGTTGTGCCGTGTAGGCAAGAGCTTCCTCTTCACTGTCCTCTGGCTCATTTCCTCGTGCTTCTTCTTGATTCTGTGTACTTTGAGCATGAGGATGTTGTGTCTCATCTTCCCAATGTACCCTTCTTGCCTCTCTTTGTGGCTGTTCTCTTTGGGATGATGATCCAGGACCGGCATTGTCAGAAAAACACTCACTATCAGATAGGTTGGCATTCTGCAGGAAGTTTTCAAAGTCAAAATTGGGATCCTCTGCTAATGTGGCCATGGATGCAAACTCAGCATCGGTGGGTAGTGGAGGGGCAGATGGAGTGGGTTGTATCCTATCGCCTGATTGTGTTCCTTGGAGATGGATGGTGAAAGGGTCTACTCGGGCCTCTTCTCTAGGGGAGGCTTCTGTGGCGGCCTCACCGGGAATGAGAACCTGGGAAAGCGAGCCACGCATTCTTTTTGTGGGTTGTACTCCTGACTTCCGCCCCTTGAAGAATTCTAGTTGTGAATATTTGAGGGCCCTTGCGATCGGCACATCATATGCAAGGCATCTATAGATAATTCTGGTAATCGCACAGCAGCCATTCAAGGTATGCTTCCTCACGCCTCGCTTGCCTGCTTCATATAGCTGGTCCAAGATCCATACAAGCATTTAGATTGGCAAGCTTTCAGTCTCTGCTAGGTACAATCCATACCATATTTTCTTATGTGGTTGGGTGAAGCGGTCTTGAGCTGAAAATGCGAAGTGCTGAAGGCACATCCGCAGGGGTATGGCGATGTTGGGGGTGAGGGCACACATTTCCTTTAACTTCTTGATTCTGTTGTTCTTCATCGACTCTGGTATCAAAGGATCTCGATCAGAGGGAACATGGGTGCCATACATCTGAAGAGCTTCCCTGATTAAAGTAACATTCAACTCAAACTTCTTCATTTCTTCCTGGTTGGACAAAGAGGGCACCAGGAATGTGCCTGAATGATCCTTATCTCCAGTCGGCTTCAGTGTGGCTATCAAATAGTAGCACCTAAGAAAATTCGGCCTAGGCAAAGCTGCACTAAAGTAGTCTTGCAAACCCGCTTTCTGCCAAATATTCTGAAGAGGATCTGCATTCTGTAATGTTTCAAATTCTCTCGAGAAGAATTGAAATGTCCACCAGACTCTTCGAATTCCAACTTTGACTCCCAGATGTGGTCGGCATCTCCCAAGTCTCCAGGCATCTCATTGAACCAGTGAGAATGCCCCTTCACTCTTTCTGTTAGTCCATTTGGTGGATCTGAGATAGGAATTCTCCTCACGTTCAACAGCTCTTCAGGCCTTGCTGTCAGTGGGGCTTCCACAGGCATGGTATCCCAATTGCTTTGATTACCAGGGCCCGCCTGGGAGCTTGTTCCTGCTACTGCTGCCATGATACTCCTGATGCTTATTTGCTGGAAGAAGAAAGCACATTAGTGTTGCATAGGAAACAGGATATAACGGTGTTCCTTCCACAATACTAACATGATAATCCCGATGGTTAGTGGTTAGAGGTGAAGTGTTTGTGATAGATGTGAGTGGTTATTAGAGGTTAGTGTTATCCTAGATGCATAATTTGGTTATGCAATGGACTCAGAATGCACCTTCATCAGAGTGGATGGATTTACACGATTGGGTCAGGGGGTTTGATACACGGTTTAAGTCTCCAAACCTTGATGGAGGATTCGTAGCTCTTAGAGCTAAAGACAGGCAAAGGTTTATGAACTAGGTTGTGATGGATTTGGGTCCTTTTGGGTACCCATTTCCAGACATTCCTCGGTTTGGCTGAGTGTGGGTTAGGGTGGTCTTTAGGTAGAGTTCCTGCATTGTTTTTCGAGAGGACTCGTGAGTGATGAATTATGCCAGTGACTAGAGTTGGAGCTATTTGGGCTCGTAAACAGGCCTTGGGCACCCATATGCGTCTAGCATTGGGGCTAGCCTTCATTGACCGCTTAGGGACCCAAATAGACGTGGTGTTCCTAGGAGGTTGCCTAGGGTACTCCTTCACTTGTGTCCGTGATGGTGTGGCTTGTTTGTTTCCTCCTCGAGAGCCTGCTACTAGAGCTGTGGGTTTTCCATCCTTGCGTATCCAGATCTGCTTCGCACCACGAGGTATTCCGTGTTGCACTAGTTGGCGCTCCTGCTTCTTGATCAACGGCCTCCTTCGTGTGGTATGATGTTTGGTCTGCATGTTTAGAATCTCCTTTGGCCCAGCTGCGAACTCCTCATTGACTCCTGTACCTTTGGTAAGATTGACAATCCTCTGCACCATAGAACTTTGGACAAGAACAGCATCATTATCTTTATGTGGATTCCTGGAGGGACCAGGAGTTGGTGCCTGTTCTATTGGTTTGAGTGCTTGATTTTCTAATTCAATCATAAGACGGCTTTGGCCTACCCATGCCTTAAGAAGTCCGCTTCTTAGGTTGAGGCTGACTGCATGATCATAGATCCAGTCTTGGCCTAGGACAAGAGGTTCGGTAAGATCCTCGTCTTCACACACTAGCACTTTGACTGCCATTAGCACCTCTTGAATGTAGAGGGGAAGTTCCACCTCACCCATGCAAGGGGTTTCCACACCTCCCAATCCTATGAGATATGCCTCGATAGGATTGATTTGTAATTGCAGCTCTTGGCAGTAAGAAAGTCGAACTGCACTAGTGGCTGCCCCTGAATCAATTAAAGCTCTCACTGTCCTTACACTCTCTCCTTGTCCTACTTCTAGGGTTACAAAAGGCCGTCGGTCGATTATTCTATGGGACTGTCCACCTGAAGCCTCGCACATGGCCATGGGATAGCCTAGAGGTTCTTGAGTGTCAAGCACAGGCTGGTCTTTGCCTTGTCTCCGCAATTTCATTCGTCGGATGCATTCTAACGCTTCTGCCTGTGCTTCTTCTCTAATTCTTTTCTCTTCTTCTTTACGTTTCTTGGCAGTGTTGAGTCGATTTAGCATCTCTTCAGTCAGGGGTTCTTGATATAACTTGACTCTGCATCCACTTATGTAACTTGGTAGAATATCACCCTCTAGAGTGGCTAGTTGAACTGCTCCACTTGTGGAGATTCTATTGATAATCATTGGCTCGTAACCTCTCTTCTCTAATTTCCGTGCATGTTGCTTCAAGGTGTAGACTAGGACTAGGTCTTCTGCTTTCAAGCCTTTATCCTTGACGTGTGCATCAAAATATGCCTTTTGCCTCTTCTTGGCTGCATAAATTCCTGCTGCAGCCCTCAATCGTGTTTCACCTAGTCGTTCAAGATCGAAGATTCTAGAGGACAACTCATGGCCTGTCCAATCATGCTCTTGTGCTACTTTCAAGGTTGGTATCAAAAAATCCAATGGTACCACTGCATTCTGGCCAAAAACCATCTAAAAGGGCGTGGCTTGGAGTACCGTCTTATAGGCAACTCTGTATGCCCAAACAGCATGGTGTAGTTGTTTGTCCCAATCAGAGCATTTGTTATTCACTAATTTGGTTAGCACATTGCATAGAATCTTATTTGTGCTTTCCGCTTGTCCATTAGCTTGTGGGTGATAGGGGGTGGACTTTTTGTGTATCACCAAGAACTCTTGAAGAAGATTTTCAATGACTTCATTCAAGAAGTGAGTCCCTCTATCACTTATTAGCTCTAGGGGTAGCCCGTATCGAGTGAACACATTCTCAAATAAGAATTTAGCGGTTGTTTGGGCATCATTCTTCGATGTGGCTTTCACTTCTACCCACTTGGTTAGATAATCCGTGGCCACAATGATATACTCAGCATGGGAGCCCTTAGCTGGGGGATTAATAGGACCAACAAAGTCTATTCCCCACTTAGAGAATGCACGTCCGCCCATCATAGGCTTCAGTGGCATCTCATCTTTGCGTATAGGATACTGGGTTTGCTGACAAATCTCACACCTCTTCACATAGGTATGTGCATCCATGTGAAGGGTGGGCCACCAAAATCCTGCAAATAGAATTGCTTTGATCACCCTATCTGGACCAAAGTGTCCTCCTGCTACACCCTGGTGAGCAGTTTCCAAGATCTTTAGATATTCACTCTCATGAACACATAGTCTCAGGTAACCATCTTTTTCACGCTTGTATAGATTATCACCAATGAGTGAGTAATCTAGGGCCTCTTGTTCTAGACTTCTTTGTCTCGTCAGGGTCATATCTTGAGGGAATGTTTTCGTCCTCAGAAATGCCACTAATGGCTCGCTCCTATCTGGCACTAGAGACACGCGATAAAGGGTGGCATGTTCCACTGGTGGCTTAGTGCGGCAAATTGGGCATTCCTTGCACATTCTATGGACGTCTGCTTCCATAGTTGGCCAGTACACTCCAAGTCTCCTCAATGTTTGTAGGGTTCGTTGTTTTGAGTAGTGTTGCTCTAATGCACCTACATGTGCTAATTGCAACCACTTCGTGTGCTCGTCCTCTTCCACACAACAAGCCAAGATCCCTTGATCCGTGTGCTTGTACATACTTCCTGCCATGATGTGATACTTTTGGGCTTTTACTACCTCTCTATCCTGTGTGGCCATTACTGAGTGGTTAGGCCCGTAAGTTAATACTGGCACTAATGGCTTAGCCCACTGTGGTACCACTTCCAAGTTAAACAAGTAAGCATCAGGTAAGTCATCTGACACTCCTTGTGGGGCTTCTCCTGATGTGAGCCTCGAGAGATGATCTGCTCTCAGGTGAGTTCTGCCTTTCCTCACTACTACCTCAAAGTCATACTCCATTAGTAAGAGAAACCATCTTACTAATCTGCCTGTATTACATGGCTTGTTTACCAGGTACAATAGAGCTTGGTGATCAATAAAAAAATTGAACTTATTTGCAAGCAAATAATGTCTAAACTTTTTAACTGCATATACCATGCCTAGTCCTTCTCTCTCCGTAGTGGTATAATTTCGTTCAGCTGCATTCAACTGTCTACTAGCATAGGCAATTGGAAGATCCATATTACCTTCATCGGTAGGTTGCGCGAGTACACACCTAATAGCATAATTGGATGCATCCACGTGGACATGGAATGGCTTATTCCAATCCGGCGTGGTCAAGATTGGTGCTGAACACAATCTTCGTTTAAGCTCATTGAAGGAATTCTCACATTCGTCAGTCCATTCAAAGTTAGTCAACAGTCCATATAGAGGCTTTGCTATGATGGCATACATGTGTATAAACCGTCGGTAATAACCGCAATGCCCCATGAAAGCTTGTACTTCCTTGACATTCTTTGGCCTAGGTAACTCTGCTATGGCTCTCACTTTTTCTTCATCAGTAGATATGCCATTCTTTGACACTATGTGTCCTAGAATCTTGCCTTGCCTGACCATAAAAACGCACTTTTCGGGGTTCACGCAGACCTGATATTCTCTACATTTGTCAAAGATTTGTCTGAGTTCAGGAATATGGATTTGTCTAATGTTAGAATGAGCACAAAGATCATCAACATAGACTTCTATGTTCTTCCTCAGGAACTCTTTAAATACATGGCACATCAGCCTCTGGAAGGTAGCTCGTGCATTGGTAAGCCCAAATGGCATTACTCTAAAGGCAAATATGCCCCACTCAATGGCAAAAGCCGTCTTATGCTGATCTTCTGGAGCTATGGCTACTTGATTGTAGCCAGAGAACCCATCCAAGAAGTTGTACACTTCTTTGCCTGCTACCCTTTCTAATAGATGCTCAGTGATAGGAAGAGGATAACTATCTCTAATCGTGGCAGCATTAACTTTTTTAAGGTTAATACACACACACAGTTTTCCATTTTTCTTGGGCACCACTACAATGGGGGATACCCACTCAGTGTGCTCAATTTCATAGATGAATCCGGCTTCAACCAGTCTATCTATCTCCTCTTTGATCTTAGCAGCATAGTTATCGTTGTATGTGTAGGGCTTCTGCTTCAAGGGTCTGGCGTCTGAGGTCATGGGGATTGTATGTGAACATCAGGGTCTACCCCTTTCAAGTCCTTATAACTCCAGGCAAATACATCTCGGTATTCTCTTAGCAAGGCTATTAGCTCTTGTTCTTCCTCTTCTGTCAGGTCATGACCTATGTATGTGCATTTTTCTTCTCCTTCCTCAATGGCTACAACTATTTTCTTGGTGGTTTCCTTGCTATCATAGGCTTCTCCTGCTTGTGCCTCACGTTTAGGCATTCTTATCATGACTCTCCTATCGTCTATCTCATATTTTTTAAAGTTTTCAAGGACCTCAAACAAGGATTCTTCTGCCTCCGGAGTGACTTCCTTCTTCTTTCTTTTCTTTCCTCCGCTCTTAGTAGCTACTTGTGTGGCTAACCTCACCTCATTTGTAAGCTCTCCGTGCCTCTGGGGTTGAAATTCTACTTCATAGAAGTATTCTTCATCTGATGCAAAAGGTGGGTCCATAATGATTGACTCTAGATCGGAGTCACTCGCATCCTCAAATGCATCAGGGCTAGGTTCGCATTCTTCTAAAACTGCATCTCCCATGATTGGCTCTATTGAAAAGACTGAAATGTCATAGCCATCCTCATCACAGTGAGGTGTCCACTGCTCTTCATTGATGGCTACATCCATTGTTGCTAGGATTTCTGCCCAGCCATGGGGTTCAAATTCCTCATCAGGAAAGACTACAGGTGCATAGGCTGGGTCTTGAATTGATCTATGGTTTTCTTTTGCACCTACCTCTCTGGCTTTCTCTTTCTTCTCTTCTTCTACTGCTACCTTACACATCCATAAGTGGGTGTCCTCATGCATCCACGAGGATCCGGATCCTATGGAATGCACAGACTCAGTCTCATCTTTGGCTCTATGGATGGGATTCCATTGAATAGGCGGTACGTCTCTATGAGAGTAATCCCTAAGATTGACTTTGGTTGTAACACCTAGATGTTGCAAATACAAGGAATTGGTTCCCCAATCTTGGACTACTTGCAATTGCCGCATAAATGGCCTTCCCAAAATCATCTCGTAGGCTTGGTTTTTGCTAAAGTCGCATATAGCAAAAGTATGCTCAAACTCAACCGACAGTTATTCCTTCTAGCAATCCTAAGGGCCTTTCAATACCATCGGCCATCTGCAATTTCATTCTCGTTGGTCGGAGTGCTGGCTTGCCCCAACGCTTCCAAAGGGAAGTTGTAGCAATTGCAACTCCTGCACCTGAGTCCAAAATCGCCTTGGTTGTGTAACCCTGATGGGTAACTGGGAGATAGGTATTTCCTTCTTCTCCTTCACTCATGTCTCCCATCTTATCCAATGGTATTTCAGGCAATGTTCTATGAGATCCTACTTGGGAGCGCGATTTCGCTATGTCTGGCACTTGTTTGGCTACATGTTTCCACACTTCTGGCTTAACTTTGAGTAGCTCTTCTAAAGTGAGGTTGCACTGCACTTTAGTGTTCTTTACTACCTCTGTATTCCTAGGTATGATAGAGTCTTCATTTCTTATCATGACTGTGGGCGCTCTCAGACAACTAGACTTGGTTTCCCATGGGCCTGTGAAATGTGGTAATTCTTGTAGAGAATTAGACTCAAAGTCCAATCTCTCTTGAGAGTGGGTGCTCTCATGCTCCTCATAAATGGATGGGATGTCTTGTGGGAATTGATCGTGTGCATCATCCACAAGTTCAATGGGAGGAGGGACTTCACTTTCTTTAGCCCATTTGTCTTCTTGAATCTCTCGTAGGAATTCTGGTGTGAACCGATTCATAGAAGATGATGTGTCTGGCTCCGTAGAGTTAGGCACGTAGGCTTCCTGGGGAGGTAGGCTCACGTTCTCACTTGCCTTTCTCTTATTTTGAGAGGTGGTTTCCTTTTCTGATTGTGCAATTAGCCTCTCTATTCGTTCTAGCAGTCCATCAAAGTGTAACTGTGTCTTAGCTGAACTAGAGATGTTAAAGAGGCGACTGACTTCAAACATAGTCTGAGCCAATTCCACCATCTTAGCACAAATTTTGGTTCGTTCTAGCTCTAGTTCTGCTCTAGGGTAACACTTTTCATGATCAGTTACGTTTGGCCCTTCTTGGATTTTGGCCTGATAGTGGGAGTGATTTTAGGCATGTTATTAGGGTTCTTTCGGCAATCTCGTAGGAGATCCTCTTTTTCGCAGTCTTGACAGAAACCCTGAATTGTCACTGGTTGGGGTTGTGTAGGGGCAGGCAGTGGACAATCACGCATAAGGTGATCTCCCTAACATCTGAAGCATGGTCCTCTAGGAAATGGGGGTCGTACCTGCCTAGGTTGAGGTCTAGAGTTGGGGTTTGTGTACATGACATTGGCATACTCAGGCTCCCCACTATTTTCGCTTAGGTCCTCATAATAGTAAGACTCATTATGCTCGGGTGGCTGCATGTAGTAAGCCTGTGGGCTATCAGTATGTGTGGAGTCAAAACTATGGTCACTGGGATCAGTGTCTAATAGCAATGGGGTGACTCGGACTATGGCTCTGTTCGGATTTTCTTCAGCAGATGCATATTTCACTCGGATCACATTGGTTGGAGCAGGGGGTTGCTGTACTAGGACTGGTTGAGGTCTCTCCTGCCCTTGATAAGGTGGCTGATAAGTTTGCTGTGGTCTGTTGTATTGTTGTGGAGGGTACTGATTCTGGTATCTACCCTGTTGTGGATATGGCTGAGGGTAATTTTGCCTAACAATTTTTTGTTATATGGGCAGTCTTGTGCAGTGTGGTTGGTGTACCTTCGCTCTATGGTGCAGTACTGGCTACTAGGATTCACCTAGGGTTGGGTCATAATGGGACATACATTTGCCATATGGTCACCTCCACAAGTGTAGCACCGCTTAACTAGGGCAAATCTTGGAATTTGTTTGCTAGGGACACCTAGTTTTTGAGCTACCTTCTCTGCAAGTTCCTCAATGGATGTGGATTGACCAGATGTGAGGCTACTAGAGCTATCAGAATCCTTATAGATTTTTGACAGTTCTAACTCCTCGCCTAAATTATCCTCAATGTCTATGCACATGCGCACGCACTCTTCTATAGTTCTGGGGTCCTTCAGATATACATATGACCTGAGCTTGGTGCTCAACAATCCATCTAAGAACAAGGCCACTTGCTTGGCTGGCGTGGGTAACTCAGGCATCGGGCATCTCTCTAGGTATTGCCTAAACCGTCTTCTTGCTAGTCTGACCGTCTCTTGAGGTGTTTGCTTGAAGCTATGAATTAGTGAGGAAGTGTTGTGCCTGATGCCACTCTTAGAAAACTCAATGATAAATGCCTCTAAGAGCTGGTCTATGTTTTTGAAATGCCTCTCATTCAGTGGTTGGAACCACATGAGGGCAGTGTTCCTAAGGGTTAGACCAAAAACATTATATTGTGTGAATAGGTCCTCTACATGTTCAGCTTTCAAGACTTGCCTAAACTCTGCCACGTGGTCATAAGGGTCACCAGTGCCATCGAAGTAATTCTTCATGGACTTCACCAGTTGAGTTGGCCGCAGGGTCCTAGTGTGTTCTCTCGGCCTTGGCAAAGGAAAATCATCAGCGTTTCTTTGGTTTCTTGGGTCTCTAAATCTCTCGGTTTCCTCTCTATCCGTCCCTGTTCTCCTTCTTTCTCTTCCTTGGGAGTTGGCAAAGCTTACTTTAGGTCTATCTCTACTTCTATCTCCTTGGACTCCATGAGCCTGGGAGGTCTCGGCTCCTTGGTGACCATAGGACACATTAGACCGTGGTTGGGGAAAAACAAATTCACCCTTCCATGTGTAGGCATGTCTGCCATGCTCGGTGACCATGAAGATCCTCTCTAATGTATTGTCTAGGTAGGTTACTTTGCCTGGGCTATCAGGGTCTTTAAACTCATAGATTGTGAGGGCACTCACTTCCTGAGGTTGAGCAGGTTTATATCTCCAAAAAGCCTCATCGGTTTCTCGGTTTAAAAGCAAATCTATGCTTTTATTATCCTATGGAATCCACTCCAAAGTCATGATTCTAGTCAAGACGGATTTACCACGGGGAGTTCTTGGCTCTCTCTCTAAATTCCCTTGCTCTATATCACCCATGTCGCTCTCTGCAATCACATTTCCAAACTCATCTGTTCTATCAGGAAGAGTGGTGACTACATATATAGTCCCCTCTTTATCTAGGTATGCTCTATTCTCAAACTTGACTACTGGGTGTTCTAGTCCATGGGGTTGATCGAGGTTCTTAATCTAGACCACAGATCTTCTCAGGCCATCTTCGTAGATGCGAGCACCTAGACGATTAGTCTTGATGTATTCCAATTGAGTCTTGTAAGGTCCTTCTGGCTTTTCTAGATAAGCCAACCCTGAACTACCTACTGGTCTCTCCATGTGATAGGACATTTCAGAATCTCTTGTTTCTGATCGTGGGGGGTATGGGTAATCACTCAATTGCTAGGCCCAAGACCTAGCAGTGTGATTGACACTAGCTTCAGAAGATCTGAGGCTTTGTCTATCTCGGCCTAAGTGTCTGCCTGACCTAAGGTTCATATGCCTGGTTTATCTACCCCCCTTGGTCCCAAGTACACTCTCGTTGCAGGTTATTTAACACCAATCACTTTTTTCTTTTTAGTTGATTATTTTGTTTATGATCTTGTCTGATATCACATCGTCAGGAATACTTAAATGAATTTCGCACTTGATAAGTGATCGATTCAAGTTTACTTTTGTCCCTTAGGGTTTTCGCACTTAAGCCCTACTTAATCCTTGCACTTAGTTGATTAGTTCTCTTGGACTTGAATCATGCCTACTGTAGCCCTAATTAATCACCACACCTAAGTCGTGCTTAGCCTAGGCTAGGAATTGACAAAGGAGGGTTGAGAGAGCTTCCAACCTCAATTCTCTGGTTGCTCAGACTGCTGCACAAGCCCAGGAAGCCTTCTCCCAAGCTTGGTACTCACCCTTGCTAGCTTTCCTTGGAATGCCTTGCTTGCACACAATGTTCCTACAAAAGTTCACAAGTCAATATAGCTCTATTACCACAAGGGATTGAAAGACACACATCAACATTTACAGGCCCCCCTGGAGTACCTCACTGTACCCCCAAATCCTTATGCCCACTTAGTCCCACCTAAAGGCCAACTTAAAAATGCATGTTCTAAAACTCAGTGTATGATTCTTACAAAAACCAGTCAAGGTCCACGTAGGATTCTCAAAAAGCTTTCCAACGAGGCCAAAATCTCCTCAATCGGAGTCCGTATGGTGAAGTTATGAGCATTCAGGCACTTAGGGGTCAAAACAGGCTCTCAGGGTTCAAGAGATCCCTCTCTGGTTTCTAGGTTTTTTGCCCACTCCTAAGGCTCTAATGTTATACCAAGGTGCCTAAAATTAAGCCCAACTATACCTCAATTCACTCAAAATTAACCCTAAAATTTTCATGCGTTAAGGTCGTGTATCGCGATAGGTCGGGTCGGTGTGTCGCGATAGGTGGAAGTGTCGCGATACTTGGGAGTGTTGTGATACTTGGGAGTGTCGCGATACTCCAAGGTGTCGCGATAGGTGGGTCGGTGTGTCGCGACACTTGGCAGTGTCGCGATACTTGGGAGTGTCGCGATACTTGGGAGTGTCGCGATACTTGGGAGTGTCGCGATACTTGGGAGTGTCACGATACTTGGGAGTGTCACGATACTTCGGAGTGTCACGATACTCCGAGGTGTCGCGATAGGTGGGGTCGGTGTGTCACGATAGGTGGAAGTGTCACGACACTTTGGGAGTGTCGCGATACTTGGGAGAGTCGCGATACTTGGGAGTGTCGCGATACTTGGGAGTGTCGCGATACTTGGGAGTGTCGCGATACTTGGGAGTGTCGCGATACTCCGAGGTGTCGCGATAGGTGGGGTCGGTGTGTCGCGATACTCTGAGGTGTCGTGATAAGTCGTGAGTGTCGCGATACCTCGAGGTGTCGCGATAGGTCGAGCTCTGGTGAATTTTGTGGTTCTGTCTTGTGATCCTAGGTGCTCTCGGCCTGCGCAGTGTCGTGCTGCACTCAAAAACATGGTTAGCTGAAGTTTTCGAAGTGTCACGATAGCTCGAGCTTGACGCCTCGGGGCCTGTGCAGAAAGATTCTGTACCTGTTGAGCTTGCTGGAGATGGTGATGGAGCTGGTACCTGCAAGAAACATGCAAAAAACACACAACACAAATGCACGTGCTCGCTCTCTCTCAAACTCGCACACAACAAATGAGGAGAATGACAAGGAAGAGGGAATATATAGTGGAGAAGGAGGTGGAGGTGGGGATGGAGGTGGAGATGGAGATGGAGAAGAAAACCATAAATTTACCTACTACTTACCATTCCAACGCGTCCTCGCTACATCTTACCATCACACGCTCGTCCTCAAAGCTCGGAACCCCGGCAACGGCGCCAAAATTTGGTGTAGCTCAGTGATGAGTAGCACCTCCTTTAATGTCAATCCGGGAAGACATGAGGATGGTGTGAAGACCTCGAGCAAGTGAAGGCACAAATGTGTGAGTGAGAAGCACACTAACATGCGCACACATACACACACACACGCACACACGGCAAGAACAAAGAGAGTAAGACAATGGAATCACTTCTATTGCAACCAACTTCTCATACCAGCTCAAAACTACACGAAGCTACCCAAAAATGAGCTCTCTAGCTCTATTTATAGTTTTTTGACTAGCTTTGGCCCTGTCCAGACCTAGTGTCCGGCCTAGTTAAAAATTAGGTCCCAGGGCTTATTTGAGGGCTCAAACGAGATCTAAAAAATATGAAAATTGGCAGGCAACTACTTCTAAGGCTCCCCAAGCTCGAGGACTCCTCGGCTTGTACAAAAATGGAGCTACAAAAAGGTGAAATGATATTTACAAGGGTTTTTAGTGATAAGAATCACTTTTAACATGGTGTAAGGTTTGGAAAAATTTAATGGGTTGCCTTAGTGCTAGATCTGTGTGTATGCTCGTACTTGCTTCATCTGCCAATAGACACATACACACACATATATGCATAGACAAACACATAGAGACATACACACATATATATGTATACACACACATAGAGACACATACACACATACACATGCATGCATACATACATACTTACATGAATACACACACACATACACACACATGCATACATTTGCATACATAATGCACATGCATATGCATACATACATGCATACACACACTCACATATACACCTACATACACATATACACACATACATATGTACACGTATATATATTGATTTCCAACCCATTTTGTTTTATATGTACAGGTATTATGGATCCTAGTAGAGAGAGAAAGGTGAAACTCACTCTCATAAAAAGTCTTATGAGAGCAAGAGTTCCGCCTGATACTCTAGGGATCATCATGCATAAGTACTCAAAGATGGCTGATGATGAGCTGGATTATACGATCCAGATGCTTACCCAACGATTAGAGGATGGCTCTTCTGCGGCTCCACATGCATGAAGATAACTATCTTCTCATATGTATGTGTTTTTTTCATAAAATTTTTTAATGATATTATAACACATATTTTTATTTATTTTCATCTATCTATTTTCAGGACACCTATACCACCTCTAGATCATGATAGCAGAGCACATGTGCCTATGAGGACATGCATAGGCACCTTAGGGCTAGAGTGCGATATAGAGCCAGAGGGGAACATTGTGTACATAGGGAATGGATTGGAGTTCAAGAGAAGAATGCGAGCATTATGCGACTCTTACCTGCGCCTTGTCCACTTACAGTGGAAGTAAGTATAACTTTTATATATAAATTGAAATAAATATCTTATGTTTTATTTACATGATTTTTTTAATTTTGGTAGTGAGGATGATGAGAGGGATAAAAAATACGTACTTGGTTCACTTGAGACAGAGTTTAGGACAAGATGGTCACATAAGTGGTGTCTAAAAGAGATGCGGACACTTATGGCTCATCGTCGTGATAATGCATGGTACACATTGCTTTTATGTATATATATGTGGATATGAGTATGTGTGTTTAGTATGTATGTATGTATGTATGTATATGAGAGAGAGAGAAAAAAGAGTGAGACTAGAGGTACAAATACACGCATACACACACATATACATCATACATGCACATTTACACACATATACACATACATGCACATTTATACATACACACACATACATGCACATTTTTACACACACATACACATGCATGCAGTTACACACATAGACACACACACATACTCACATACACATACACATACATAATCATATGTACACACACATAGACTCACATAATCATATTTACATGCATATATACATATACACATGCATACACACACACACACAACACATGCATATGCACATATAGATACACATACATACACACACATGCATATATATATATATATATATATATATATATATATATATATATATATATATATATATATATATATATATATATATATATATATATATATATATATATATATATACTTCTTCATGGATACTTCC